>LR738709.1:280103166-280145568 GCA_902687465.1 Secale cereale | reverse complement strand
GGGGGGGGGGCTCCACCTTTTTCGCGATCTCATCTCTGTTCCGCCGCCGCCGCGCTTCCAAGATCGGGAGCGCCAGGAGAACTCTTCCCGACACCCTGCCGGAGGGGAGGATCACCACCGGGAGCCTCTCCACCACCATGGACGCCTCCCGGATGAGTTGTGAGTAGTCTCCCTTGGACCATGGGTCCATGACCAGTAGCTATGTGATGTTCTCCTCCCCTTCTTGTGCTTCACTAATTAGACCTCGTGAGCTGCCCTACATGATCGAGACACATATGTAATCCTTATGCCGTTGCTATGATGAGTTTGCTGGGATCCGATGGATTGTGAGATTATGTTCAGATTGTGTTTGAGTAATATATTTTATTTACCTCTTTTATATTTATGTTCATAAGTAATTCTTGCATGTTCTCCGTTGCTATTTATTGCTTTGGCCAAGTAGTAGGTAGTGACTCCAAGAGGGAACGTTATGCTCGATTGTGGGTTCATGCCCCTCGATGACTAGTTTGAGAGACAGAAACATGAGTGTAGGGGATGTGCTGTTGCCACAAGGGGGAAAACAACGGTGCTTGTGCCCGCGGGTGCAAGGATTGTTTACTTTACGCAAAGTTCTTTTAATGCAGTTGTCTGTTGCTTTGAGTTTACACTATGGGTGGGACTCGCAACTTAATACCAGCGAGATGTTTTGGATAGATATCTCAAGGTGGATGATTAGTAGTAGATGCAGATGGATTTCGGTCTACTTGCCTTGGCGTACCGCCCATGCTTTGAACCTCTACCTTTCTTGCAACATAGTTAGCATTGGTTTGCGCACATAATTCTGTCAATTGCCCAGCTGTAATTCGTTTACCTCACATAGCTGTTTCATCGTCTTTTGGGAGAGAGACATCACTAGTGAACATCATGGGACCCCGGTCCATATTACCATCACTGATCACATCCGCTATTTACTTTCTGTTTTTACTTACTATTTGCAGCATTACCTATCACTATTATCACTTGCGTTTGATCCTTTGTAAACGACAAGGCCGGAGGGATTGACAACCTCTTTGTACTCGTTGGGAGCAAAGTTATTTGTATCTGTGTGCAGGTCCACGTTGATTGCTAATATCTGACGCCGTTAGTAGTTGACACCTTCTTGTTGAAACTGGGAGTCTCAGGGGAAATCGATCCTTGGTATCTTTGCCAAGGGAAAACTTCCGCTACACTGCATCTCAAACCTTCCACTTGGGGTAACCAACGAGGGGCGAGAAGCCATCAAGCAAAGTTTTCTGGCGCCATCGCCGGGGACTCCACTCTTCAGGATAGGGGAGTTGCACGCTATCTTTTACCTTTGTTTTTTAGTCTTGTTAGTTTACCTTTCAGTTTTGCTTTAGTATCTTTTATCAAAAATCACAAAAATAGTTATCTCATTGTTTAGTTGTCATTATGTCGGGTCCTTTTGTCTTTGGCGAGGCAGAAGTTCTCACCTTTAAACAAAGAGGTGGGGAAAGTCTAAAAGATGCTTGGTATAGAATTAATGATTCTCAAAAAAGAGCCACCACGAAGCAATCTACTACTATCCTGCTTAGAAATTTTTATGTTGGAATTACTTCTTGGAATAGGTTTATTCTAGATACTGCTATCAATGGAAATTTCCTAGAGGCCCCAGTTTGGGAGTCTCTTAGTATTATTGAAAATCTTGTTGGAAATCCCGCTGTTGTTAGCATTCAAGAGGACATCACCCTAGCTCACATTATGAAAAAACTTGAAAAGATAGAGCTAGAGATGCCAAACATTAATAAGATAAATGAGTTGGATCGTAAGATCCAAGGGAATTTGAATAGGCTTGATAGCTCCATGCATAAAATTTTCAAAACTCTAGAGACCATCAAATCCCATGACTTGGACTCTTCTAGGATAGACAAGATTGAGTAAATCTTTGATACTCTAGGAACTACTTTCTCCTCGATCAAAACCAAAAAGGTAGAAACTCCGGCAAAGAGGGAGCCTAAGTTCGTTCACGTTCCAAAGGCTCCCCGCTCTAAAAGTAATCCATCTATTGCCAAAGGGGTTGAAACTGTAAAGACTTTGGAAGAAACACCTCTCTTTGATGAATTTATAAATGAATCTTCCCTTGACTTTTATCCTTTTGGTCTTCTCCCTAGAAGTATCTCTATGAGGCCTTTACTTGAAAGTCCTCTTAAGATTAGTTGTACTATTGAAGAGCTTTTTGATGATCTTGATGATGGTTCAATTGATACAACTTGATCTCTATGCATTATGCCTAGCTTAAAGGCATAAAAGAAAGCGCTTTTGGGAGGCAGCCCACATGAATAAAATTTTATTTTGCTTTTGTTGTGTCTTGATGTTGTTACTACAGTAGCATCATCATTGTATCTTTGCTTTTCAACTTTGTGCCAAGTGTAGCCTCTGATTGCAAGAAAGTTCAAAAGTTGTGACGTGCTGTCCAGGAAACAGATTCTGTCCTTGGATAGAAAAATTCGTATAAAATGACCAGGTCATCTTTTTGGTCTGAATTTTTTCAACAGCGTGCTCTATACAATTGTCTTTCGTGCGTCTGTTCTGAGTTTTTTTATTAGAGTTGCAGAAGTGCCCCGAAAAAATCATTTACTACCTGCTGTTCTGTTTTTCACAGATTATGTCCTGTTTTGCCTTCCCTTCATTTTGCAAACCTTGAGCTTGCTTTTTCTTTGCAAAAACCTTTTGGCAATCTTGAGAAACAGTAGACCTTCAAGAATATCCTTATTTCCAGCAAGGAACAATTATATTATTATGGGTACTAACCTCGTTAATCAGATTATGATGAGTTATGTATGAAGGGAGTTTTCAAGTGTGCGAGGGAAGATGATAAAAAGATTCAGGAGTGTCAAACGCTCAAGCTTGGGGATGCCCCCATGCACCCCCAAGAAATATTCAAGGAGACTCAAGCGTCTAAGCTTGGGGATGCCCCCGTGCATCCCCTTCTCCATCAACATTATCAGTTCGTCTTTCGTTCCACTATATTTTTATCACTTCATGTGTTATGTGCTATGCTTGGAGTGTCTTGCTTTTAGTTCCCTTTTTAGCTTTGCTTGCTTTTCATAACGAGTCGGAACTCAGCTTTCTTTATGTGGGAGAGAAACACGTTCCACTTCTACCTAGAACATAACATAGAATTTTCATGTTTATCTTTGCTGTGTATGTTCTTGGTCTTTCAATAGCTACTATCATGTTCAGCTCTTAGTTTTCATGCTTATCTTTTTAAAAGAGCTTTTATTTAGTTGGTTGCTTGAACTCTCTTTAGTTATCATGCTTATCTTATTAAGAGAGTTTGCTTCTGTTGCATAATGGCGCTTAGTAGTTCATGTTTTCTTATGGTTAGTCTCAAATAGCTGGGGGGGTTCCCAATGTGTTATTGGAGTACCAACATGATTTGTTTGCCTATGATGTGGTATGGTTTAGTAATATCTTCCTTCGAGAATTTATTTTGATTGACTTGGTGTATGCTCACGCATATTTAAGACTGTAAAGAAAGTCTGTCAAGCCTTTATGATCTTTTGTTTCTGAATAGCGATATAACTTCCATGCGTGATTCAATGTTGCTTTGTCGCTCTGCATGAATATGACCGTCATTGCTCTTTTAGTTGGTTGCTCCCAGTCTTTTGCTAACCTCCACCTGTACTAAGCGGACTGACTGCTTGTGCATCCAAAATCTTTTAAACCAGTTATGCCATATGAGTCCACCATACCTTCCTATACATGGTATTTACCTGCCATTCCTAACGGAGACTTTCATGTACCATCTCGAAATTATTCAAAAAAAAAGCATTCCTATTTTGTGCCTCTGTTTTAGTTCATGAGGAAGTAGTAGTTAATTCATGATCTTTTTAAGTTGGACAAGCATCACCCCGGGATTGCATGTCTAATGTGCAAACCCATAATACGAGAAGGAACTGGCAAAGAGTGCGCCCGGCTCAAAAATAATATAACAAACAAACCCTCCTTCACGCTTTGTTCATGAGAAATCAGAAAACTTTGGCAGTGATAAACAAAGGAGATTAAGAGGATGTGATCGTCCTCATTCGGGAGCCGTTCCTCGAAACTTGTCCATCTCAAGAAGTGATTGAGTTGTCTGCTAGCATTCGTTGACGGAACATGCATAATCTAAAAAAATAAAATTTATTACCTCTGTTTTTAAAACCAAGAGCTCTGGTACATGCTTTGTCTTTGTTTCCGACTACGGGTTTTCAACCTTGCCAACAAAAGCCACGGTTCGAGAGTCTCCACCTTCTTTTAAAGCACCAACTACTGAGAGCATGATTGTCATTCTGAGTGTAATGTGCATTGTCCCAAAGTAGCATTGTCTTTTGCATGATTGTGATATCGTTTATTCTGAAATCATTGTATCTAGTCATCACTTAAACCTTGGAGGTGCCCCTGCATTTATGTTTTGCTTCACTAAAGGGGGCAAGCGAGATATCACTTTATCATATTTGCACACCATGCTCATTACAAATCTATTTGATGTTTCAATATCATATTGTAAAACTTTCAGTTCTTTGTGATTCTCTCATGAGGCAACTTAATTACTATAGATTCATTGTCTCAGTAAGCTTTTGTCATATGACTATGAAAAGTCTTATATGGTTAATAGCATGTCACCACAGAAATTATTCTTGTTATCATTTACCTACTCGAGGACGAGCAGGAATTAAGCTTGGGGATGTTGGTACGTCCAAAACGTATCTATAATTTCTGCTTGCTCCATGCCTATTTTGGGTGATATTGCTATGATATTTATACACTTCCATACACTTTTGATCATATTTGGACTAACCTATTAACTCAGTGCACCCCAGTGCCAGTTTCTGTTTTCTGCTGTTTTTGTATTTCAGGTTTTCCCGTCACGTAAATTGCCAGAAAAATCCCGGAAAAATTATATAAAAAATCAGCGTTCCTGAAGCTTCCTGGCAGCCAAAGTAGAGCCGGAGGGGGGCCACCAGGGCTCCAGGCGCCCTGGTGGCGCGGCCCCCCCTCCTGGCCACGCCGGGGGGCGCCTGGGCCCCCCAGGCCTCCACTGATGCCCCCCTTTGGCATATATTTAACACGCGTCCCGAAACCCTCGAGACGGGAACCCTTTTTTGCGATCTCATCTCTGTTCCGCCGCCGCGCTTCCAAGATCGGGAGCGCCAGGAGAACTCTTCCCGGCACCCTGCCGGAGGGGAGGATCACCACCGGGAGCCTCTCCACCACCATGGACGCCTCCCGGATGAGTTGTGAGTAGTCTCCCTTGGACCATGAGTCCATGACCAGTAGCTATGTGATGTTCTCCTCCCCTTCTTGTGCTTCACTAATTAGACCTCGTGAGCTGCCCTACATGATCGAGGCACATATGTAATCCTTATGCTGTTGCTATGATGAGTTTGCTGGGATCCGATGGATTGTGAGATTATGTTCAGATTGTGTTTGAGTAATATATTTGATTTACCTCTTTTATATTTATGTTCATAAGTAATTCTTGCATGTTCTCTGTTGCTATTTATTGCTTTGGCCAAGTAGTAGGTAGTGACTCCAAGAGGGAACGTTATGCCCCTCGATGACTAGTTTGAGTGACAGAAACATGAGTGTAGGGGATGTGCTGTTGCCACAAGGGGGAAAACAACGGTGCTTGTGCCCGCGGGTGCAAGGATTGTTTACTTTACGCAAAGTTCTTTTAATGCAGTTGTCTATTGCTTTGAGTTTACACTATGGATGGGACTCGCAACTTAATACCAGCGAGATGTTCTGGATAGATATCTCAAGGTGGAGGATTAGTAGTAGATGCAGATGGATTTCGGTCTACTTGCCTTGGCGTACCGCCCATGCTTTGAACCTCTACCTTTCTTGCAACATAGTTAGCATTGGTTTGCGCACATAATTCTGTTAATTGCCCAGCTGTAATTCGTTTACCTCACATAGCTGTTTCATCGTCTTTTGGGAGAGAGACATCACTAGTGAACATCATGGGACCCCGGTCCATATTACCATCACTGATCACATCCGCTATTTACTTTCTGTTTTTACTTACTATTTGCAGCATTACCTATCACTATTATCACCTGCGTTTGATCCTTTGTAAATGACAAGGCCGGAGGGATTGACAACCTCTCTGTACACGTCGGGAGCAAAGTTATTTGTATCTGTGTGCAGGTCCACGTTGATTGCTAATATCTGGCGCCGTTAGCAGTTGACACCTTCTTGTTGAAACTGGGAGTCTTAGGGGAAATCGATCCTTGGTATCTTTGCCAAGGGAAAACTTCCGCTACACTGCATCTCAAACCTTCCACTTGGGGTAACCAACGAGGGGCGAGAAGCCATCAAAGTCCTCGGCTAACTCCTTTGGTAATTCCTCCGTCATTAGGGTGTTGACATGGCTTTTACGGCTTAGCGCATCGCCTACTACGTTAGCCTTACCGGGATGATAATACAATCTCATGTCGTAATCCTTAATGAGTTCCAGCCATCTCCTTTGCCTGAGATTCAGCTCCTTCTGAGTGAATATATACTTCAAACTCTTGTGATCCGTATATACTTCACAATGATTTCTGATGAGAAAGTGTCTCCAAGTCTTCAAAGCATGAACTACGGCTGCTAACTCCAAATCATGAGTGGCATAGTTCAACTCATGAGGTTTCAGCTGTCGTGAAGCATACGAAACAACTCTTCCTTCCTGCATAAGAACTGCTCCAAGTCCTCGACATGAAGCATCGCACTACACCTCATAATCCTTATGTTGATCTGGCAAAATCAACACAGGTGATGAGACCAACCGTTTCTTTAATTCCTGGAAACTGGCCTCACATTCTTTGGTCCAATAGAACTTGGTGTCCTTCTTTAACAACTCTGCCATTGGTTTCGCAATCCTCGAGAAATTCTCAATGAATCTCCGGTAGTATCCTGCCAGTCCAAGAAAACTCCGAATCTCTCCAACTATTGCCGGTGCTTCCCAATGTTTCACGGTGTCCACCTTGGCGGGATCTACTGCTATTCCTTCTTCGGATTCAACGTGTCCGAGAAATCCAACTTCCTTCAACCAAAACTCGCATTTGCTAAACTTGGCATACAACTGATGTTCTCTGAGCTTCTCCAATACCAAACGCAAATGCTCTGCATGTTCCTCTTCATCTTTTGAGAAGATCAATATATCATCTATGAACACCACGACGAACTTATCCAAATACTCCATAAATACTTTGTTCATCAGGTTCATAAAGTATGCTGGTGCGTTAGTCAGACCAAAAGACATAACGGTATACTCGTACAACCCATACCTGGTGGTAAAGGTCGTCTTAGGTATATCCTGCTCTCGAATCTTCAATTGATGGTACCCTGATCGCAAATTGATCTTGGAAAATACCTTAGCTCCATGAAATCTATCGAACAGATCATTGATCATCGGTAGTGGGTACTTGTTCTTAATAATTACTACATTCAGTCCTCGGTAATCAACAACCATTCTTAACGATCCGTCCTTCTTCTCCACTAGAAGTACTGGCGAACCCCAGGGCGAAGAACTTGGGCGAATGTATCCTTTATCTCGTAAATCCTTAATCTGTTTCTTAATCTCCTCCAAATCCTTTGCGGGCATCCTGTATGGTCTCTTAGAAATTGGCCCTGTGCCTGGAAAAAGTTCAATCAAAAACTCTATATCTCTATCCGGTGGCATGCCAGGTAACTCCTTTGGGAACACATCCAGATAATCCTTCACTACTGGCACTTTTTCCTGAACAACTCCTGTGAGAGAATGTACTTGAGTCCTTATAGGCGAATGCCTAGATACATACTTAATCCTTTTTCCCTCCGGGGTGGTGAGAAAAATAGACTTACTGGCACAATCAATGTTACCTCCATACTTCGATAACCAATCCATACCTAATATCACATCCAATCCTTGTGACTCCAGGACTATTAGGTCAGAGGGAACAGTGTGGCGTCCTATGGTCAATGGTGTCTGAAAACATCCTTGGTGTGCCATATACTCTGCTCCTGGTGAACTTACTAACATGGGGGTCTTAAGAACTCGGGTGGACATCCTATGTCTATTTACGAATCCCCTTGAAATGTATGAATGCGATGCACCAGTATCGAAAAGAACTATTGCGGTAAATGGCTTAACCAAAAACTTACCGACAACAGCATCTAGTTGCTCTTCTACCTCCTCCACAGTCACGTGGTTCACTTATCCTTTGTTGAACGGGTTGGGCTTCTTCGCGGCGCTTCAATTGCCGTTCCCATTCTTAGCTTCTGGGCAGTCATTGGCATAATGTCCATTCTTCCCGCACTTGTAACAGGTGACATGGCTGAAATCCTTCTTGGTGGGTGTGGACGGGGTAGGGCGGCTCTGGTTACTACTTGCTCCATTCCCATTTCCATTCTTAGGGCCATTATGATTGTGTGAGCTACCTCCTCCATGGGTATGTTGGAATTGTCCTACCGTTTTAGGGGTAAAACGAGGCTTCTGCTGGGCTCCAGAATTATACTTTCTTGGTCCATACTTCCTCTTGCGACTTTCAATCTGTTGGTGCTTCCTTTCAATCATTAGAGCGCGATTAACCAGCTCCTGGTAGTTATTGAAAGTTGCCACCATCAACTGTACACTCATCTCATCATTCAGCCCTTCCATGAATCTCTCCAGCTTAGCGGCATCTGTGGCCACATCATCTGGGGCATAACGAGATAGGGTACTAAACTCATCCACGTACTGAGCCACAGTACGGTTGGCTTGGCGCAAATTGCGAAACTCCTGCTTCTTCATACTCATAGCTCCAGTTGAGACATGGGCGGTACGAAAAGCTTGCTGAAACTGATCCCAAGTCACATTGGCTATGGGAAAAATGGCTGTGTAATTCTCCCACCATGCTACGGCTGGTCCAGACAACTGATGTGTGGCAAAACGCACCTTCTCAGCATCTGAGCAGTTAGCAGTGGTCAAATCCCTTCCAATCTTGCGCAGCCAGTCATCAGCGACTATTGGTTCAATGCTGCTAGCAAACACCGGTGGTTGTAACCTTAAGAAACGGGTCAGGTTATCCACGGGTAGTGGTGGTGGAGGGTTGTTGTTGTTGTTCTGGTTGTTCTGAGTGTTTTGGACAAGAAGTTACATCAGGATGTTCTGCTATTGGATCAACTGAGTGAGCTCAGGGGGAAACTCAAATTCGGGCTCACGTCTTGGAGGCATCTGATGGGTGTAGAGGGAAGAGATTAGAATAGAAAGGAGGTCTAAGGGAAAATCACTACCCAAATGCACATGAGGCAAACACACATATTATCACACCAATATCAATTTCAATCAAGGGCTTACACGGATCTAATCGCTACAAAACTGCTCTCAATCTACTAAATGGTAAAACTACTGGTCATAGGGAGGTCTTCTAGAAATTTCGATCGACAGAGGATTCCATGATGTCCGCTCCAGCTTCATCTTCATAGTCCTCATCATCACTATCATCGGGGTCTAAGTCCGCGTCGTGAATGATGATGTAGTCTTCAGGTGGAATCTCCTTTGGTTCTTCTTCCTCTTCTCTCATGAGTATTCCAAACTTACGTGTCAAATCATCATTCTTCTCCACAAGTATTAACATCTCCTCTTTGTATCCGTCGCGTGTAGACTTGAGTTCTTCTTCTAACTCCAAGTTTCTGGTTAGTGCTTTCTTCAAATATATCATCCCTGCACACATCTGGTGCTCCTGGCGACGAATGTGCTGGTTTAACTCTTGAATGAACGAGGCAATAGACCTATCCTTCCGGGTGTTGATCATGTCCCACCGCTCATCTCTACGTCCACAAATCTGGTAGATGGTGTCCTTTAGCTCCTGCTTGTAGATTTCTCCAATCCTTCCCATAGCGATGTGGGCTGCCATGCTCCTGCCTAGGCTCCATGTAGGCGCATTAAAGGAAAATTCTATGGGGGCGGTGACGGGCTTGAACGTCCTTTCTTGAACTTGAGCTTGAATCAACCAGCGCTCTTCTTCAGGTAAAGTGGCGTTGTAGGTTCCGGTGAAACTTGGTAGTCCGATGTTTAGATATCTGGTGACTTCCTTCAGGTGTCGTCCAAATGGTGTATCTTCATCAGGTTGCGTGAACTTGTTCTTTGCATCCACCATCCTAAAAGAGTAGAAAAGATGAGGAGTCAGAAAAGAGAAGAGTGAATAGTGCTCTAGGGTTTTAGCTTAGTGGTCGTGTCCTACAGTCAGTGTGTGCTCTAATACCATCTTGTAGCGACCAGACCTCAAACAGTCTGATCTCTGTGCATTAGTGTCATCCCTGGATCAGTAATGCTGACACGCACAGTACTTGAAGGATTTATAATAGAGTAGCAATCACACACTTATTACATCGATAGTTCCAACGATGAACTTATTACAATAAAAATGGCTTAAGGCCATCAAACACGATAACAGCGGAAGGCTTGGAAGATAAGTGAGTCCGTCAACTCCAAGGGCATCACTGAGTATAGAACAACGACCTATAAGGCACCTTACTCGTCGTCTGAAAAGTCTGCAACATGAATGTTGCAGCCCAAAAACGGGTCAGCACATGGAATATGCTGGCAAAGTAACACATAGAGAGTAACAAAAGAAAAGCTACACTATATGCAATATGGCTGGTGGAAAGCTCTATGGTTACAGTTTGTGCGTAAAGCCAATTTTTCCCTACTGCAAAGGAATAGATTTTCATTAACTATCATGGTAGTTGAAACATCGTTGAGAAGATAGACATCCTCTCAACCCCAATTAATAATCATCATTAAACCCAACAATATTAATTAGTGTAACATGATGAGATTCACATGATATCCAAGTACTAGATACTCAAGACGTCCGTAACCGGGGACACGACTAATCATGATCAGTTTGCACACTCTGCAGAGGTTTGTGCACTTTTCCCCACAAGACTCGATCGCCTCTGTTTGGTTTCTCGGACTGCATGGTGTTTGAGAAACGGATGACCGAGACATAGTCTTTCCGAAGAGGTCCCCTTAACCGGATAGATAGGCCGGTACACCTACAATCTCTCTACATCTGCTAGCCCATCACGGAAAGGTTTCCCACAACTTACTCAACTATGCCAGAGCCCATATTGGCATGTGGCTGCACACGGAAGTTTCTAGTATGAATAATCTCATGATCCCTTTGAGCCTGGGTGGCGGTCCAAAAGAAAACAGGCAATCGCTGGAATACCCAGGTGCCTCAATCCACCCAGATGTGTGTTAAAGTTGCCACCTTAAGTTGAACCATTAATTAACAATCTCACATCTGTCATGGAATACACTCACCCAATCCACGTCTACGAGCATAGCTTAACCTATTTGCAAACGTAGAAGTAACTCCCAAAGGTTTGAATGAAATGCAGGTAATAGGTACTACCTCAATCTACTTCCCAGGCCCACAAGTTAATAGCTCCTACTCATGCAATGTGTGAGGGTTTGACTAATGCAATGAAAATTGGGTAATTGGGAAGTATGATCAAAGTGTTACTTGCCTTGCTGATGATTCGCGAAACCTAGAGATTCAAAGTAGCAAGCGGCGCACTCCGGGTACTCTATCGCAAACAAACAAGCACACAATAAGTACTTAACTAATGCACGGGTAAAACTCAAATAAGAGATCTAACCAGAAGGTTCAACTTAAGAACTCCGGTTTACAAAAGAACCGACAAAAGAAAGCAACGAAGACAAACGGCGAAAGAGAAAACAACTACCAAGCCAATCTGGACCCAAGTCCAAATTTAACAGAGCCAAGCGCTTGAGTGAATAGGTTAAACGGAAAGAGAATTTCGAGATGAAACTCCAGGCGCTTGAATCACGTGATTCCGATAAACGAGCGAAAAGATAAACTAAAACGAAGATCGGATCAGAAATCACGATCTGAAAATAAACTAGGAAAAGAAAACTAATACAGCTTAACGAACGGACGTTCGTCAGCTGAGACTAAACAACGAACTCGTACGTTAGAACGAACGAACGGGTGAACGTTCACTAATTAACTAAACCGAAAAAACAGAGAACCGATCTAGTAGAAAAACGAACTAGGGTTCTAAAAGAAAAACCGACGGTTTTCTACCGAAAACCGGCCGGCGGGCGGCTACCTCGTCGAACGGCCGGCCGGCGGCGGCGTTGGCGACGACGGGTGGCGGGGCTGCGGCGGGGCTGCGGTGGTGGTGGTGGTGGGCAGCAGCGGCGGCGGCGTTGCGGCGGTGGCGGCATGCGGCAACGGCGGCGGCGGCGGCTAACAGCGGCGGCGGCGGCTTGAGCGGCGGCGACGACGGTGGTGTGTGGCAGAAGCAGGGGGCTATATATATAGGGGGAGGGGGCTTGGAAGCTTGGGGGAGGGGGCAAGCAAACCGTGGCGGCGGCGGCGTCGGAGTCCGACCCGGCCACGGCGGGGCTCGGCGGGGAAGGCGGTGCGGGGCGCTGGGCCTGGCTCGGCTGGGCTTCGGCCCAGTCGGGTCGGGTCCCCCTATTTTTTGTTTTGTAATTACGCCTGCGCTACGAAAAAAACTCTAGAAAAGAGAAAGAAAAATCTAAAATTGCCAAAACAAATTTTCACCGTCTAAATGGAATATTTAGAACAAGATGAACATTTTCTTGGCACTAAAATGCATTTTTGAAAACATGCAATTTTACCTAATTCAAATAAAACTCCAAAGAAAAACTTATTTGATTTTATTATTAAATCTTCCTCATTTATTTGTTTTTGGGAGAGTCATTTTACTCCCTCTCTCATATTTTCATAATAGAAATACTTGAAGATAAAATAAATAAAATCAAATGATCCTATTTTCAAAATTTGAGAAACCTCAAATATGAAAATATTGAAATCCCCAACTCTCTCCGAGGGTCCTTGAGTTGCTTAGGATTTTCTTGGATCCACCAAAAGCAAGAAATTATGATATGCATGATGATCAAGCGAACGATAAACACACGACAGAAGAAGGGCGAATAAAACGGCAAGGGTGAAGCAGGGGAGAGGAAAACAAGAGGCAAAAAATGTAATGCGAAGGATAAGGGTTTGTGATAGGTACTTGGTATATGACTTTTGCGTAAGCCTCCCCGGCAATGGTGCCAGAAATTCTTCTTGCTACTTCTCGAGCTTGCGTTGTATTACCTTGAAGAGGAAATGGTGATGCAGCACAGTAGCGTAAGTATTTCCCTCAGTTTTTGAGAACCAAGGTATAAATCCAGTAGGATACCACGCGCAAGTCCCTCGCACCTACACAAACAAATAAGAACTTCGCAGCCAACGCGGTAAGGGGTTGTCAATCCCTTTACGGTCACTTACGAAAGTGAGATTTGATAGATATTTTAGTTTGATATTTTTGGTATTTTTGGATATAAGATCAGAAAGTAAAAGCGGAAAAGTAAAGTAGATTGTAGATTGATATGTTGAGAATAGACCCGGGGGCCATAGTGTTCTCTAGTGGCTTCTCTCATGATAGCGATATTCTACGGCGGGTAAACAAAATAATGTCATGCAATTGATAGAAAAGCGAATAATTATGAGACTATTTAGGCATGATCATTATATATAGGCATCACGTCCGAGACAAGTAGACCGAAACGATTCTGCATCTACTACTATTACTCCACACATCGACCGCTATCCAGCAAGCATCTAGAGTATTAAGTTCATAAGAACAGAGTAACGCCTTAAGCAAGATGACATGATGTAGAGGGATAAACTCAAACATAGTGATATAAACCCCATCTTTTTATCCTCGATGGCAATAATACAATACGAGCCTTGCTGCCCCTACTGTCACTGGGAAAGGACACCGCAAGATTGAACCTATAGCCAAGCATATCTCCCATTGCAAGAACTATAGATCTAGTAGGCCAAACCAAACCAATAATTCGAAGAGACTTGCAAGGATATTATAATCATACATAAAGAGTTCAGAAACAAACCAAATATTTCTCATAGATAATCTTGATCATAAACACACAATTCATCGGATCTTGACAAACACACCGCAAAAAGAGATTACATCGAATATATCTCCTCGAAGACCGAGGAGAACTTGGTATTGAGATCCAAAGAGAGAGAAGAAGCCATCGAGATACTAGCTAAGGACCCGAAGGTCTGCGGTAAACTACTCACAACTCATGGTGAGGCGATGATGATGATGTAGAAGTACTCCGTGGAAGATCCCCCCTCTGGCGGAGCTCCGGAACAGGCCCCAAGATGGGATCTCACGGGAACATAAGGTTGCGTTGGTGGAACTAGGGTTTTCTCTTTTGTTCTGATGGTTTCTGGGTACATAGGTATATATAGGAGGAATGAGGGCACGGGGAGCCTGACGGGGTGCCCACGAGGCAGGGGGCGTGCCCTATAGGGGTGGCGCCCCCCACCCTCGTGGACGCCACGTCAGCCCTACTCTGTGGTTCTCAAGTCTCCCATGCGTATTTTTCTCCAAAAATATCTCTCCCGAAGGTTTCATTCCGTTTGGACTCCGTTTGATATTCCTTTTCTACAAAACCCTGAAATAGGAAAAAAACAGCAATCTGGACTGGGCCTTTGGGTTAGTAGGTTAGTCCCAAAAATAATATAAAAGTGTATAACAAAGCCCAATAAACATCCAAAACATCATAAATAATAGCATGGAACAATCAAAAATTATAGATACGTTGGAGACGTATCAAGGGTCCGTTGGCTCGAGGTAGTAGTTTGGACTTGCGCTCATTGGGGAAGCGGTCCTTGCGAAGATGAAGCCATATGAGGTCTCCCAGTTGGAACACCATTGGTGTCTTGTTGACATTGAGCTTGGTGGCGAGGCGATGTACTTGGCGCTCGATTGTTGCCCTTGTATCTTCATGCATCTTCTCGAGATAACTTGCTCGTGCACCTGCGTCCATGTTGGTGCGCTCTTGTAGAAGTAGAGGAAGAATGTCCAAAGGGGACAAAGGGTTGAGAGGGGTATATGACCTCGAAGGGGGACTTGCCAGTTGTTGAGTGTCGTGCGCGATTGTAGGCGTACTCGGCGTTGGGCAAGCATTGCTCCCATTCGTTGATGTCCTTCTTGATCAACACGCGAAGAAGCGTCGATAGTGTCTTGGAATTGTCACGGTAGATGTCCTAGCGTTAGGACTTAGTCGCGAGGCCAACACATCTATGTAGTAGCTTGAGAGGGGTTGAGCGGAATCGAGAGACGCAACATAATACAAGGATTTAGACAGCTTCGGGCCCCGGGAAACATCATCCGGTAATAGCCCTACATGCTGTTTGAGGCTAGATCTCATTATGATCCTCATGGTGTCGCCGGTAAACCGACTCTTTGTGTCTAGCCCTCGAGATTGTTTCTTCTTGCTTTTGAGAACTTGTCCCTCTTTGGGGAGCCCTGCCCCTCCTTATATATGTTGAAGGGGCGGGTTACATGACTAGTCCTAGTAGGATTAGGATTACTCTATTACAAAGAGTCCTAGTCTTGCTTACTTTGTAGGAGAATATTCCTTGTGCTTTCTTCATAAACCGGCCCACCATAACATGAACCGACCTTCTGGGCCTTGGGCCTCATCATCCGTCCGGCGCCAGCCGGGTTACCAGTGAGTGATATTATTCAGGCAGGTTGCTTGTAAACCGTCCGGTTAGGGCGGATCGCCAGTGAATCACCAAGTGGAAACCGGGTCTCAAGTAAACCGCCAAGTCCGGCCGGGTTATAATTCCGATCGGGTTACGCCGCTGGGTATATCCCCGACATTAGCCCCCTGTTTAATTTGGATTTATCCATGTTAAACTTGATCCTTCCTGCATACATAAACACAAGAACAAATTTGATAGGTTGTGCTCCGGGTTAAAATATTTTCCTGAACCGGCACCTGATCATCCTTTAATCCTTGTCATTTCCTCCTTGATATGTATCCATGATCTCATAGCAAATCTCCTTAGCAGATATGTTCAAACATTACCAATGCAGAAAATCCAGGAACTTCTTCTGAAAACTCCGGGTCAATAGTCCAGCTTCATAATCAATTTTGCTTGCAGAAAAAATATTGTAAATCGAGAATCGATTTGAATCGGCCTTCAGTGTTCCTCTTTGACAAAAATATTGGTCTTCAAATATTCAATTTATATCCAGCCAGCTTGAAGATGTAGAACTTGCCGGTTTATGATTGCCAAAATTGCCGGGTTATAAAAACTGATGATCCCGGGTCATGGCTGTTTATAGACGCCGGGTTATGATTGTTGCCAACACCGGGTCACACAATTAATCTTCCTGATTTGCCCAAAACTGAGAATTTGAAGATGTTCCTCCTTTATATGCATATTACCTATAGCCCCCAAGTCTTAAGAGGAGAACATTGTGACAGCTTATGACTTGTTTCAATATAAATGTTGCAACCTTGAAGAAATCCAGATTGTTCATCCCAGTCACTAGTAAAAACTGAATACTCCATATTATGTAGCCCCCAAGTGCCGGGTTGTCATGCTTGCAGCAACCTTGGACTTGTAATTGCCTAATGCTCAAAAAACTTCAACCAGTGTAGCCCCCAAGGGCCGGGTCATTATGTAATAATGAGCAGGGACTTTGTAGATATAATCATTGAAAATAACATTATATAGTGTAACTCCCATCATGGGGTTTGAACCCATGTCCACAAGGTTAAGAGCTTTGTGCTTTACCAACTGAGCAGTCGACCCTTCAATATAATGGATTAATACTTGTGTACCTTCAATTGTTGACATGAGCAATTGGTAGCCCCCAAGGGCCGGCTCATTATGATGTGATGAGTCGGGTCTTCAATAAGGCCAGTAAAAAATGACTTTGCATTAGCCCCCAAGTGTCATGGTGCGTGCTTGCAGTGACATGAGACTTGCATACTTGATGTAATCTTAACTTGAATAATGTAGCCCCCAAGTGCCGGGTTGTAAGCCTGCAACGACTCGGGACTATTCCTTTGTAAAATAAATCATACCATTGACAATATGATAGCCATTGCGCTAAAGCGACTTTGAAAACCTTAATCATAATATTGGCTATTGATAACCATAATAAAATCCAGCCATGTTGGCTATTTAAAGATACTGTTTGACCGATTTAAACTTCGGATCAATATTAAGACTCTGCTCAGCGCGTTCCCTCGGTATACCTGGCATGTCAGAAGGCTTCCACGCAAAGATATCCCGGTTCTCATGGATGAACTCGATGAGCGCGCTTTCCTATTTGGGGTCTAGGTTAGCGCTGATTGTGAACTGCTTGGATGAATCGCCCAGAACAAAGTCCACATGCTTAGTCTCCTCAGCCAATTCGAATTTCAACGCCCGATCATGTTCGGTGGTCGGCTTCTTGAGCGGGGACATATCCACCGGATCAACATTGTCCTTATAGAACTTTAGCTCTTCTGTAGCACAAACCGCCTCGGCAGAAGCCGCATCTCCTTCCTCGCACTCTAATGCAATTTTGCGGCTCCCATGAACTGTGATAGTTCCTTTGTGGCCTGGCATATTGAGCTGTAGATAAACATAACACGGTCTAGCCATGAACTTGGCATAAACTGGCCTCCCAAACAGAGCATGGTATGGACTCCTGATCTTTACAACCTCAAAAGTCACAGTCTCTGATCTAGAGTCATGCACATCTCTGAAGGTAACTTCTAGATTGATTTTTCCAACTAGATAAGCCAATTTACCGGGTACCACCCCATGGAACACTGTGTTGGACTGTCTGAGCTTCTTATCTGTCAACCCCATACGTCGAAACGTCTCATAATACAGGATGTTGATGCTGCTGCCTCCATCCATAAGCACTTTGGTGAACTTATAACCACCCACCTGTGGTGCCACCACCAGAGCCAACTGACCCGGATTATCAACCCGGGGTGGGTGATCTTCTCTGCTCCATACAATGGGTTGCTCAGACCAATGCAAAAAACGTGGTATTACCGGTTCAACAGAGTGTACTGCCCTCTTCAGAACCTTTTGATCCCGTTTGCATAAACTTGTGGTGAAGACGTGATACTGCCCACTGCTCAACTCCTTCGGATTATTCTGATATCCAAATTGTTGCTGCTGCTGACGTTGTTGATTCCCTTGGTTGTTGTATCCACCCTGACCATGTTGCTGGTTATGCTGATGCTGATTTTTGCCACTGTGGTTACTGTTACCGCCGTGGTACCCTGAACCGGATCCACCACCTTGGAAACCCGGACCTTGAAAACCGGGACCTGATACGCCGGGGGGCCCGTGATCATATTTAGTATGTTTCATAAATTCTTGCATAATGAAACAGTCTCTCCAGAGATGCGTAGCCGGGTTTTCCACTGTACCATGCCTTGGGCAAGGCATGTTCAACTGGTGCTCTAGATTAATGGGTGGCCTCCCGTTGCGTGGGGGCGGTTTACCCTTGCGGCACTGCCCATTGTCCTCAGCGTTGGTATTGGCCACAAAGTCTGAGCTGCCCTTCGCTTTGCACTTGCCATTGTACCCTTGGCCCGCCGGATTGGCCTGCGGCAGTTTACCGTTCTTGCTCGCCTTCCCGGACTTGTCTCCATCTGCATCTGGATACTTGGTGTTATCAGAATCTCCGTATTTCACCAAAGCGCCCATGAGTGTGCCCATGTCGTTGCAATCACGTTTGAGCCGTCCCAGCTTCTGCCTCAAAGTCTCAAACCGGCAATTGCCTTCCAAGGTTACTATCGCTATACTTGGATTGATGCTATTGGAGGAGTGCAAGATTTCGGACACTCGATGCACCCAACTGCTTGTGGACTCTTGCTCTCATTGAACACATGCAACTAAATCAACAACGGACATCGGCTGCTTGCACGTGTCTTTGAAATTATTGATAAACCGGCGACGCAATTCACCCCATGATCTGATGGAGTTAGGTGGCAAACCCTTTGGCCATGTCCGGGCCGTGCCCTCAAGCATCATTGTGAAGTATTTAGCGCATGCTGCTTCGTCCACGTCGAGCATCTCCATAGCCATCTCATAACTCTCAACCCATGCCTCCGGAGCCAGATCCGCCATGTAGTTGGGTACCTTGCATGGACCTTTGAAATCTTTGGGTAGTTTCGTGTTCCGTAAAGCGGGAATAAGACACTGCACTCCAAAGGAACTAGACATGATTCCTGTTTCGACTGTAGTGGTGGGATGAACCGGCATCGCCTGACGGGTGTCGTTTTGGGCAGTATGCCTGGCCTGATCCGCCACCTCTTGTGCATGTGCTCCTGCTCCTGCCGGATTATCCTGCCTCTGCCGATGCCGTCTCCGTGCGCTGCTAGGAATAAGCTTGCTGCTGGGTTAGCGCCGTGTCTAACAACTCCTTGGCCCGTCATGCCTCCACTTCTATGGGGGACGTACCCTCAATGGGAAGGGCAGCCAGCCGTGAAGCGGCAGCAACGATGTTGTCCAACGGATTAGAATAATGACCGGGAGGGGTGGGCACGTGCTGGGTCAGCACAACTTGGCGATTCGGCTGTGCGGCTGGTGGCTGCACCGACGCGCCTGTCCCCGGCACTCCTCCCCGGTTTACCTCTGGATGGTTGCTGGTTCCTGTGTCTGGCATGCTAAAGAGATTCCTCGCCTCATCAACCTGTGGCAAACGAGATCGTTGTCTTCTCGACATTACCTCCTATGAAGCGTTCTGATCTAATCTGAGCCGATAAGCTTGAGAATCGAGCCCTGCCTGTCATGTAGCCATCCTAGCTTTCTCCGGAGCCACATCCAATTTAGCTTGCTCAATCCGGCTCTTCACCTGAGCGACTTCTGCATCGTGCTGCTCCTTGTCGTCCTGGGCTACTTCTGCTGTTGCGAGTGCTGTCAAAGTGTCGACTAAGGTGGATAGGACGTCAGAGGGCGACGGGGGAAGGTCTCCAGCTCTAGCTCCCATTGCCTCTGAGGTTAATGCCCCTGTCTTGAGGGTTGCTGCATGGGTTGTGATCCGGCCATGAAAACAGCAACCCTGTTTGGCGGATCGAGTGAGTGCGGAATACTGTCGCCATCGGAACAACCCTCAGACCGGCCGTCCTACAGCAGATACAAAGATTCGGTCTCTCCGGACGAAGATTCGTCGCCGGAATAAACAACTGTCTCGCCACCAGAATCCAATCCATCCTCGGCTTGTACTACATGCACTGCTCCGACGAAGACATGCTTCACGGTGGGCTGAATCTGGGCTGGTCTCGCATGCTGAGCCGACTCGATGATGTTGGGGAAGATGTGTGGCTTAGGGCCCGGTTCGCCGATCTTGCCGATGAAGACGTGGATGCCGCCAAAGGGGACCCAGTACCCGTATTCGATTGAATCAGCCTCGGGGCCCCAGCCTGCATCGTTGATGTAGATCCGGCCGTGACGACTCTTGGTCATCCGGCCCACTGCGTAGCCCTTGAGTCCTTCTAAGTTGCCCTTCAAGAACTCAAAACCATCGTGCGATAGCCCCACGTTGGGCGCCAACTCTCGTGGATTTAGCACGATAGATGTCCTAGCAAAAGGACTTAGTCGTGAGGCCATCGCTCGGGTTAGCTTAAAGGGGTTAAAGCGGACGAAGGACACAGGGGTTTTATACTAGTTCGGCCGCTTCGATGAAGGTAAAAGCCTACGTCTAGTTTGGTGTGGTATTGCTTGGGCTTCGATGACTAGGGAGCGAATCCGCTTTGCCTGTGTCTCGAGCTGTTGTTTCTTGTTCTGAACCGTCGCCGGGTCGTCCCTTTATATAGGAGGCGATGCCCGGTCCGGTTACAGAGTCCCGAGGCCGGCTCATAAACGTGTCCGCCTCGGTCTCTACTCTTTCTATCTTACATCCCAAGTTACACAATATGACCGTTTACAAATCTTGGGCCTCAACATATGGGCTCTAAGCTTCCTGGGCTACAAACTTTTACTTCATACTTTACTGGGCTTTTTTGATAATATAAACTTGATAACATAATCTGGACCCTCCGGGCCGGTTTATACTCGGTAGTAATATTCCTGACATTAGGCCCCTGATTGATTTGAACTTGTTCATGTCAGTCTTTGAAGTCTTGTGCGAATTTCTCTTTCTACAGCTCTTGTATACTTCATAAACCGGCCATGACGTCATCTCCTGGAGTCGCTTTAAACTGTCATGACATCATCTGCGCATTTAACGCCCACACCTGTTTGTTAACTTTATTTATTACCGCTCCGAAGATCGAGGCGACAACTCAATCCATATCCGATTTTTGGTCTCCTCGATTCCCGCGCCTGTCATTTTATCTCTTCGGCCTATAAATAAGGCCAAAGGCCATCTCTTTTACCCCCTCTACTTTGTCTTCCTCTGTCTCCAGCGCTCAAGCCTCCGCCGCCGTCCTTCGAGCTCACCGTCGTCAGCAAGCCCGGCCGCTGCATCAACCTGAGCGCGTCTAGATACTCGTCGCCGTCCTTCCGCTTCCTCGGGTATGTTACTTCTTTTTCCCATAGATCTTAGTTCTAGGGTTTCTCTGTAGCTCGCCGCGAACCCTTGTTCTTCGTAGTTCATGACCGTAGGCCGTTCTCTAGCTGTAGATGTAAAACTTTTAGGTCAACTCTCATGCGTGTAACTCCGCTCCATCGTTATTACTTTAGTTCCTTCAATACTGCTAGCTTATACTGAATCTGTAGGAAACTTCGCTGCCTTCAATGAATATGACTTGAATTGTTTTGCCTTTTTTCCTGCGCCATAGATCCATATTTTACCTCTGCTTCATGTGAAAGTTGTTTCTCACACTATAGATCTGCAACTTATCTGCTTATGTCACCGGTTCAATTGTAACCTGCGCCTTATATGCCTGCACTGACGGTTTAGATTTAGGCCTGCATCTCGTAATTGGCGGTTTAACTTTCTCCTTCTATATTCATAAACCGGCAGCTATCTCGTTCATGCTTAATCCGGATCAGTAGGCACCACTAGCCCCTTGCTTAAACCGTCAATTAAGTCAACATCTTCGTAGAATGTGCCAGTTCATGTCTAGTGGATCGTAAATCGGATCTTGTATTGTATTTTTCAGCATTCCCTCCTTGAAAAAGATGGCTAAGAAGTTCGTGGCTTGCAACTGGGTCCCATCCCGGATTACTGAGGATGAGTAAAGGCGGCCTCAATTGGCGTTCTGGGCCCAAAAGAGGTTCTGCACTGGCGGGCCTCCGGGAAAGAGCGTCCTCCTCAGCCTAAGGAGGGAGAGATCCTCGTCTTTTTTGATCATCTGGCCCGGGGCTTCAGCCCTCCCGGTTCAAAGTTCTTCCGCGACGTTTTAGCCGATTTCCAACTCCATCCGCAAGACATAGGTCCCAATTCCATATCAAACATCTGCAACTTCCAAGTCTTCTCCGAAGCATATCTGCAAGAGGAGCCATCTGTAGAGCTGTTCCGGGATTTCTTCCATCTGAATCGCCAGACTGAATTCTCTGACAGGCCCCATACTAAACTCGGCGGTATGAGCATCCAGAAGAGGAAAGATGTCAGCTTTCCTCACGCTACTCTTCACAGCCACCCCAAGGAGTGGAACCAGACTTGGTTCTACTGCAAGGACACTTCACCAGAGGGGGAAAATCCACTGCCGGGTTAGCGCCCTTATCGTCTGATGGCGGATCACCCTTTCCCGCAGCGGCTGAGTGCCCAAGACCGGACTCGATATGCCCCCAACTTTCCAAGCTCAGGGCTTTCATAGCCAATGGATTAACCGGTGTAGACTTTGTCCGCTGCTGGCTCTCTTGGAGTATTCTCCCATTAATCCGGCGCTCATGCTTAATGTGCAAATATACTGGCAATCCAGAAGACCCTCACCGTCACACAAACATAGTGCTTCCTGACAACGAAGTCACTGAATCTGCAAAAAAGATGTTGAACATCCCCTGGTGTCGGTGTATTTGGATCGACACCTATGGGATCACAAGAATCCCTACTACGGTTGCCGGGCGCGGGGTTGAGAGAAGAGCGGATCCAACAGTTAGCACACGGTTCCTTTACCCAGGTTCGGGCCGCAAAGATGCATAAAACCCTACTCCTGCTTTGGTGGATTATATGTTTGTGTTCTTCAGCTGGCTATGGGGCGTGAGGAGCTCCAGAAAGCTGAGACGTGAGGAGTTCTAAAGAGCCGAATCCTTCTCCTGGTCGCCTCGGGCCTCCTTTTATAGGGAAAAGGGGTTGCCACAGTGGCACACAGGAGATGAAAGGGTACAGTGATGCGAGGTTATCCCTCGCATTACATGACAAGGCGCATTTAATGCACTTAGCTTAGGAGTCCTTGCTTTATCGGGGACGGGGGAGACATCCGTCTGGTCCGTCGCCGCTCCTTCTTGCGTCGACACGCGCCCTGGCCAGCGATGCCTGAGGTGCCATGTAGGCAGGCAGGCAGCTGAGGTGGTGCAATGGTGGGTCTCCACAAATATCTGCACGTTGCCACGCAGGTGCCTGCCCAATTGGATGGGCCAGCAGCTGCATGGGGCGGTGGAAACTCAGTTGGTGCGAGCCTGATGGTGGCCATGCGGGTGTCCTCGACAAGGGCATTGCCGGGGCCCCGGCAAGGGTCTTGCCGCGGCGCCTGCTGTCATCCCCGGCAAGGTGCTTGCCGGAGGTCTTGTGGTCCTCCTTGGCTGGGATCCCGCCAAGGGTCATCGTCTTCTCAGTGTGTATCCGATCTTGAATGTCTTCACAAAGATCTGCATGCCACTACGGAGATATCTCCCGAATCCTTGCCCCACGGGGGCAGTGGACTCAAGGGTGATCCGCTCCGTAGGCGTGGGGCGAGCTGTCGCGGCAAGGGTCTTGCCGGGGCTGCCAGAGCTGCCCCCGGCAAGGATCTTGCCAGGGCTGCTAAAACTGTCTCCCGGCAAGGATCTTGCCAGGGGAAGCTGCTTCGTCCCTTTGCTCTTTGTGGTCTTGTTCTTGGTGTTGCTCCAGTCTCCAGCGAGCTTCGGTCTTACCCTGGCTCACCTCCCTTGCCATGCTTGGTGTGGTGGTGCCCGTGGCTCAGACTACCCGTGCACAGTCATTGGGGTACAAAAAGTGTAGCCCTCTTTTTGTGCACCGACAGGAGCCCCCGGGCCTGGGCCACACATAAGCGCGACGCGTTGTTGGGCCAGGCCCAGAACGGTGCGCGGGCTGGCGGGATGGTTTTCACCGCGGTAAGATTTTCCGCGCGCTCTGCCTCCTACGATCCACGCGCGCGGCGCGGGGTGGAGGGGCGTGCGTGACATCGGCGGCATGCGCGGGGTGGTTTCCGCAGGCATGCGTCACGTCGCAGTAAAGAGGCGGCTTCGTGCCTTCCCCATAATGGGGAGGCGTGGAGACACGACCCATTTACTGAATGGGGCCGAGGCACGGTCCTCAAGGCGTCCACTCCCCCTATCATCGGGTGGGGAGAGGTCGCCTCCTCCGTCCCCTCGGTTTCATACGTCCGCCACGTGCCCCCCATGCGCTTGGGATGGCGAACGGTGGAGGCGGGAAACCGAGCCGTCACTGGTTGGGGCGGCGGGTCGGTCCCGGCTCCCTGCGCCTTCTGCGTCTTGATTGGCCGAGCGGGGCGGTCGAGCCCCAGCCCCGCCCCTTTATAAAGAGCGGGAGGGGAGGGACGACACCCCGCACTCTCCCCTCTTCTTTCTCCTTTAGCTTCTACTCGTCTCTTCCGTTCACCATGGAGAGAGGAAATCCCGGTCCTTCAACGGTGGCGGCAAGGGTCGCCGCTCGACAACGCTTCCCTCCTTCTCCCGCACCCGTAGTGGCAGAGCCGGCCACGAGGGGAAGGGGGAGGGGGCGAGACCATGGGCGAGGCCGGGGCGCTCGGGGAAGAGGAGGACGGGGCGGCCCGCCGGCCTCGCCCCCGCCAGCAGCTCCTCCTCCAGTGGAGGGCCATATTGGTGATGTCCCTTGCGAGTTCTTCGTCAGGTTACGGCGGCCGCCGCGCCGTCGCCTTCGTCTCCCGACCCCCTTTGGGCGGGAGATGGAGCTGGATCCGCCAGAGTCGCTGCGGCTGCACATGAGGGGTTGCGGGATCAGCGGCACGCGGGTCCGCGTCGACTTCCCCGCTCCTCATGTGATGTATCTTCGTCAAGGATGGAAGACTTTCGCCCGTGTCCATAGCCTGACGGATGGGTTCACCCTCCATTTCAAGCTGATGGAGGATGGCCATCTCTCCGTCAAGGTCTTCAGGCTTTTCGGGACTCGTGCAAGGTGCTGCGTGGAGAGCTCCTCCGATGACGAAGACTCCTCCTCGAACGAGGGCGACGAGGAGGACAGCGATAGCTACGACGAGGGCGGTAGGCGGCAGGATGACGGGTCCGACTAGGTGTCGGGCGCCGCTCCTGGTGGCACCGACGACCCCATCATCCACGTCGCAGGCTCCTTGAACTTCTCGGGGCCGTCCCCTTGGCGACTGGCGTAGGGAGGCTGCGGAAGAGGAAGAGGAAGAGGGCGGGCGGCAAGGTCGTCATGTCGGAGTACGCAGCCACCAACGCCTTTTTCGCGTACTGACGTCCTGCCGCCTCGTCTTCGAGCTCTGCGTCCGGCGCCGCCATCACCATCTAGCCTTTGTGCGGCCACCAAGATGTTCTCTTGGTGTCTTCTGCCACCCGTAGCTCGCCTAGGTGCTCCTTTCGCCCTTTTCGCCTCCTTGACCTACCTCCTGAGGAGAGGGACAAGAAAGGCATTACGGGCATCTTATCTCTTTTTAGTTTGTAAGCCTTCGGGCATCTGTTAAATTTAAAACTTGTAATCCCCTTGTTCATGTTTTTCATTCCCTATGGACTGTACCTGAATGGAATGTTTTTAATGAAAAAGGGATGTTTGCTGGGCCATTTGTTTGTGGGTGAAACCCACGACAAGGAATAAATCCTTCATATCTTCTAAGATAAACACTTTCTCGCCCGGCAACAGGCCTTGCCGTCTCCTTACTTCGCTCGACCTTTCTCACGCGCTTGGCGGAGGCAGGGATGAAGTGGGCTTAGGCTCCTCGTTTCATCCTTTCGCTGCCGCGACTACGACCAAACTTAGTCCCGGGGACGAGCCCTAGGGCCTAGAGTTACGGGAGCACGGTAGCTTAAGGGTAAGACCGAGGTTCCACATACCTCAGTCCATAATGGAATGCATGATAGGGGACGAAGAACTTATCTGAAGTCGCGGTCCCCGACAACCCTGGTTCGCCGTGGGTGAATCTTTGCTCTTGTAGCCCCCGGCAACACTGGCTTGTCGGGGCCTTGATGCTGATCTATTCCTCTTTCTTCTCCTGAAGTGGCTGCAGCAAGGATGTCTGTGCGTCCTATGAACCAAGGAGATAGAGGAAAGACAAAGAGACGCAAACTCGACCTCTAAGCTAGGGGTTAGCCTCTGCTAAGCACTACCAACCCTAACCAAGGACGAGACTCGACTCAGCATGCATGCTATAACTTAGGGCGCCAGCGCTTCATTTATTTATGCTCAGGGTCTGCGTCTGGCTTTGTACAAAGGGTTACAAGCCTTGCCGGCAAGGCTTGTACAAAAGGGTGGCTTGCCGGGGGGCCCGGCAAGCCGCGCCTTATTGGTAAAACTTGCGAAGATGCTCAATATTCCAGGAATTACTCACCGGAATGGCATTTTCGGTCTCCATGCGGACTGCGCCGGGTCTGGTGACTCGTATTACCCGATAAGGGCCTTCCCACTTTGGCGTCAACTTGTTTGTATTCTTGGCCGATTGAACGCGCCGAAGAACAAGGTCGCCTTCCTCAAAGCTTCGGGCATGGACCTTGCGGCTATGGTAGCGGCGCAAGGCCTGCTGGTAGCGTTGCTTCATCTTTGGCGTCAACTTGTTTGTATATGAGTTCAGTGGGGAGAACTGCTTCTGCCCCATATACCAGGGCAAAGGGTGTCTGGCCGGTGGCTCGATTTGGCGTCCTCCTGATCGACCAGAGAACCACCGGCAATTCATCAATCCAGCGCCTTCCACTCTTGTGGAGCCTGTGAAAGGTCTTTGTCCGTAGGCCTCGCAGCACTTCAGCGTTTGCCCTCTCAGCTTGACCATTGCTCCGGGGGTGAGCAACAGAAGCGAAATAGACTTTGCTGCCGAGGTCTTGAGTATATTGCATGAAGGTGCGGATTGTGAACTGTGTGCCGTTGTCGGTGATGACCCTGTTGGGTATACCAAAACGGCACACTAGTCCCTTGAAGAACTTGACGGCTGACGGAGCTGTGACCTTCCTCACTGCCTCCACCTCCGGTCACTTTGTGAACTTGTCGATTGCAACGTACAAGTACTCAAAGCCCCCTACAGCGCGGGGGAAAGGGCCCAGTATGTCAAGCCCCCAGACCGAGAAGGGCCAGGAGAGAGGAATGGTTTGAAGGGCTTGAGCTGGTTGACGAAGCTTCTTTGAATGAAACTGGCACGCTTCACACCTGGTGACCAGTGTCGTCGCATCCTGGAGGGCAGTGGGCCAGAAGAAGCCTTGCCGGATTGCCTTGTCGGCAAGGGCTCTTGACCCTATGTGGGATCCACATATGCCTCCTTGTATCTCCGCCAACAGCCCCAGTCCTTCCTCTCGAGGGATGCACTTCAATTTCACGCCGTTCGGTCTCTTTCTGTACAGGACGTCATCGACGAACTGGTACATAGCAGACCGATGGGCTACTTTCTCCGCTTCTTCCTGCTCCTCAGGAAGTTCCCCATTCTGGAGGAACCGGGCGGTATGCTGTGCCCATGCCAGAGCCTGGGGCTCGACGGTGAGGACTAAAGGCATTTCCTCCGCCATGGGAGTGGCTGTCTCAACGGCAAGAGCTTGGCGCTCCGCCGGAGCTAGCCGTCCAGTGGCGGGCTCAGTGTCTCCGGCAACATACTTGCCAGCGGCTCCGGGGAGCTCGGCAGGAAAGTACTTGCCGGGCCCTGATTTCCTCCTCTTGTTCTGCTCTGTTGATGGATCAACGGATGGCTGAGAAAGCTGAAGCACAAAGGTACCTGGTTCCACAGGTAACTTGAGGGCAGCGCGCTTCGACTGGTAATCGGCGATGTCGTTCTCCGCTCGGGGAACGTGCTCCGCCTGTATACCATCAAAGCGCTCTTCCAACTTTCTCACTTCATCGATGTAGGCCTTCATCAACGGGCTCTGGTAATCCTTGTTGACTTGTTTGACGACAAGCTATGAATCACCCCTGACGATGAGTTTCTTGATTCCGAGGTCTGCCGCGATCCTAATACCAGCAAGCAGCCCCTCATACTCAGCAGTATTGTTCGTTGATACCTCCCAGGGGAAGTGCATCTGGACCACGTACTTGAGGTGCTCTCCAGTGGGCGCGATCAGCAGTACGCTAGCCCCGGCACCCTGTAAGGAGAAAGCTCCATCAAATTACATGATCCAGTTGCAACTCACCTCTTTGCCGGGGAGAGCAGTTTCTTGGATTTCTTCATCAGGCGTCGCGATCCATTCTGCAATGAACTCCGCCAGGACTCGGCTTTGAATCATTGAGGTACTTTCAAACTTGAGGCCAAAGCTGGACAGCTCCAGTGCCCACTCTACAATTCTTCCCATTGCATCTGGATTGTGCAATATCCGTTGTAGAGGGAGGCGAGTGACGACAGTGATCTCGTGTGCCTAGAAGTAGTGACGCAGCTTCCTCGAGGCCATAAGAAGGCAGAAGAGCAATTTTTGCACACCGGAGTACCTTGATCTAGCCCCCTGCAAGAGGGAGCTAACAAAGTAGACCGGGTGCTGTATCATTTTCTTCCTTGGCTGCACTTCAACCGGCCGTGTCGTCTCTGCACCAGTGGCACCAAGCTCTGTCGCTGCTATCACCTCGTCTTCAATTTCTCTCTGTGCCACTAGTGCGGCGCTGACCACCTGGTTTGTTGCCGCTAAGTATAGCAACAATGACTCTTGTGGCCTGGGCGCAACTAGTATTGGCGTGGAGGAAAGATACCTCTTCAAATCTTGTAATGCTGCTTCAGCTTCTGGTGTCCACTCCATCGGGCCTGCCTTTTTCAAAATCTTGAAAAAGGGGAGGGCGCGCTCGGCAGACTTGGAAATGAATCTGCTCATGGCGGCGACGCAGCCAACAAGTCGACGCACATCCTTGACCCTACTGGGTGCTTCGATTTTCTCTATAGCTTTAATCTTGTCTGGATTGGCCTTTATCCCACGTTGCGACACAAAGAACCCGAGAAGCTTTCCGGACGGGACGCCGAAGACACACTTCTCAAGGTTCAGCTTGAGGTTGATCTTGCATAGGTTTATAAATGTTTCTTGCAAATCCGTTATAAGGGTTGCCCTGTTTTTGGTTTTGACCACTATATCATCCATATAAGCCTCCATATTTCTATGGAGCTGGGGTTCAAAACCAATTTGGACTGCCCTTGCAAACGTTGAGCCAGCACTCTTCAACCCGAAAGGCATTCGTACGAAACAGTACGTACCACATGGGGTGATGAATGCTATCTTCTCTTCGTCTTGTCTTGTCATGAAGATCTGATGGTAGCCGGAGTAGGCATCGAGGAATGACAACAAGTCACACCCAGCCGTGGAGTCAACAATCTAGTCGATGCGCGGTAACGGGAAGGGGTCCTTGACAAGCTTTATTGAAATCAGTGTAATCAATACACAGCCTCCACTTCCCATTTGCCTTGCGCACTACCACTGGATTGGCCAACCACGTTGGGTGGAGCACTCCTCTTACCAAACCCGCTGCTTCCAATTTCCGGATCTCCTCTGTGATGAACTCTTGTCATTCCAAAGCTTGCTTTCTGACCTTCTGCTTGATGGGCCGCGCATGAGGACAGACAGCAAGGTGGTGCTCAATCACCTCCCTGGGAACGCCGGGGATGTCGGATGCTTGCCATGCAAACACGTCGACATTCGCCCGCGGGAAGGTGACGAGCGCGTCTTCCTATTTGTCGTCAAGGGAGGAGCTTATAGTGAAAGCCCCTCCTGTGCTGTCCTCCTTGAAGGAAACTTTCTTGGTTGCCGGCGGCGTGGCCCTGGACCTCTTGTTTCTGTCGGTGGAGCTCTCTGGCACGTCCTCGACGGGAGCGCGACACTCCGAAGAGGTGCGCTTGCCGGAGTGGGTGTCCGAGGTCTCACCGGTCTTCTTCTTTCCGGTGGAGCTCTCTAGCACGTCCTCGACGGGAGGACAGCACTCCGAAGAGGTGCACTTGCCGGAGTGGGTGCTCGAGGTCTCATCGGTCTTCTTCTTCTTCCGTCTCGGGGCTCCAGTGGCAGGAGCAAGTGCCCTCGTGGCGGCAGCTGCTGCAACTGCTTGCTCGTATAGTTGGTCAGCGCAAACCAGCGCATCTTTCTTATCGGAGGGAATGGTGATGATCGTCACGGGTCCTGGTATCTTCAGGGTGTTGTAGGCATAGTGTGACGCTGCCATAAACTTGGCCAGCGCTGGGCGGCCAAGGATCCCATTGTAAGGCAAGGGGATCTTGGCAACATCGAACACGATCCTCTCCGTCCTATAGTTCAGATCACTTCCAAAAGTCACGGGCAGCGTGACCTTCCCCTTTGGTTGACTTCTCCCCAGGTTGACCCCTTGAAACATGCCCGTCTCTTCGAGGTCCCCCTCAGGAATTTGCAGCTTCTCGATCACGGTGGGCGAGAGTAGGTTCAGACCGGCCCTGCCATCGACTAGCATCTTTGTCACCTTCAGGTTGCGTATTGTCGGTGAGACCAACAATGGCAAGCACCCGATCGCAGTAGTGCGATCAGGGTGATCCTCAGCATAAAAAATGATAGGCGTGCTAGACCATTTCAGCGGCTTTTGGGCACCAGGTGACGGCTCCGCCGCTGTAATCTCACGCGCCCACTGTTTAAGTTGGCGGTGAGAAGTATGCAGTGAGGCGCCGCCATCGACGCACATGGCCTTCGTGGCTTTCTGAAACTCTTGGTCGCTAGACTCGTCGTCCTCTTCGTGATCGCCGTCTTCTTGCCTTCTGTCGCGGCCCCGGGCGGGCGTCTCCTGCTGTTTATCCTTGCCGCGATGGCCTGCTTGGCCGTCACGCTTCTTGCCGGACCCTTCAGCACCATCCTGGCCCTTCTCCTTGTCCCGCCTCTCATATTCAGCCCTCTGCTTCTCAGCAAGGAGCTCAACCTGTCGGCAATCCTGGACATCATGGCCCTTGGTGTAATGGATCTTGCAGTACCGTTTGCCGGAGTTTCCTGGCTTCTCGGCAGCCGCCAAGGCCCGCCAGGCGACACACCCAGCAATTTCCTTGCCGGGGTCACCCGCCTTGGTTTTCCTGGCGGTGCCGGTGTCATCAGATCCCTCGACGGCAAGCACGGCTTTACCCTTGCGCTTCCTGTTACGGTTCCGGCCCTTCTTCGCCGGGGCGGTAGTATCGTCGTCTGAAGAGTCGGTTTTCGCGCTGGCATCTTCACCGGTGTACTACCTTCCCTCTTCAGCCCGGGCACATCTGTCAGCAAGAACATAGAGCTCCGCCACATGTTTCACCTTGGTCATCGCCAGCTCTTCACGCATCTTGCGGTTACGCACGTTCTGATGGAACGCGCTGATGATGGCGGCAGGGTGAACATCGGGGATATTGTATTGTACCTGGCTGAACCTTTGTATGTACTTGCGCAGACTCTCACCCTCCTTCTGGGGTATGACGTGCAAGTCACTTGCTTGGCCATGGGCTTGGTGACCTCCAGTAAAGGCGCCAACAAACTCATGGCACAAATCTGACCAGGAGGAAATAGAGCCTACCGGCAAGTGCATCAACCATGACATGGCGTTGGGTTTAAGGGCCGACGGAAAGTAATTCGCAAGCACCTTATCATCGCGAGCTCCGGCGGCTCGCGTCGCGATGGTGTAGATGCTGAGGAATTCCGACGGGTGGGTCTTGCCGTTGTACTTCTCGCCAACGTCAGGCTTGAAGGTGCGGTGAGAGGGCCACTGGAACTGCCGCAACTCACGGGTAAAAGCCGGACAGCCTACCTCGTAGGGTAGATCTCCAGGGCTCTCCGGTGCTGGGCGGTCCACAACAGGCCCCGCTCGCTTGTCTGACTGGTGGCGCGCTCCGCGCCGGTGCTCGATGGTGGTTCGAGCGTCTTCATGAGCTCGCTCCTGAAGAACTTGACGCTGGTCGCCGTGGGTCCATGGGTCGGACAACGCTATGGAGATGGCGTCGCCCGCGACGTCCCGACGAGTCGACACACGTGGTACCGGGCGAGGACGAGGCAAATGCACCGCAGCCACGGCGCTGTCGGTCCTCCCGCCACCGGTGCATGGGACTCCATCGGAGCGTCGACCTAGGAGGTCCGCTGGATTTGGTTCATCCTTGTTGGCGACTGCGACAAGGCTTCGGATGGTGGCTCTCCATTCGTCGAGTTTCCCCGTAACGGGGGGAAAGTCGAGGAGCAACTACGCGCGTGCCAGGGCTTCGGCTGGGGTTAACGGTAGCGAAACCTGCACGGACCACGACGCGCTTCAACTCCTGACCATGTCAGGAGGAGCTCCATCATGATCCCGCGGTCGCATGCCGTTTCCACCAGTGCTTCGGCGGGCGGGCAGGTCTTCTACGTCCTGGGAGTGGCGCTCGGGGCTCTTCCCATGGCGACCCCCGGGATCTTCGGGTTGCCGACGTCGTTCGTTGCGCGCTCCTTGAGAGGAGCGCGTTGTTGGCGCCGGCGTGGGAGTTCTGGAGGCCCTTGCGTCGCCTTCGGGTGATGCGGCAGCGACCTTGGAGGGCCCCGCGCCATTCGCGGAGGGCCTGGCTCCATCTTTAGAACTGGCGGTGTGTGGCCCATTACCGGGCGCACGAACATCGCCACCTCCTGAACTCCGGCAGCTGGGATGACGTTTGGTGTTCGCGAGCAACGCCTCGGATCCTTTCCGCGACCGGTCCGCTGGTCGCCCGTGTCGGGACGGGTTGTCTGGCTTCCGACTGGCCAACCGCCACCGTCGTCTTCTTCTTGGGCGCCATGATGATGAAGAAGCGTCGAACTGACTGCTAAAGCCGATTCTCACAAATGCGCCCCCTACCTAGCACGCCAAAGATGTTGGTGTATTTGGATCGACACCTATGGGATCACAAGAATCCCTACTACGGTTGCGGGGCGCGGGGTTGAGAGAAGAGCGGATCCAATAGTTAGCACACGGTTCCTTTACCCAGGTTCGGGCTGCAAAGATGTGTAAAACCCTACTCCTGCTTTGTTGGATTATATGTTTGTGTTCTTCAGCTGGCTATGGGGCGTGAGTAGCTCCAGAAAGCCGAGTCGTGAGGAGTACTAAAGAGCCGAATCCTTCTCCTGGTCGCCTCGGGCCTCCTTTTATAGGGAAAAGGGGTTGCCACAGTGGCACACAGGAGGTGGAAAGGGTACAGTGATGCGAGGTTATCCCTCGCATTACATGACAAGGCGCATTTAATGCACTTAGCGAAGGTGTCCTTGCTTTATCGGGGCCGGGGGAGACATCCGTCTTGTCCATGCCGCTCCTTCTTGCGTCGACACGCACCCTGGCCAGCGATGCCTGAGGTGCCATGTAGGCAGGCAGGCAGCTGAGGTGGCGCAGTGGTGGGTCTCCACGAAGATCTGCACGTTGCCACGCAGGTGCCTGCCTAGCTGGTTGGGTCGGCAGCTGCATGGGGTGGTGGAAACTCAGTTGGTGCGGGCCTGATGGTGGCCCTGCGGGTGTCCTCGGCAAGGGCCTTGCCGGGGCCCCGGCAAGGGTCTTGCCGCGGCACTTGCTGTCATCCCCGGCAAGGTGCTTGCCGGAGGTCTTGTGGTCCTCCTTGGCTGGGATCCCGCCAAGGGTCATCGTCTTCTCAGTGTGTATCCGATCTTGAATGTCTTCACAAAGATCTGCATGCCACTACAGAGATATCTCCCGAATCCTTGCCCCACGGGGGCAGTGGACTCAAGGGTGATCCACTCCGTAGGCGTGGGGCGAGCTGCCGCGGCAAGGGTCTTGCCGGGGCTGCCAGAGCTGCCCCCGGCAAGGATCTTGCCAGGGCTGCTGAAACTGGCTCCCGGCAAGGATCTTGCCGGGGGAAGCCACTTCGTCCCTTTGCCCTTTGTGGTCTTGTTCTTGGTGTTGCTCCAGTCTCCAGCGAGCTTCGGTCTTACCCTGGCTCACCTCCCTTGACATGCTTGGTGTGGTGGTGCCCGTGGCTCAGACTGCCCGTGCACAGTCATTGGGGTACAAAAAGTGTACCCCTCTTTTTATGCACCGACACCTGGAGAAGTGCAGCCGAACCGGTTTAGCTCCTTTCTGCGTGAACAATGAACCGCCGCTGGTAAGATTCTTCTATCCCTTTCTTTTTGCTTTAATCCGTCCATATTGCTTGTCTTCAATATGTTTTTATTCCTTTACACAGGCTAATGACCCCTTCTGGAAGAAGAAGGCTCAAGATAAACCGGCAAAGCCAACTCGCAAGAAGAGCTTGGCCGTAAAGAAACAAAAGAAGAAACCTACCGCCGCTTCCGGTTCAAACCCTGAAGAAGATGATCCGGCTTCTGAGGTATTGCTTGGTTCTTACACCTTTAATTTTCCTTTGTCTGCATTTTTGTCAATAATGTCCTCTCCCAGGATCCTGCGGAGGGGAGTAAAGCGGATGAAGTTGAGGTAATTTCTCTCTCATCTGATTCAGAACCGTTGCCACCCAAGATTCGCTGGGTAGCCCGAAAATATCCATTTTCTCACCCTTATGCTCAATTGGATCCTGACTTTCTTTTGAAGAAACAGCAGCATGAGGCTCGCCGGACCACACGCCACAGTGGTCACGTGGTTGAATCATCCGGATTACCCCACACGCCAGCTCGGAGACGCCGCTCAGAGGTTTTGCTTACTCCAACCCTTCTTCATCCAAAAGCAGGTCTTATTCGCAAACCTCTTAAACCGTCTGATCCCAACTACCAGGAAGCTCCTCTGTCATCTTCTGGCGAGTCCACTACCACCCAAGTACCGGTGCTTAAGACCGTTCCTGGGTAAGTCATCTTTCCAAATGTCCAGTTTACCTTTCCGTTTTGACTTTGTGATTTTTATTGCTCTTTTAATCTTTAACAGTATGCCCAAGCCAAGCAAGAAGGCAAAATTAAATAAACCGGCTACCGAACACACCACTGCTGAACCAGCAGAGGATCCTGAAGCAGCCAATCCTCTGGAGGAAAATGTTGAAGTTCAGCAGGATGATCCCTCCCCTATGGATCATGAAGATCTTGCTGCTCCGGGGGTGACGCTATGGAGAACACAGCTGAACCGGCCAGCCCTATCCGGGTTAGTCCTCCTCGGGCTGGTCCGGCTGCTGTGAGTCCGGCGCAGACCGATCCTGCTGTCACTGATGATCCGCCCAGGCCAACTACTGCCTCAACAGAAGATGTTGAGATTACTGGGATAGGTTTCTCTGCTCCAACGGAGCCTGTTGTCTTGGGTAGACACACTGCCAAGGAGGAAAAGTTTCAGCAAGACAAAGGCAAGTGGAGCACAGACTTGTCAAGTTATACTCAGCTTAGTGCCCAGGAGCTCCACTCTGGGTATCTGAACCGGCTCTTCACCAGCCGCGACCATGAGGACGGTTTGGTCAACATGATGAAGGAGAACTATGAGGTATCTTCTTTCCTTTTGCCTTTCATTTCTGCTTGTATCTTGCAATTATACCCTTAGGCCATAGTAGCCCCCAAGTGCCGGTTTACTTCATTGTGGGTGAATCGGGACTTCTCTTATGTCTCAGAATGAACTTACATTAGCCCACAAGTGTGAAGGGCATAACTTGTTATGTGCTTGGGACTTGTCTGAAAAAGTTGCTTTCTTTCACTTCAATTGTACATTAGCCCCCAAGTGTCGAGTCCATAACTTGTTATGTGCTTGAGACTTTTGATTGAACTGTTCTTCTAACACTTTCTTTTTCCTGCACGCTGACTTGAATCGGAGAGCTTCAGAGGCAACTGAGCTCCGGAATAACTTGGCCTTCCAGGAGACTGCTTCGACTAAAGCCAAGGAAGAACTTGTCCTTGCTTTAGCTAGTATGGAGAAACTCAAGAAGGAATTTGAAGCGGAGTGGTCCACATGGGAGGTGCAAAGGGCTGCTTTAGAAAAGAGAGCAAAGGATGCTGAGGCTGCTCTTAACCTGGTGACGGAGGAGTTATCCGGGTTAAAGCAGCATATAGACGATATGACATCTGCCATCTTTGGTGAGTATTTGTTTGCATACGCTTTATCCTTGTTATCTTTATACTTCTCCGGCTTACCTCATCACTTGTACGCAGGGAGGCGCGTGACTCATCTTGGGAATAACGTACGGAGGTAACTAAAAGCTGCTTATACCTTGGTGGAGCAACTCTACTCCGGTGCTCATAGGACCGTCAGTGCCATGTCGGACAATAAATCGGCGCCGACCACTATCCAAGGTACTCTGGAGAAGTTATCCATCTTGCCTACCAGACTTGTTGAAGTGAAGAAATCTTCTGCAAGAGCTGGCTCTCTCATGGCGTTAACCCGGGCCAAGGCATGGGTTCCCGATTATGATCCGGCGGTGGCCATGAATGGTTACCCCAGCATGAAGGAAGACGGGTCAGCCTTCTCTGCTGAAGACCATCACGCCTTAACCAAAGATATGCGTGCTCTTGCCAGTAGGCTCGCTGATGAAGCAGACTTAACGAGATATCATCCGGGTTACGATCTAGAGAATGCGCGGGTGGAGCGGCCGGTTTATGACACCGAAAATATGATTCCACCCGTCCGTAAGCATACCTTCGCTCCTGACATTAAACCGTCAGAACTCATAAATGATGAAGTATATTTTCGCGCGCTTGCCAAGATTGACTGGAGCACTCCTGATTTCCAGCAGCTGCTAGAAGCTGACGAAGATCCGGAGCAAGCTAACCCTCAGTCTTCACAGCGAGCCGAAGAGGAATCCTAAACCAGCTCCGGTTTAATTTTTATGTGCTGAATACTTTGCAAGAAACTGATATTCTTTTGGGCCTGCAAGTGCCTTGTAATAGAATAGTTGAGATACTATCTTTGCCCCACTGTTATCCTTCCTGGTATTACTTTGATTGGCAACTCCCAAATTATCTTCTGTTTGCAATGCCTTAACAGTTTATATTACCTGTCTGTGCATGAACGACGCTAAAAGATGTCCTGGCGTTTTACCACTGGACGGGTTATACTGCCTTGACACATGTTCTATGTAAATAACTTGAACTATTTACGAAATACAAACATGTATCATACCTGTGAATAAGTTTATATGTAAACCTTAACCCGGTAGGAATAATCCAGGGCGTGAGTGCTGATGACTCCCTTGGCTCTCTTGTGGGCTTAATATGAAGGCCGATCCGGATTACGATGAACGCCGGTTTAACTAGTGCTGGTGTTCATGACCCAGACTTTTAGCTCTGTAGACATATGGACAACCTTGTAGTTGTCCGGTCTTGAATCAATGGACTTGGTTAAAAAACCAATGACCTTGAAGATAAAGATTTATGAAAACATAAAAAATGAAAAATAAAGTTTTTTGGCCAAATAAGACCATGTAGTCGAGGCTTTTTACGTGCGGCCAGGCTCCAAACTCGAGGCTTTTTATGAGCTGCCAGGCTACTGTCATTAACCATTTTAGCAAAGCCTGTCAAGATGATCCGCAATCCTTAACCAAATCATCAATGTCAACATCTACCCAATGTTTCAAAATCTCATAAAGATTTCTGCTAGGGTAATCACTTGATGATCGTCAATTTAACGTGACCAAGTTCAGGGTCCCGAAGGATTGACTTGTGATACGTTCGACGGGTCATACTAGGTTTACCTGGACGTCGTGATTTACTTGATGCAGACAGGTTAATCTAGGGTTTTAGGTGTATGCACCGGGCTTCCAAGCCATGTTCACTACAAGGGTATTCAACTCGCTGAGAGCCCCCAGGTAGTGTGTGAGCATTGGTCGTTGGGGCATATGTTTGAGTCGTGCTAGGCATCAAACCCTCTTTTACCCCTCATAATCATGTGGAAATTGCCGAAGCAACCAGAGAAGTGCTCTTATGATGGGCTTCATATCGCATGCCGGCTCAAGAGGCCATGGGAAACTCCCTTGCCCGCGGGAGCCCCCATGTGATTCTTGTTTGTATAGAAAAGATGGTTGATTCCTTGATTTATCAAGGGCGCCGGTTTAAGAGGCCATGGAAAGCTTCCTTGGAAGCCCCCATGTGATACTCTTTTGTGTAGAAGACACGGCTGATTCCTTGATTTTATCAAGGGCGCCGGTTTAAGAGGCCATGGAAAACTTACTTTGAAGCCCCCATGTGATACTCTTTTGCGAAAAAAAGATGGCTGATTCCCCGGTTTACCGGCGGCGCCGGTTTATTTTGTTAATCATAATATATATATTGTACATAAAGCGGAGCTAATGGCTTAAGTATAGTAAGGTCGGAGAAGAGCGATGTTCCACGGCCGCTTGGCCTCCTCCTCTGCCGTATGGGAGTCTTTATGTTCTCGAACGTCGACGAGGTAGTATGATCCGTTGTGCAGGTTCTTGCTGACCACAAAGGGTCCTTCCCAAGGTGGGGATAGCTTGTGCATATCTGTCTGGTCCTGGATGAGCCAGAGCACCAGATCTCCTTCCTGAAACGTCCTGGTCTTGACCCGGAGGCTATGATACTGGCGCAGGTCTTATTGATAAATCGCTCATCGCGCTGCTGTCGTGTCCCGTTCCTTGTCCAGCCGGTCCAAGCCGTCTTGTCTTGCTTGTTCGTTATCCGCTTCAACATAAGCCGCCACCTGCGGCGAGTCGTGCCGGATATCACTAGGGAGGACTGCTTCTGCTCCATATACCATGAAGAAAGGTGTGTACCCTGTGGTTCTGTTAGGCGTAGTGTTGATGCTCCATAAGACAGAAGGCAATTCCTCCACCCAACAACCCGGTGTTCTTTGCAAAGGAACCATAAGCCGAGGCTTGATGCCTCTCAAGATCTCTTGGTTGGCTCTTTCAGCTTGGCCATTGGACTGATGGTGAGCTACTGATGATACATTGAGGCGAATATGCTCTCTTTGACAGAACTCCTCCATAGCTGTAACACCCCAAAAATTTAACCATGTTTTAATAATTAAAATTTTGCGAGGAAAGTAAAATTTTGCATTTTTTGCTAGATGTTTCTTTTGATTTTAGGACCTTTCTGTTCCTGTTGTGTTGGAGTTTTTACCTCTAGTGAAAACTTCCCAATTATTGTTAGACTCTCTTATTCACTCATTAAAACTTTTCTGATATCAGTAGAATTAATTATATAATTGTCTCCCTAAATCTTCTCTCCTCTAAAAATGGTTTTCCTTAGTTCTAGGGCCCCATTTGTACTACAACCCTTTGATAGGTTCATCTAAAATTCCAACAAAAATTTGGAGATGTCTTGTGATGTTGCTAGATCACTTTTATGCTAGAATACATTTATTTCTTTTAATATTTTGAGCTCCACACAAGACTTTCAAATCTGGTCCAGTGGGCAATTTTGCACTACAACCCCATTAAATATTCCTTTAATGCTTCCACCAAAATTATGGGATGTTCATAGGAGTATACTATTCAACTTTATGCAAAAACCTAGAGTAGTCCTTTAAATTTTTTTGAGTGAATCAACCTCATTTCTATTCTGGTCCAGCATGGTGATTTGTACATCAACCACCATTTAACTTTCCCCCCTAGCTATGCTTCCTTTTCCTACTTGTTGGCCATCCTGCAAAACCCTTAAGCCCAGAAGAATGGACCCATTGGAAGATTTTTGATTCATGAAACAATGCCCTTCACTTTCTGTCCAGAACTGAAGATTTGCAAAACTTGCACTAGCAAGTTTCTGGTTTTGCCCAACTAGCTTTGCCATCATCACATTCACCGAAAGAGACTCTGATCTGGAGATTTTGGCCACCAGAAGAGATGACCATATGCCCATGGCATTCTGTCGAGCACTTGGGGTGCATGGCCAGTTTTGGCATGATCTTTGCTTTGCACTGTGATCTTGGTCCTCTGTGCATAATGTCATGTCCACTAATCTCCCTTAAGCCTCTAACCTAGACCTGCTAAATTCCAGCTTCATCAAAATTCTGTAGCATGCGTTGGCATTTTCTCGAGCAGCTCGCGTGCGTGCTCTGGGCGCGCCCAGAGCGCACGTTTTGCACACGCGCGCACCGAGCCGCCGCGTCCCTCTGCCGACACCCCGCGCCCGTTCTGGCCGCTCCTCTCGCACTGCCTGCAAGCCTGCCCTCTCCCCCACCGCAGAAACGACACTGGAGCCCCCACAGTGCCGCCGTTAGGTCGGCCACGGCAGCTAGCGGGCGGCCACAGCAGCTCCTGCCGTGGACAGCGCCGCCCGAGCCACCAGCGCTCGCCACCTGCCCCCTGGAGCAGCTCCAGATCATCCGCGACTTCATCCCCTAGCGCGCGTCGCCGCCACGTCGCCCTAAGCTACAGAATGGCTGTCGCCGGCAATCTTATCCCCGGCCGCCGCGGAACCGCCATTGCCCACCTATTTAAGGATGCCCCGAGCCTCTCCGCAACCTCAGACAATCACTAGCCACCCCACAGAGCAACCCCATAGCAGACAAACGTCCAGGGGAGGTTTTCTTCTCCATCTCCGGTGAGTATAGCCACCGCCGCCCTCTGGTCCGTTCCGTCGCAACCCGAGCCCCTCCCGTCCATCCAGCGCCACCATTCGACTCCCCATCACCTCAGACCAGCTCGAGAAACACCATAACGCAAAGCCCCAATTCTCCCTGAGACCGCCGTCTGCCGCGAAGCTCGTCGCCGGTGATTTCCTCCACCCCCGGCACCCCGTCGACCACCGGGAGGACCGCCCCGGTCTAGCGGATCCATACCCGAACTCGGATGCCCTCGAGGAGCCGCCGTTCGCCGGCGTTGATCGCCGGAGCCGCGCCTCTGTTCGGCCAGAGGAAGATGGAGGCAGGGGCGACTGGTCAAACCTGACCAATGGGCCCCCTCGGCCCTCTGTGAGCGAGACAGCGCGAGTCCACGCGTGCATAAGTGAAGGCGCAAAACCCCGAGTATGTCTCCCCTACTTCGAAAGCGTAGTCTGATCGAAACGTTTTCCTATTTTTGTTTTATTCTAAAAACAGATTTGACTAAACTTTGACTGGCAATATCTTTTTAAATATTAATCCAAATGACTTGATTCTTTTTCTGTTGTTTCCCAAATATTGTCTAGTTTATTTTCATATTTATATGAAGATTTTCCAGACAACTTTTTTGGGCTGTTTTGAGTCTATGTATTAATTTCATATTATTTCATTTAGGATTTTGAAGAGGGAGAAAACTTCCAAAAGTTTTGGAATGCATTTCTCCTCCCCTCTACTTGAAGGCAAGCATTGTTAAACCTTGATCTAAAGCATGTGATTACGACGATATGGATGCATTCATTTCTTTCACATGTGATGATATGATCCTACCCGTGAGTGCATGAGGTAAAACCCTTGCTGTGAATAATTAGTATGCATGACGGTGATCCCCTTCGTATGCCTTTCATGCCTAACGGAAGAAAGCCGTGAAAGTCGCGGTCTTGTGTAGACGCGAGCTTGTCACTAGCTCCCCGTCGGGACGATGGAGTCCGGTATGGCTTGGTAAGGCATGACGGATGGTGATTCCGACTGTTGTTGTGAAATATATCGGTTACGACTAATCATACAAGTAATGCTGAAACCTCCTGAGTCGACCGTAGATCGAGTCCTATTCCAGTAACCCCCATACTTGTTTTGTGCTACCACTTGTCCCTGCCACAGGTAGGGTACGGTTCAGTAAGTGTCAACCCTTGTCCTAGCACACACCGTACATAGAGTCCATGGTGGAAGATACCGGCTGCATCCGGTAGGCATGCCACCTGGTCCGGGGGCATGGGTGTTTCCGGTTGGGACCGAGAGGCGGACACCCCTTCGAGCGCGCAATAGAAATTTGATCTCATGCTACGCGAGCTTGTAGCCTCCCCACTCAGAGTTTGTTTAACAGGTGTCATGGGTGATTCCAGACACAAGTAAAGCTAAGCTGGTGTGTGCAAGTCAAGCGGGTTTTCGACTAAAAGACCGTAGACGGTATTAGTCCCGATGGACTAAAGAAAACCGTTACTCGTGGGTAAAGAGTACACCCCCTTGCAAAGATTTTAAATCTATTCAAATAGCCGTGTCCATGGTTAAGGACTACAGTCTGGGATGGGTCGAGTGTCGGTCTTAGTGTCGGTCTTTGGAGGAGAAACTACTAAACCGGAACCTTGACTATGATCTGTGATATGTGGTGATTACGACTATTATTGTGGACTAACCAATTGTATTCCCTGAATTAATGAGTATCCCTAGGACGGTTCTACCTCATGGATATTCACTGCCTATTATTTATTTTATCCTTATAAGCCCTTTCTGTGTTGTCGCTCAGACGCCCGACTGTGGCATGCTTGTTATTTCTTTTCCTTATAAGCCCTTTCTGTGGTGTCGCTCAGGCGCCCGACTGTGGCATGCTTGTTATTTCTTTTCCTTATAAGCCCTTTCTGTGGTGTCGCTCAGACGCCCGACTGTGGCATG
>LR738709.1:279850668-280103156 GCA_902687465.1 Secale cereale | reverse complement strand
TGGACTAACCAATTGTATTCCCTGAATTAATGAGTATCCCTAGGACGGTTCTACCTCATGGATATTCACTGCCTATTATTTATTTTATCCTTATAAGCCCTTTCTGTGTTGTCGCTCAGACGCCCGACTGTGGCATGCTTGTTATTTCTTTTCCTTATAAGCCCTTTCTGTGGTGTCGCTCAGGCGCCCGATTGTGGCATGCTTGTTATTTCTTTTCCTTATAAGCCCTTTCTGTGGTGTCGCTCAGACGCCCGACTGTGGCATGATCACTATTTATTTTATTATCACTCCCTGATTGCATAAGCCTTTTTATACGAATGACCTGCTTGCAATATAGACTGTCATATCATTATTATCATAGTGATCATCAATCATTCTCGAGCATGTTTATATCTCACCCATGTTCATAATGTTTGCGAGTAAATTCAAAGTACTCACTGGCTTGTCCCTGGCTATTGTCTTGGCCAGATTCCTTGCGTGGGAAGGAACAATGCGATGATAGCCCCGTAACATACGCAAATGCAGATAGCAGCCTCGCGAAGATAGGAGTTAACCTGGTCAGCTGTTCCCGTGGGAAATGGAGTCCCATAGTCACCGATGAACCACAAACCGCTTCCGCCATCAACCACTAGAAACCTTGTGTTGTACTCACATGCCAGAATGGTCTTGTACTACATATCTTGTATTTTGCTTGGAGTTTCTGTAAGAAGTTGGTGCCTCATCAGCTAACAGTAATCCTAGGGCTGGTGAGCACAAGGTCCGTTTTTGGGAAATTTATATCCCGAAAATCCGGTCCTGACAAACTTGGTATCAGAGCTAGGCTGACCGTTGGCTAATCCTATCTTAGCCAGGTCAAAAACCTAGGTTAACCTCCACACCAGACCATATCTTGACCCCAGCCAAGCTTCTCGCGTAAGATACCCACACAGTGGACCGACACCTTTGGCAGTCGGTGCCCAACCTATCAGCCTAGCCAATCGATCACGCGCCAGTGACCAACACCTAAACAGTTCCTTCCGCAAGCGTGTGAAGGAAGACTCCATCCTTTCCAATAAATAGGGCACGCTAGCCCCAAACCCAGCACAACACATCCTCTACCCAGACCAAGCTAAGGTGCCAGGACCCATTGTCCACAATGAAACCACAGCAACCAATCTTGGAGGTTTTGTGACCGTGCTCGCAAACCTTACCCATCGTGCCTTTGCATTAGAAGAACCCCCAGAATATGTTGTGTACCAAGAATCAATGGGCGGTGAAAGCCATCAATTCTAGGCCACTGTGCACATCTACGGGAGGGGTCTGTCACCAGAACGCCCCTACAGGTTCACCGGAAGGACAACTTCCTTTGAGCCGCAAGCTATCCAACTAGCTGCTCGAGAAGCTATAGTTCAACTCCGGCACCTGTCGCCCAGAGTTAATTGTCGCTCATTCTACTACTACCCCAGTCGTAACGGGTATGGTGGGCCTCCCCGAGTTGCGAGCGGAGACCACGAGATAGATCCTGCATTATTGCATCTGGTACGCTATGTTAGTGTGCTAGAGGAACTGTTCGATCAAATCACTATTGATCTGATCGCAGCTCGTGGGGAACTGCTTCGCCGAGCCCCGGCAAGAGGAGGAGACGAGTCCGGCACCGACAACCCAGTCGTGTTGTTCGGCCAACCAATCGAGTCCTTGAGGCCTACCTCGGTCATCGACCAAAATGCCTTGGTGTCTCTAGAGGTGATGTGTCGTCTGTTTGGCGCACGCTCCAACGGGATTGTAGCCAACAATCCCCGCGAGGGCCATCATCACTGCCCCGACCCTGCAGTCCCTCAGCCACCTCCAGCCAACGCGGACAGTGAAGCCTCTGGAGAAGCTTCGGCATCCACAAGGCAAGGCCGCTTGGATATAAACGAGGTTGATTAAATCACCCGAGTAGTACCAAGCCTTATCTTGTCCACACCCCGTGGTGATGTAACCTGTATGCTGATATGTATATACAGTTTACTTTTGCGCTCTTATAGCACCCGTGCATAGTTATGTCAGTGTACGAATGCATATTTTTCAGGTGTGACTTCCAGAGCACCTCACCAACAACCCCTACAGTAAACACATCACTTTGCGAGACGTGAGTACCTATAGCATTGACCGCGACCCCATAAAGCGAAACCAACAATATAGCTGCCCCTCACCATGATTCTATAAACCAGCCCGGTTGCTATATAAAAGGACACACCGTGACCTTACCAAGCATCCCTCACCTGGTGCACTGCTCTCACAGCCGTTTCCTTCACCATGCCGATCCCTAGTATTTATCTGAGAACTCCAGAGGCATCCCCAGGTAGTTTCGTGAAGATATTGTGGGATTTTACCTGCAGTACCATGAGTGCTACCCATCCACCCCAGTATGAGTTGCTCAAATCAAGGATCACACCATCCACCTCGAAATATTGGGCAGTGGTGCACATTCCACCCGCAAACCCAAACCAAGACCCCACCGAAGTTTCCTTCATGGGGAAATAATGCCAACTCCCTAGATGGCCATAGAGGCTGCCGCTTGTGAAGCGCTTGCTCGCCTTCGGTTCGCGGTGCCCTATGCCAGCGAATGAGGGTATTATTACTTTCCAAGCCGCGCAGCACCCGGTGAAGCAGCATCTTTTCCTGGTGGGCGAATTGAGAGAGACCCAGTACTAGCCAACCTTACGCAGTATGTCATCGCGCAAGAGCGTCTGACTGAGCGGATAATGGGTTATCTCCAGAGCCTTGCCGATTTAAATCCTTGGATCACCATCGGCAGACCACTAAGGCCCGGGCAGGAGAAGCACATTCATCGACTAGTCAACCCGCTCCCACCGATAGATGAAGAGTGTCCCCCAGCACCAGAGACTTTTTCCCAGGACCCTATCCATTTACCGTTTCTGCTTTAGACGTCACTGCTACGATAACTATCCCAACATCTACTTATGAGTTGTAAGCGGTGTATCGTATTATATAATTAATTTCAAGTTATGAAGTAGTTCCTCTGCTAATAATTCTTACTTTAATTAATTTTTGGCGCTAAGTAAAAACCTGGAGTGAGTCTTCATTTGCTTTTCCTCCTGAGTGGTTACAACTTGTACCTCCGCATGGCGTAGATATTTTATTTTTATCGCGCAACACCGCAACAGCAGAATTACAACTCCGGCCACTCCACACAGTACACTAAGTTGCTAGTCCACATACACCTGCTTCATCAAATTAACCACCCCTCTAGCGCACCACAGTCTCTTGAGGAGAAACCCGTGGGAGTTTATTCAAACACTAGTTGCCTACCGCGCACTAACCACCGTTAGCACCCGACACCCACGCCTAATCCTCGTGATCGCCGCCGCCGCAAAGAGCTAGCACTCGAGCCGTAGCATCACGATGATCGTCGAGGATCATCGCGCACAAAAGCACGGATACCCCCAGCAATGCCGCCAACCCCACGCACACTAGGATCATGCACCGGTCTGGCATCACCTCTGCCATTAGAGCCTCGACCCGAGCTCCTGCAAACACGAATGGAGGAGAAGGAAGAAAGAAGAAGAAGCTAGGCCAGGTGTGAGGAGGAAGAAGGAGCACCTCGGTCGTTTTATAGCTCGAGATCGGTGTACGGTGGGCGGAGTCCACCAGCGCCGCTCGTCGCTTGACCGCCGGTGTTCGGAGGCGAATCCGCGAGCAGTGCCGATAGCACGCTGGCCCGCGAGGTGAGTGCACGCTGCACCGGCGGCTAGCGTGCCGCGCACTACGGCAGTACGGCCTAGATGCCCTACGAGCTAGCCGTCGCCGGTGGAGAAAGCGCGGGAAAGCGCGCGGGAGAGAGGAGAAGAGAGAACCGGAGGTAGAAGAAGAGACTGACAGTGGGCCTAGTGCCCACCTGTCAGCCAGTGAGAGCACTGTGCTCTCGGGTGCAACCAGCGAATTTTTTAATTTAGAAATTTCTATTTCTAAATTTACTCTAGCCCGGAGTAGAAATATCTCGTTTTTCACGACCGTAGATTTTTCCACGTAGCGCCAGTATTTCACACCGCAGTTTACGCCACTTTTTGCCCATGCACTGTAGTGGCATTTATTTGCATTAGCAGAGCTGTTAATTTTGGTGATATTTTTTTTGTGGTAGTAGAATTTTTTTATAGCAACCCTTAACAAATCTCGAGGACGAGATTTTTCTTAAGGGGGGTTGTGTTGTAACACCCCAAAAATTTAACCATGTTTTAATAATTAAAATTTTGCCAGGAAATTAAAATTTTGCATTTTTGCTAGATGTTTCTTTTGATTTCAGGACCTTTCTGTTCCTGTTGTGTTGGAGTTTTTACCACTAGTGAAAACTTCCCAATTATTGTTAGACTCTCTTATTCACTCATTAAAACTTTTCTGATATCAATAGAATTAATTATATAATTGTCTCCCTAAATCTTCTCTCCTCTAAAAATGGTTTCCCTTAGTTCTAGGGCCCCATTTGTACTACAACCCTTTGATAGGTTCATCTAAAATTCCAACAAAAATTTGGAGATGTCTTGTGATGTTGCTAGATCACTTTTATGCTAGAATATATTTATTTCTTTTAATATTTTGAGCTCCACACCAGACTTCCAAATCTGGTCCAGTGGGCAATTTTGCACTACAACCCCATTAAATATTTCTTTAATGCTTTCACCAAAATTATGGGATGTTCATAGGAGTATATTATTCAACTTTATGCAAAAACTGAGAGTAGTCCTTTAAAAAATTTGAGTGAATCAACCTCATTTCTATTCTGGTCCAGCATGGTGATTTGTACATCAACCACCATTTAACTTTCCCCCCTAGCTATGATTCCTTTTCCTACTTGTAGGCCATCCTGCAAAACCCTTAAGCCCAGAAGAATGGACCCATTGGAAGATTTTTGATCCATGAAACAATGCCCTTCACTTTCTGTCCAGAACTGAAGATTTGCAAAACTTGCACTAGCAAGTTTCTGGTTTTGCCCAACTAGCTTTGCCATCATCACATTCACCTAAAGAGACTCTGATCTGGAGATTTTGGCCACCAGAAGAGATGCCCATATGCCCATGGCATTCTGTCGAGCACCTGGGGAGCATGGCCAGTTTTGGCATGATCTTTGCTTTGCACTGTGATCTTGGTCCTCTGTGCAAAATGTCATGTCCACCAATCTCCCTTAAGCCTCTAACCTAGACTTGCTAAATTCCAGCTTCATCAAAACTCTGTAGCATGCGTTGGCATTTTGTCGAGCAGCTCGCGTGCGTGCTCTGGGCCCGCCCAGAGCGCACGTTTTGCACGCGCGCGCACCTAGCCGCCGCGTCCCTATGCCGACACTCCGCGCCCGTTCTGGCCACTCCTCTCGCACCGCCTGCATGCCTGCCCTCTCCCCCACCACAGAGACGACACTGTAGCCCCCACAGTGCTGCCGTCAGGTCGGCCGCGGTAGCTATCGGGCGGCCACAGCAGCTCCTGCCGTGGACAGCGCCGCCCGAGCCACCAACGCTCACCACCTGCCCCCTGGAGCAGCTCCAGATCATCCGCGAGTTCGTCCCCTAGCGCGCGTCGCCGCCACGTCGCCCTAAGCTACAGAATGGCGGTCGCCGGCGATCTTATCCCCGGCCGCCGCGGAACCACCATTGCCCACCTATTTAAGGATGCCCCGAGCCTCTCCGCAACCTCAGACAACCACTAGCCACCCCGCAGAGCAACCCCGTAGTAGACAATCGTCCAGGGGAGGTTTTCTTCTCCATCTCCGGCGAGTACAGCCGCCGACGCCCTCCGGTCCGTTCCGTCGCAACCCGAGCCCCTCCTCTCCATTCAGCGCCACCAGTCGACTCCCCATGACCCTGCGGAGCCACCCATCACGTCAGACCAGCTCAGGAATCACTGTAACGCAAAGCCCCAATTCTCCCCGAGACCGCCGTCCGCCGCGAAGCTCGTCGCCGGTGATTTCCTCCACCCCCGGCACCACCTCGACCACCGGGAGGACCGCCCCGGTCTGGCAGATCCATCCCCACCCTCGAGGAGCCGCCGTTCGCCGGCGTTGATCGCCGGAGCCGGGCCTCTGTTCGGCCAGAGGAAGAAGGAGGCAGGGGCGACTGTCAAACCTGACTAGTGGGCCCCCTGGGCCCTCTGTGAGCGAGACAGCGCCAGTCCACGCGTGCATAAGTGAAGGCGCAAAACCCCGAGTACGTCTCCCCTACTTCGAAAGCGTAGTCTGATCGAAACGTTTTCCTATTTCTGTTTTATTCTAAAAACAGATTTGACTAAACTTTGACTGGCAATATCTTTTTAAATATTAATCCAAATGACTTGATTCTTTTTCTGTTGTTTCCCAAATATTGTCTAGTTTATTTTCATATTTATATGAAAATTTTCCAGACAACTTTTTTGGGCTGTTTTGAGTCTATGTATTGATTTCATATTATTTCATTTAGGATTTTGAAGAGGGAGAAAACTTCCAAAAGTTTTGGAATGCATTTCTCCTCCCCTCTATTTGAAGGCAAGCATTTTTTAACCTTGATCTAAAGCATGTGATTACGACGATATGGATGCATTATTTTCTTTCACATGTGATGATATGATCCTACCCGTGAGTGCATGAGGTAAAACCCTAGCTGTGAATAATTAGTATGCATGACGGTGATCGCCTTCGTATGCCTTTCATGCCTAATGGAAGAAAGCCGTGAAAGTCGCGGTCTTGTGTAGACGCGAGCTTGTCACTAGCTCCCCGTCGGGACGGTGGAGTCTGGTATGGATTGGTAAGGCATGACGGATGGTGATTCCGACTGTTGTTGTGAAATATATCGGTTATGACTAATCATACAAGTAATGTTGAAACCTCCTGAGTCGACCGTAGATCGAGTATTGCTCCAGTAACCCCCATACTTGTTTTGTGCTACCACTTGTCCCTGCCATAGGTAGGGTACGGTTCAGTAAGTGTCAACCCCTATCCTAGCACACGCCGTACAGAGAGGCCATGGTGGAAGATACCGGCTGCATCCGGTAGGCATGCCACCTAGTCCGGGGGCATGGGTGTTTCCTGTTGCGACCGAGAGGGGGGCACCCCTTAGAGCGCGCAATCGAAATTTGATCTCATGCTACGCGAGGTTGTAGCCTCCCCACTCAGAGTTTGTTTAACAGGTGTTGTGGGTGATTCCAGACACAAGTAAAGCTAAGTTGGTGTGTGCAAGTCAGGCGGGTTTTCGACTAAAATACCGTAGACGGTATTAGTCCCGATGGACTAAAGAAAACCGTTACTCGTGGGTAAAGAGTACACCCTCTGCAGAGATTTTAAATCTATTCGAATAGCCGTGTCCATGGTTAAGGACTACAGTCTGGGATGGGTCGAGTGTCGGTCTTAGTGTCGGTCTTTGGAGGAGAAACTACTAAACCGGAACCTTGACTATGATATGTGATATGTGGTGATTACGACTATTATTGTGGACTAACCAATTGTATTCCCTGAATTAATGAGTATCCCTGGGACGGTTCTACCTCTTGGATATTCACTGCCTATTATTTATTTTATCCTTATAAGCCCTATCTGTGGTGTCGCTCAGACGCCCGACTGTGGCATGCTTGTTATTTCTTTTCCTTATAAGCCCTTTCTGTGGTGTCGCTCAGGCACCCGACTGTGGCATGCTTGTTATTTCTTTTCCTTATAAGCCCTTTCTGTGGTGTCGCTCAGACGCCCGATTGTGGCATGCTTGTTATTTCTTTTCCTTATAAGCCCTTTCTGTGGTGTCGCTCAGGCGCCCGACTGTGGCATGCTTGTTATTTCTTTTCCTTATAAGCCCTTTCTGTGGTGTCGCTCAGACGCCCGACTGTGGCATGATCACTATTTATTTTATTATCACTCCCTGATTGCATAAGCCTTTTTATACGAATGACCTTCTTGCAATATAGACTGTCATATCATTATTATCATAGTGATCATCAATCATTCTCGAGCATGTTTATATCTCACCCATGTTCATAATGTTTGCGAGTACATTCAAAGTACTCACTGGCTTGTCCCTGGCTATTGTCTTGGCCAGATTCCTTGCGTGGGAAGGAACGATGCGATGATAGCCCCGGAACCTACGCAAATGGAGATAGCTGCCTCGCGAAGATAGGAGTTAACCTGGTCAGCTGTTCCTGTGGGAAATGGATTCCCATAGTCACTGATGAACCACAAACCGCTTCCGCCATCAGCCACTAGAAACCTTGTGTTGTACTCATAGGCCAGAATGGTCTTGTACTACATATCTTGTATTTTGCTTGGAGTTTCTATAACAAGTTGGTGCCTCATCAGCTAACAGTAATCCTTGGGCTGGTGAGCACAAGGTCCATTTTTGGTAAATTTATATCCCGAAAATCCGGTCCTGACAATAGCCCCCTTGGATAGGTTGGTGCCATTATCAGTTATAATGCTGTGTGGAAAGCCAAACCAGAAAATCACCTTTTTGATGAATTGAACCGCTGTTGCTGCGTCACACTTACTGACAGGCTCCGCTTCAACCCACTTTGTGAATTTGTCCACTGCTACCAACAGGTGGGTTTTCTTATCTTGGGATCTCTTGAAGGGTCCAACCATATCAAGCCCCCAAGTCGCAAACGACCAAGTAATTGGGATCATCCTCAGCTCCTGTGCCGGTATATGAGCATGCCGTGAGAATTTCTGGCAAGCATCACATTTTCTGACCAAGTCCTCTGCGTCGGCGTGAGCCGTCAACCAGTAGAACCCATGACGAAAAGCTTTAGCTACCAAAGATTTTGAACCGGCATGATGACCCCAATCCCCTTCATGAATCTCTCAAAGAATATCACAGCCTTCCTCTAATGATACACACCGCTGAAACGCTCTAGAAACGTTGCGGTAATGAAGTTCTCCATTGGCGATAGTCATAGATTTAGACCGCTGGATTATCTGCCGAGCCTCGACTTCGTCCTCTGGTAATTCACCTCGGCTCATGTATGCCAAGTAAGGGAGTGTCCAATCCGGAATAACATGAAGTGTTGCAACCAATTGTGCTTCCGGATCAGGAACAGCTAAATCCTCCTCTGAAGGTACCTGTACCGATGGATTGTGCAATTCATCCAAGAAAGTATTAGGTGGAACCGGTTTACGCTGTGAACCCAGCCGGCTTAATGCGTCGGCTGCTTCGTTCTTCTGTCGGTCTATATGATCCACCTGATATCCTTTGAAGTATCCAGCAACAGCGTCTACCTCTCGTCGATATGCTGCCATGAGTGGATTCTTAGAATCCCACTTGCCCGAAACCTGTTGTGCCACCAGGTCTGAATGGCCAAAACACTTGACTCGGCTCAAGTTCATCTCCCTAGCCATCCGCAGACCATGGAGGAGAGCTTCATACTCTGCAGCATTATTAGTACAAGGGAACATTAAACGGAGGACATAGCAGAACTTATCTCCTCGTGGGGAAGTTAACACGACGCCAGCCCCCGAGCCTTCCAACTGCCTTGAACCGTCAAAGTGTATAGTCCAGTACGTATGATCCGGCTTCTCCTCAGGTGCTTGCAACTCTGTCCAGTCATTAATGAAATCCACCAGTGCTTGGGACTTTATAGCGGTACGGGGCACATACTTTAATTCGTGCGGACTGAGCTCAATGGCCCACTTCGCAACCCTACTAGTGGCTTCTCTGCTTAGGATTATATCCCCTAATGGAGCTGAACTGACCACAGTGATTGGGTGGCCCTGAAAATAGTGCTTTAGTTTCCGGTTTGCCATGAACACTCCATACACCAGTTTCTGCCAATGTGGATATCTCTGTTTTGATTCAATGAGAACCTCACTAATGTACTAAACCAGCCGTTGAATCGGATATTCTTTGCCTGCTTCCTTGCGCTCTACCACAATTGCCACGCTTACCGCACGGGCATTGGCAGCCATGTATAACAACAACGGCTCATTGTCAGCCGGGGCCGCAAGGACGGGCGGCTCCACCAATTGCCTCTTCAAATCCTCGAACGCAGCATCCGCGGCATTGCTCCAGACAAACCGGTCCGTCTTCTTCATCATCTGATAGAGCGGGATTGCCTTCTCCCCCAAACGGCTGATAAACAGGCTCAGTGCTGAAATACGGCCCACCACGCGTTGGACATCGTTGGTGCACGCTGGTTTAGCCAGGGATGTGATCGCCTTGATCTTCTATGGATTAGCTTCAATCCCTCTGTTCGACACTAAGAACCCCATGAGCTTGCCTGCCGGAACACCGAATACGCACTTCTCCGGATTAAGCATCATTTTATAGGCACGGAGATTATCAAAAGTTTCCTTCAGATCCTCTATTAGTGTCTCCTCCTTCCTGGATTTTACCACAATGTCATCAACATATGCATGCACATTCCGTCCAATCTGCCCTTGAAGGCAGTTCTGCACACATCGCTGGTAGGTCGCCTGGGCGCTCTTGAGCCTAAATGGCATAGATACATAATAGAAGGCTCCAAAGGGAGTTATAAAAGATGTCTTCTCCTGGTCCTTAACTGCCATTTTGATCTGATGATAACCTAAATATGCATCCAAAAAGCTTAGCCGCTCACATCCTGCCGTAGCGTCAATGATCTGATCGATACGGGGGAGAGCAAAAGGATCAGTTGGGCAAGCCTTGTTCAGATCTGTGTAATCAACACACATTCTCCAGGTTCCATTTTTCTTGAGTACTAGCACTGGACTAGCTAACCACTCGGGATGAAACACTTCGACTATAAAGCCTGCAGCCAAGAGCCTGGCCACTTCTTCTCCAATAGCCTTGTGTCTTTCCTCATTGAAGCGGCGCAGATACTGTTTGACCGGTTTAAAATTCGGATCAATATTAAGACTGTGCTCAGCGAGTTCCCTCGGTATACCTGGCATGTCAGAAGGCTTCCATCCAAAGATATCCCGGTTCTCACGGATGAACTCGATGAGCGCGCTTTCCTATTTGGGGTCTAGGTTAGCGCTGATAGTGAACTGCTTGGATCAATCGCCCGGAACAAAGTCCACCTGTTTAGTCTCCTCAGCCGATTTGAATTTCAACGCCGGATCATGTTCGGTGGTCGGCTTCTTCAGCAGGGACATATCCGCCGGATCAGCATTGTCCTTATAGAACTTTAGCTCTTCTGCAGCACAAACCGCCTCGGCATAAGCCGCATCTCCTTCCTCGCACTCCAATGCAATTTTGCGGAACCGTGATAGTTCCTTTGTGGCCTGGCATCTTGAGCTCTAGATAAACATAACACGGTCTAGCCATGAACTTGGCATAAACCGGCCTCCCAAACAGAGCATGATATGGACTCCTGATCTTTACAACCTCAAAAGTCACAGTCTCTGATCTAGAGTCATGCTCATCTCCGAAGGTAACTTCCAGATCGATTTCTCCAACTAGATAACCCGATTTACCGCGTACCACCCCATGGAACACTGTGTTGGACTGTCTGAGCTTCTTATCTGTCAACCCCATACGTCGAAAAGTCTCATAATACACGATGTTGATGCTACTGCCTCCATCCATAAGCACTTTGGTGAACTTATAACCACCCACCTGTGGTGCCACCACCAGAGCAAACTGACCCGAATTATCAACCCGGGGTGGGTGATCTTCTCTGCTCCATATAATGGGTTGCTCAGACCAATGCAAAAAAAACATGGTATTGCCGGTTCAACAGAGTGTACTGCCCTCTTCAGAACCTTTTGATCCCGTTTGCATAAACTTGTGGTGAAGACGTGATACTGCCCACTGCTCAGCTCCTTCGGATTATTCTGATATCCGGATTGCTGCTGCTACTGACGTTGTTGATTCCCTTGGTTGTTGTATCCACCCTGACCATGTTGATGGTTATGCTGATGCTGATTGTTGCCACTGTGGTTACTGTTACCGTCGTGGTACCCTGAACCGGATCCACCACCTTGGTAACCCGGACCTTGAAAACCGGGACCTGATCCGCAGGGGGCCCCGTGATCATATTTAGTCTGTTTCATAAATTCTTGCATAAAGAAACAGTGTTTCCAGAGATGCGTAGCCGGGTTTTCCACTATACCGTGCCTTGGGCAAGGCATGTTCAACTGGCGCTCTAGATTAATGGGTGGCCTCCCGTTGAATGGGGGCGGTTTACCCTTGCGGCGCTGCCCATTGTCCTGAGCGTTGGTATTGGCCACAAAGTCTGAGCTGCCCTCCGCTTTACGCTTGCCATTGTACCCTTGGCCCACCGGATTGGCCTGCGGCGGTTTGCCGTTCTTGCTCGCCTTCCCGGACTTGTCTCCATCTGCATCTGGATACTTGGTGTTATCAGAATCTTCGTATTTCACCAAAGCGCCCATGAGTGTGCCCATGTCATTGCAATCACGTTTGAGCCGTCCCAACTTCTGCCTCAAAGGCTCAAACCGGCAATTGCCTTCCAAGGTTACTATCGCTGTACTTGGATTGATGCTATTGGAGGAGTGCAAGATTTCGGACACTCGACGCACCCAACTGCTTGTGGACTCTTGCTCTCCATGAACACATGCAGCTAAATCAACAACGGACATCGGCTGCTTGCACGTGTCTTTGAAATTATTGATAAACCGGCGACGCAATTCACCCCATGATCCGATGGAGTTAGGTGGCAAACCCTTTAGCCATGTCCGGGCCGTGCACTCAAGCATCATTGTGAAGTATTTAGCGCATGCTGCTTCGTCCACGTCGAGCATCTCCATAGCCATCTCATAACTCTCAACCCACGCCTCCGGAGCCAGATCCGCCGTGTAGTTGGGTACCTTGCGTGGACCTTTGAAATCTTTGGGTAGTTTCACGTTCCGTAAAGCGGGAATAAGACAGTGCACTCCCAAGGAACTGGACATGATTCCTGTTTCAACTGTAGTGGTGGGATGAACCGGCGTTGCCTGACGGGTGTCGTTTTGGGTAGTATGCCTGGCCTGATCCGCCACCTCTTGTGCATGTGCTCCTGCTCCTGCCAGATTAGCCTACCTCTGCCAATGTCGTCTCCGTGTGCTGCTAGATACGGCCAGTTCTTCCAGGTGTCTCGTATAACTCCGGCTCGGGCGGGGGGTGGAATGAATCCTCTCCCGGCTATAGGAATAAGCTTGTTGCTGGGTTAGCGCCGTTTCCAGCAACTCCTTGGCCCGTCGTGCCTCCACTGCTATGGGGGACGTCCCCTCAATGGGAAGGGAAGCCAGCCGTGAAGCGGCAACAACGATGTTGTCCAACGGATTAGAATAATGACCGGGAGGGGTGGGCACGTGCTGGGTCGGCACAACTTGGCGATTCGGCTATGTGGCTGGTGGCTGAACCGACGCGCCCGTCCCCGGCGCTCCTCCCCGGTTTACCTCTGGATGGTTGCTGGTTCCTATGCCTGGCATGCTAAAGAGATTCCTCGCCTCATAAACCAGTGGCAAACGAGATCGTTGTCTTCTCCACATTACCTCCTGTGAGGCATTCTGATCTAACCTGAGCCAAAAAGCTTGAGAATCTAGCTCTGCCTGTCTTGTAGACATCCTAGCTTTCTCCGCAGCCAGATCCAATTTAGCTTGCTCAATCCGGCTCTTCACCTGAGCGATCTCTGCATCGTGTTGCTCCTTGTCGGCCTGGGCTACTTCTGCTGTTGCGAGTGCTGTCAAAGTGTCGACTAAGGTGGATAGGACGTCAGAGGGCGATGGGGGAAGGTCTCCAGCTCTAGCTCCCATTGCCTATGAGGTTAATGCCCCTGTCGTTGAGGGCTACTGCATGGGTTGTGATCCGACCATGAAAATAGCAACCCTGTTTGGCGGATCGAGGGAGTCCGGAATACTGTCGCCATCGGAACAACCCTCAGACCAGCCGTCCTGCAACAGATACAAAGATTCGGTCTGTCCGGACGAAGATTCGTCGCCGAAATAAACAACTGTCTCGCCACCAGAATCTGATCCCTCCTCGGCTTGTACTCCACGCACTGCTCCGACGAAGACGTGCTTCACGGCGGGCTGAATCCGGGCTGGTCTCGCACGCTGAGCCGACTCGACGATGTTGGGGAAGATGTCAGGCTCAGGGCCCGGTTCGCCGATCTTGCCGATGATGACGTGGATGCCGCCAAAGGGGACCTGGTACCCGTATTTGATTGAATCGGCCTCGGGGCCCCAGCCTGCATCGTCGATGTAGATCCGGCCACGACGACTCTTGGTCATCCGGCCCACTGCATAGCCCTTGAGTCCTTCAAAGCTGCCCTTCAAGAACTCGAAACCACCGTGCGATAGCCCCACGGTGGGCGCCAACTGTCGTGGAATTGTCCCGGCAGATGTCCTAGGGTTAGGACTTACACGCGAGGCCAACGCATCTATGTAGTAGCTTGAGAGGGGTTGAGTGGAATCGAGAGACGCAACGTAAGACAAGGATTTAGACAGCTTTGGGCCCCGGGAAACATCATTGGTTAATAGCCCTACATGCTGTTTGAGGCTAGATCTCATTATGATCCTCATGGTGTCACCGGTAAACCGGCTCTTTGTGTCTAGCCCTCGAGATTGTTTCTTCTTGCTTCTGAGAACATGTCCCTCTTTGGGGAGCCCTGCCCCTCCTTATATATGTTGAAGGGGCGGGTTACATGACTAGTCCGAGTAGGATTAGGATTACTCTATTACAAAGAGTCCGAGTCTTGTTTCCTTTGTAGGAGAATATTCCTTGTGCTTTCTTCATAAACCGGCCCACCATAACATGAACCGACCTTCTGGGCCTTGGGCCTCGTCATCCGTCCGGCTCCAGCCGGGTTACCAGTGAGTGATATTATTCAGGCAGGTTTCTTGTAAACCGTCTGGTTATGGCGGATCGCCAGTGAATCACCAAGTGGAAACCGGGTCTCAAGTAAACCGCCAAGTCCGGCCGGGTTACGCCGCGGGGTATATCCCCGACAGTATGCCAATGAGAATAGTAACTTGATGCCGAGTTTGGTGCATAGAGTCTTCCAAAAGTAGCATAGGAACTTGACGTCACGGTCAGAGACGATCGTCTTGGGCACTCCATGTACGCGCAAGATTTCCCTACAAAAGAGATTCGCAACAAGTGAAGCATCATCTATCTTGTTGCAAGGAATGAAATGAGCCATTTTGGAAAATCTATCCACAACAACAAACACGGAATCTTTTACATTTTGAGTTCTAGGAAAACCAAGTACAAAGTCCATGCAAATGTCCTCCCATGGTTGGTATGGAATATGAAGAGGCATGTAAAGACCATGGGATTGAGCTTTGGACTTAGCTTTGCGGTATGTAGAGCACCGGTGGGTGAAGCATGAGACATCATTGAACATCTTGGGCCAAAAATAATTCTTGGAGAGCGTTGCGAATGTCTTGTCGTGTCTGAAATGTCCCATAAGTCCTCCTCCATGAGATTGCTGCAAAAGGAGCAAACAAAGAGACGACTCGGGAATGCAAAGTTTGTTAGCTCTCATAAGATATCCATCCTTTATATAATATCGTTCCCAAGAAGTGTGTGTCACACATTTGGCATAGGGATTTGAGAAAGGATCATGCTCATACAAGTCTTTTATGTGCTCAAAGCCAATAACATTCAACTCAAGTTGGGTAACAAGCATGCACTTGCGGAAAGCGCGTCCACCACAACATTCTCTTTGCCTTTGATGTACTTGATGACATAGGGAAAAGACTTTATGAACTCACTCCACTTAGCATGACGTTTGTTCAATTTAATTTGACCCTTAAGATAATTGAGTGTCTCATGGTCCGTGTGAAGAATGAATTCATGAGGTCTGGGATAGTGTTCCCAAACACGCAATCCTCGCACTAAGGCATATAGCTCTTTATCAAAGATGGCGTAGTTAAGTTGCGCTCTGGATAGTTTTTCACTAAAATACGCAAATGGGCGCTTTTCTTCCATTAAAACGCCTCCTATGCCGATACCACTAGCATCACAATGTATCTCAAACGGTTTGTCAAAGTTTGGTAGGGCAAGAAGTGGTGCATGGGTAAGCAAGTTTTTAGCTCACTGAACGCAGTGTCTTGCGAAGGACCCTAATCAAAGGGTGCGTTTTTCTTGCTCAAAGCATGCAAGGGCATAGCGATCGTGCTAAAGTCCTTGACAAAGTGTCGGTAAAATCCAGCAAAGCATAGGAAGCTACGCACATGATGCAAGTTCGTTGGTGTTGGCCAAGTTTTAATAGCTTCAATTTTAGTCTCGTCTACATGCACACCTTTGGATGATACTACAAATCCTAGGAACACAAGTTTGTCTACACCGAATTTGCACTTTTCCATATTTATATACAGTTTCTCCTTGCAGAGGGTTTGCAAAACGGTGGTAAGATGATTCACATGGTCCTTGAGAGACTTGCTAAAAACGAGGATGTCAACAAAGTAGACTACTATAAAGACTCCGATGTATGGCCTAAGAACAAAGTGCATCATTCTCATAAATGTGTCGGGTGCTTCGGATAGACCCATATGTATAACAAGCCATTCATATAACCCAAACTTCGTTTTGAAGGCGGTTTTCCACTCGTCACCCTCTTGTATGCGAATTTGGTAATAACCACTTTTGAGGTCAATCTTGGAAAAGATTGTGGCTCTGCTAAGTTCGTCAAGCATATCATCTAAGCGCGGTATTGCGTGACGGTATCTGATGGTGATAGCATTAATGGGACGGCAATCTGAACACATGTGGTAGGTACCATCTTTCTTGGGGACAAGGATTACCGGAATGGCACAAGGGCTCATGCTTTCGCGGAAGTGTCCTTTGTCGGTGAGTTGTTGGACTTGTCGTTGGATCTCCGTGGTCTCTTCTGGATTGACGATGTCGGCGTTTTGGGAACGGGGGTAACCAGACTTGCCTACCTGCGGCCCAGAGCGTGGCTCATCCAGCGGCTTGGTATGGCTCATCTTCATCAGCAAAACACTCAAGACCCTCGCGAGGGGCCAAGACTTGTGAGGACGCAAGACCTCCCTTGGGGTGGCCTCACTAGGCTGGCTCCTGAGGAGCGGAGATATCAAAGCAAGGGACACCTCGCGAGGTTCGCGTGACGTGAGCCATGACAACCAAGGTTAGGCGGGCGCCAGCGGGCGCAGGGAGCCAGTTTCCTCTTTGGTGCTAAAGGGGCAAGTGCATGCGAGGAGTCCCGAGGCGTCAGGCAAAGGTCTCCATATCGGTGCAACTGGACCAAGACCAGAAGGACGGCAGGGTGAAGGTCACCATGGAGCCCACGATGACGTCACCACCAGAGCCTTTGGCAGGCGAAGACCACCTTTTGTCAGGATAGCTTGTACTAGCTGCCCCCCCTTCAAACTTGGCCGTTGTGGGATCCCTTCCCGCTCAATATTTGGAAAGAGGACCCAGGCCACTATAAATAGGACTAGCCACCACCATAGAAGGGGATCGGATCCTGATCTGAGAAGACCCAGACCACCCTTACACCCACTAGCTCACCGAGCCCAAGAACACCCCACCATAGGAGGCTCTTCTTCCCGTGTACTTGTTCATCCTCAGCCTACAACGCAATCCACCACACCACACTGGATTAGGGTATTACACAACAACGGTGGCCCCAACCAGTATAAACCCTTGTGTCTCTTGTTCTTCGGGCACCACGAGCTAGGCCTAGGAATCAGTGCGAGAGCGAGCTAGAGCGGAAAGGAGAGATCTTCATGCGCACCCAAGTGTTCGAACCTCAAGGGTTTCCCGGAACCCATAATCCAACATTTGGCACGCCAGGTAGGGGTGTGCCAAAGTTTCGCCTCTCCGTCCACCCCTATCTCCATCCGCCAGGCTCTTATGGCGGGCGCCTCTTCTCCGACCAGCTCGGTGGGCGCGTGTGATAACCCACAAGTGTAGGGGATCAGTTGTAGCCTCTTTCGATAACTAAGAGTGTCGAACCCAACGAGGAACTAAAGGTAGAACAAATATTCCCTCAAGTTCTATCGACCACCGATACAACTCTACACACGCTTGACGTTTACTTTACCTAGAACAAGTATGAAACTAGAAGTAGTTTGTGGTTTTTGTGGGATAGGTTTGCACGAATAAAAAGAGCACGCAAATATAAACTAGGGGCTGTTAAGAAAAAGAAACAATAAAGTTAATGATAGCGAGTGTGGAAAAGTGGTGGTAGGAGTTGTGGAATTGCCCCTAAGCAATTGACTACGTTACTAGACCGATAGCAAGTTTTATGTGGGAGAGGCCACTGCTAGCATGCCATCCCTTACTTGGAATTCTATGCACTTATGATTGGAACTATTAGCAAGCATCCGCAATTACTAACGTTCATTAAGGTAAAACCCAACCATAGCATTAAGATATATTGGTCCCCCTTCAATCCCGTATGCATTAATTTCTACGCTAGGTTGAAGCTTCTGTCACTCTTGCCCTCCAATACGTAGTCCTATCAACATGCAACTAACCCTATGGTGTGATCCACGCGTGCGCTCATATGATGGGCACCAAAGGACAGGAATATAACCACAAGCAAATTAAATCAATCATAGCAATTCACCAATCATCGATAGGACAACGATAATCTACTCAGACATCATGGGATGGCAACACATCATTGGATAATAATATGAAGCATAAAGCACCATGTTCAAGTAGAGGGTACAGCGGGTTGCGGGAGAGTGGACCGCTGTAGATAGATGGGGGAAGGTGATGGAGATGTTGGTGGAGATGACAGAGGTGTTGGTGTAGATCACCGTCGCTGTAGGAAATATGCCCTAGAGGCAATAATAAAGTTATTATTTATTTCATTATATCATGATAAATGTCTTTTATTCATGCTAGAATTGTATTAACCGGAAACTTAGTACATGTGTGAATACATAGACAAAATAGTATGTCCCTAGTATGCCTCTACTAGACTAGCTCATTGATCAAAGATGGCTATGTTTCCTAGCCATAGACATGAGTTGTCATTTGATCAACGGGATCACATCATTAGGAGAATGATGTGATGGACTAGACCCATCCGTTAGCTTAGCACTATGATCGTTTAGTTTTACCGCTATTGCTTTCTTCATGACTTATACATGTTCCTATGACTATGAGATTATGCAACTCCCGAATACCGTAGGAACACCTTGTGTGCCATCAAACGTCACAATGTAACTGGGTGATCATAAAGATGCTCTACAGGTGTCTCCGATAGTGTTCGTCGTGTTGGCATAGATCAAGAATAGGATTTGTCACTCCGAGTGTCGGAGAGGTATCTCTAGGCCCTCTCGGTAATGCACATCAGAATAAGCCTTGCAAGCAAATGACTAATGAGTTAGTCACGAGATGATGTATTACAGAACGAGTAAAGAGACTTGCTAGTAACGAGATTGAACTAGGTATAGAGATACCGACGATCGAATCTCGGGCAAGTAACATACCGATGACAAAAGGAACAACGTATGTTGTTATGCGGTTTGACCGATAAAGATCTTCGTAGAATATGTAGGAACCAATATGAGCATCCAGGTTCCGCTATTGGTTATTGACCGGAGATGAGTCTCGTTCATGTCTACATAGTTCTCAAACCCGTAGGGTCCGCACGCTTAACGTTTGATTACGATCGGTATTATGAGTTTATGAGTTTTGATGTACCGAAGGTAGTTCCGAGTCCTGGATGAGATCACAGACATGACGAGGAGTCTCGGAATATCCGAGACGTAAAGATTGATATATTGGACGACTATATTCGGACATCGGAAGTGTTCTGGAAAGTTTCGGAATTTACCGGAGTGCCGGGGGGGGGGGTTACAGGAACCCCCCGGGGGAATGTTGGGCCCTGGTGGGCCATAGGGGAGAAAGAGGGCAGCAGCCAGGAGGTGGCGCGCCCCTCCCTAGGGGCAGTCCGAATAGGACTAAGGGAGGGGGGCGCGGCCCCTCTTTCCCTCTCCCTCTCCCTCTCCTTCCTTCCCCCTCTCCTTCTTGGTGGACTCCTACTAGGAATAGGATTGCAATCCTATTCCTAATAGGATTGCCTCTCCTGGCGCGCCATAGAGGGCCGGCCGGCCTCCCCCCTTGCTCCTTTATATACGGGGGCAGGGGGGCACCCAAAGACACACAAGTTGAATTGTTTTAGCCGTGTACGGTGCCCCCCTCCATAGAAACACACCTCGGTCATACTGTCACATTGGTTAGGTGAAGCCCTGCGCCGGTAACTTCATCATATCCGTCACCACGCCGTCGTGCTGACGAAACTCTCCCGTGAAGCTCAACTGGATCAAGAGCTCGTGGGATGTCATCAAGCTGAACGTGTGCTGAACGCGGAGGTGTCGTACGTTCGGTACTTGATCGGTTGGATCGCGAAGAAGTTCGACTACATCAACCGCGTCACTTGACGCTTCCGCTCCCGGTCTACGAGGGTACACAGACACACTGTCCCCTCTCGTTGCTATGCATCTGGTAGATAGATCTTGCGTGATCGTAGGAAAGTATTAAAATACTACGTTCCCCAACAGTGGTATCAGAGCCAGGTCTATGCGTAGATGATATGCACGAGTAGAACACAAGTGAGTTGTGGACGATAATAGTCATACTTTGCTTCGACGGTATTGTGAGATGAAGCGGCCCGGACCGATATTATGCGTAGGCTTACGCGAGACTGGTTTCACCGTTATGAGCACTCGTTGCTTAAATGTGACTGGCGGGTGTCTTTCTCTCTCACTTTAGCTGAATTGAGTGTGGCTATGGCCGGTCCTTGTGAAGGTTAAAACAACACATACTTGACGAAAAATCGTTGTGGTTTTGTATGCGTAGGTAAGAACGGTTCTTGCTAAGCCCGTAGCAGCCACGAAAAACTTGCAACAACAAAGTAGAGGACGTCTAACTTGTTTTTGCAGGGCATGTTGTGATGTGATATGGTCAAGACGTGATGAGTTATACGTTATTGTATGAGATGATCATGTTTTGTAATGTTATCGGCAACTGGCAGGAGCCATATGGTTGTCGCTTTATTGTATGAAACACAATTGCCATGTAATTGCTTTACTTTATCACTAAGATCTAGCGATAGTCGTAGAAGCAATAGTTGGCGAGACGACAACGATGCTACGATGGAGATCAAGGTGTCGCGCCAGTGACGAAGGTGATCATGATGGTGCTTTCGAGATGGAGATCAAAAGCACAAGATGATGATGGCCATATCATGTCACATATTTTGATTGCATGTGATGTTTATCTTATTATGCTTCTTATTTTGCTTAGTACGGCGGTAGCATTATAAGATGATCCCTTACAAAATTTCAAGGTATAAGTGTTCTCCCTGAGTATGCACCATTGCGAAAGTTCGTCGTGCCGAGACACCACGTGATGCGGGTGTGATAAGCTCTACGTTCAAATACAACGGGTGTAAGCCAGTTTTACACACGCAGAATACTCGGGTTAAGCTTGACGAGCCTAGCATATGCAGATATGGCCTCGGAACACTGGACACCGAAAGGTCGAGCGTGAATCATATAGTAGATATGATCAACATAAGATGTTCACCATTGAAACTACTCCATCTCACGTGATGATCGGACATGGTTTAGTTGATTTGGATCACGTGATCATTTAGATGACCGGAGGGATGTCTATCTAAGTGGGAGTTCTTTAAGTAATATGATTAATTGAACTTTAATTTATCATGAACTTAGTCCTCGTAGTATTAGTATATCTATGTTGTAGATTAGTAGCTCACGTTATAGCTCCCCTATGTTTTTTGATATGATCCTAGAGAAAACTAAGTTGAAAGATGTTAGTAGCACTGATGCGGACTAGGTCCGTGATCTGAGGATTATCCTCATTGCTGCACAGAAGTACTATGTCTTTGATGCACCGCTAGGTGACACACCTATTGCAGGAGCAGATGCAAACGTTATGAACGTTTTGACAAAAGCTCGGTATGATGACTACACGATAGTTCAGTGTACCATGCTTTATGGCTTATAACCGGGACTTCAAAAACGTTTTGAACGCCACGGAGCATATGAGATGTTCCAAGAGTTGAAATTAGTATTTCATACTCATGCCCGTGTCGAGAGGTATAATACCTCTGACAGTACTTTGCCAACAAGATGGAGGAGAATAGCTCAACGAGTAAGCATGTGCTCAGATTGTTTGGGTACTACAATTGCTTGAATCAAGTGGGAGTTAATCTTCTAGATAAGATAGTAATTGACAAAGTTCTCTAGACACTATCACCAAGTTAGTAGAACTTCGTGATGAACTATAATATGCAAGGGATGACGAAAGTAATTCCCGAGCTCTTCGCGTGCTGAAATCGGCGAAGGTAGAAATCAAGAAACAGCATCAAGTGTTGATGGTTAACAAGACCACTTGTTTCAAGTAAAAGGCAAAGGGATAGAAGGGGAACTTCAAGAAGAATGACAAGCAAGTTGTCACTCCCGTGAAGAAACCCAAAGCTAAACTCAAGCCCGAAACTATGTGCTTCTACTGCAAAGGAAATGGTCACTAGAAGTGGAACAACCCTAGATACTTGGTGGATAAGAAGGATGGCAAAGTGAGCAAAGATATATTTGATATACATATTATTGATGTGTACTTTACTAGTGTTCATAGCAACCCCTGGGTATTTGATACCGGTTCAATTGCTAAAATTAGTAACTCGAAACGGGAGTTTCAGGATGAACAGAGACTAGTTAAAGGTAAAGTGACGATGTGTGCTGGAAGTGGTTCCAAGATTGATATGATCATCATCGCACACTCCCTATACTTTCGGAATTAGTGTAGAACCTAAATAAATGTTATTTGGCATTTGCGTTGAGCATGAATATGATTTGATCATGTTTGTTGCCACACGGTTATTCATTTAAAGTCATAGAATAATTGTTATTCTGTTTACATGAATAAAGCCATCGATGGTCATACACCCAATGAAAATAGTTTGTTGGATCTCGATCGTAGTGATACACATATTCATAATATTGAAACCAAAAGATACAAGGTTAATAATGATAGTGCAACTTATTTGTGGCACTGCCGTTTAGGTCATATTGGTGTAAAGCGCATGAAGAAACTCCATAGTGATGGACTTTTGGAATCACTTGATTATGAATCACTTGGTACTTGTGATCCATGCCTCATGGGCAAGATGACTAAAACTCCGTTCTCCGGAACAATGGAGCGAGCAACAGATTTGTCGGAAATCATACATACTGATGTATGTGGACCGATGAGTCTTGAGGCTCGCGGCGGGTATCGTTATTTTCTGACCTTCACTGATGATTTGAGCAGATATGGGTATATCTACTTAATAAAGCACAAGTCTGAAACATTTGAAAAGTTCAAAGAATTTTAGAGTGAAGTAGAGAATCATCGTAACAAGAAAATAAAGTTTCTGCGATCTAATCGTGGAGGTAAATATTTGAGTTACGAGTTTGGTCTTCATTTGAAAAATGTGGAATAGTTTCACAACTCACGCCACCCGGAACAGCCTAGCGTAATGGTGTGTCCGAACGTCATAACCGTACTTTATTGGATATGGTGCAATCTATGATGTCTCTTACTGATTTACCACTATCGTTTTGGGGTTATGCTTTAGAGACAGCTGCATTCACGTTAAATAGGGCACCATCTAAATCCGTTGAGACGACACCTTATGAACTATGGTTTGGCAAGAAACCAAAGTTGTCGTTTCTTAAAGTTTGGTGCTGCGATGCTTATGTGAAAAAGCTTCAACCTGATAAGCTCGAACCCAAGTCGGAGAAATGTGTCTTCATAGGATACCCAAAAGAGACTGTTGGGTACACCTTCTATCACAGATCCGAAGGCAAGATATTCGTTGCTAAGAATGGATCCTTTCTAGAGAAGGAGTTTCTCTTGAAAGAAGTGAGTGGGAGGAATGTAGAACTTGATGAGGTAATTGTACCTTCTCCCGAATTGGAAAGTGGAATATCACAGAAGCTAGTTCCAGTGATTCCTACACCAATTAGTGAGGAAGCTAATGATGATAATCATGAAACTTCAGATCAAGTTTCTGCTGAACGTCGTAGATCAATCAGAGTACGTTCCGCACCAGAGTGGTACGGCAACCCAGTTCTGGAAGTCATGTTACTAGACCATGATGAACCTACAAACTATGAGGAAGTGACGATGAGCCCAGATTCCGCAAAATGGCTTGAGGCCATGAAATCTGAGATGGGATCCATGTATGAAAACAAAGTGTGGACTTTGGTTGACTTGCCCGATGATCGACAAGCCATCAAAAATAAATGGATCTTCAAGAGGAAGACCGACGCAGACGGTAATGTTACTGTTTACAAAGCTCGACTTGTTGCAAAAGGGTTTCGACAAGTTCAAGGAGTTGACTACGATGAGACTTTCTCACCTGTAGCGATGCTTAAGTCTGTCCGAATCATGTTAGCAATTGTCGCATTTTATGATTATGAAATCTGGCAAATGGATGTCAAAACTGCATTCCTGGATGGATATCTCAAAGAAGAGTTGTATATGATGCAACCAGAAGGTTTTATCGATCCAAAAGGAGCTAACAAAGTATGCAAGCTCCAGCGATCCATCTATGGACTGGTGCAAGCATCTCGAAGTTGGAATATACGCTTTGATGAGGTGATCAAAGCATATGGTTTTATACAGACTTTTGGAGAAGCATGTATTTACAAGAAAGTGAGTGGGAGCTCTGTAGCATTTCTGATATTATATGTGGATGACATATTGTTGATTGGAAATGATATAGAATTTCTGGATAGCATAAAAGGATACTTGAATAAGAGTTTTTCAATGAAAGACCTCGGAGAAGCTGCTTACATATTAGGCATCAAGATCTATAGAGATAGATCAAGACGTTTAATTGGACTTTCACAAAGCACATACCTTGATAAAGTTTTTGAAAAAATTCAAAATGGATCAGTCGAAGAGAGGGTTCTTGTCTGTGTTACAAGTTGTGAAGTTGAGTAAGACTCAATGCCCGACCACTTTAGAAGATAGAGAGAGAATGAAAGTCATTCCCTATGCCTCAGCCATAGGTTCTATGAAGTATGCCATGCTGTATACCAGACCTATTGTATGCTCTGTCCTGATTTTGGCAAGGGAGTACAATTTTGATCTAGGAGTAGATCACTGGACATCGGTCGAAATTGTCCATAGTTACTGGATGACTAAGGAAATATTTCTCGGTTATGGAGGTGATAAAGAGTTCGTCGTAAAGTGTTACGTCGATGCAAGCTTTAAACACCGATCTAGATGAATCTGAGTCTCTATCTGGATGCATATTGGAAGTGGGTGCACTTAGCTAAAGTAGCTCCATGCAGAGCATTGTAGACATAGAAATTTGCGAAATACATACGGATCTGAATGTGTCAGGCCCGTTGACTAAACTTCTCTCACAAGCAAAACATGATCACACCTTATTACTCTTTGGGTGTTAATCACATGGCAATGTGAACTAGATTGTTGACTCTAGTAAACCCTTTGGATATTGGTCGCATGGCGATGAGAACTATGGGTGTTAGTCACATGGTGATGTGAACTATTAGGTGTTAATCACATGGTGATGTGATCTAGATTGTTGACTCTAGTACAAGTGGGAGACTGAAGGAAATATGCCCTAGAGGCAATAATAAAGTTATTTTTTATTTCCTTATATCATGATAAATCTCAATTATTCATGCTAGAATTGTATTAACCGGAAACTTAGTACATGTGTGAATACATAGACAAAATAGTATGTCCCTAGTATGCCTCTACTAGACTAGCTCATTGATCAAAGATGGCTATGTTTCCTAGCCATATGCATGAGTTGCCATTTGATCAACGGGATCACATAATTAGGAGAATGATTTGATGGACTAGACCCATCTGTTAGCTTAGCACTATGATCGTTTAGTTTTACTGCTATTGCTTTCTTCATGACTTATACATGTTCCTATGACTATGAGATTATGCAACTCTCGAATACCGTAGGAACACCTTGTGTGCTATCAAACGTCACAACGTAACTGGGTGATCATAAAGATGCTCTACAGGTGTCTCCGAAAGTGTTCGTGGTGTTGGCATAGATCAAGAATAGGATTTGTCACTCCGAGTGTCGGAGAGGTATCTCTGGGCCCTCTCGGTAATGCACATCATAATAAGCTTTGCAAGCAAATGACTAATGAGTTAGTCACGAGATGATGTATTACAGAATGAGTAAAGAGACTTGCCAGTAACGAGATTGAACTAGGTATAGAGATACCGACGATCGAATCTCGGGCAAGTAACATACCGATGACAAAAGGAACAACGTATGTTGTTATGCGGTTTGACCGATAAAGATCTTCGTAGAATATGTAGGAACCAATATAGGCATCCAGGTTCCGCTATTGGTTTTTGACCGGAGATGAGTCTCGGTCATGTCTACATAGTTCTCAAATCCGTAGGGTATGCACGCTTAACGTTTGATGGCAATCGGTATTATGAGTTTATGAGTTTTGATGTACCGAAGATAGTTCGGTGTCCTGGATGAGATCACGGACATGACGAGGAGTCTCAGAATGTCCGAGACGTAAAGATTGATATATTGGACGACTATATTCGGACACCAGAAGTGTTCTGGAAAGTTTCGGAATTTACCGGAGTGCCGGGGGGGTTACCGGAACCCCCCGGGGGAATGTTGGGCCCTGGTGGGCCATAGGGGAGAAAGAGGGCAGCAGCCAGGAGGTGGCGCGCCCCCTCCCTATGGGCAGTCCGAATAGGGCTAAGGGAGGGGGGCGCGGACCCTCTTTCCCTCTCCCTCTCCCTCTCCTTCCTCCCCCCTCTCCTTCTTGGTGGACTCCTACTAGGAATAGGATTGCAATCCTATTCCTAGTAGGATTGCCTCTCCTGGCGCGCCATAGAGGGCCGGCCGGCCTCCCCCCTTGCTCCTTTATATACGGGGGCAGGGGGCACCCAAAGACACACAAGTTGAATTGTTTTAGCCATGTGTGGTGCCCCCCTCCACAGAGACACACCTCGGTCATACTGTCGTATTGCTTAGGTGAAGCCCTGCGCCGGTAACTTCATCATATCCGTCACCACACCGTCGTGCTGACGAAACTCTCCTGTGAAGCTCAACTGGATCAAGAGCTCGTGGGACGTCATCAAGCTGAATGTGTGCTGAACGCGGAGGTGCCGTACGTTCGGTACTTGATCGGTTGGATCGCGAAGAAGTTCGACTACATCAACCGCGTCACTTGATGCTTCCGCTCCCGGTCTATGAGGGTACATAGACACACTCTCCCCTCTCGTTGCTATGCATCTGGTAGATAGATCTTGCGTGATCATAGGAAATTTTTAAAATACTACGTTCCCCAATAGTCACACAATGATGGCCCCGGTGGCACTCCGGTGCCACCGGCTGCGAGGGGGAGAGACCCCCCCCTCCTTCTTCTTCTTCCTTGACCTTCTCCCTAGATGGGAGAAGGGTTCCCCCTCTGGTCCATGGGCTCCATGGCGGCGGAGGGGCGAGAGCTGCTCCGAGATTGGATCTGTCTCTCTGTCTCTCTCTGTTTCTGCGTTCCCAGTTTCTGTCCCTTCACCGTTTCTTATATTCCGATAGATCCGTAACTCCGATTGGGCTGATTTTTTGACACGATTTTTATCCGGATATTAGCTTTCTTGCAGTGAAAGAAGGGCATAAACCGCCTTACGGTGTGGCCTCGAGGGCCCAGGTCGCGCCCTGGGCAGGGGGGCGCGCCCCCCACCCTCGAGGCCCACTCGGGTATCGTCTAGTGTTAGTTTCGCTTCCCTAAATTCACATATATTCCAAAAAAATCTCCGTCTGTTTTTATTCCATTTGGGCTCTGTTTGATATGGATATTGTGCGAAACAAAAAACATGCAACAAACAGGAACTGGCACTAGGCACTGGATCAATATGTTAGTCCCAAAAAATAGTATAAAAAGTTGCCAAAAGTATATGAAAGTTGTAGAATATTGGCATGGAACAATAAAAAATTATAGATACGACGGAGACATATCGGCGTGCGGCGGTGTAGCGGGCCACCGAGACTTCACCCCCGCCATGCGACAGGTGCAGTGGCCACTCAGGTTTAGGCCAGAGCTAGCACCTCGTTACGACGGGCGGCGGATCCGGCCGTATTCCTTCATGCCTATGTGGAGGCCGTTTCGGCGGCCGGCGGCGACAACAAGGTCATGGCCAGCTGGCTCCCCATGGCGCTCACCGGCGTTCCGCGCGCCTAGATTCTAGGCTTGCCAGAGTCGTCTGTGGCATCCTGGGAGGAGCTGCGCGGCCTCTTCGCCGCACGCTTCGTGGCGTCGGCACCCCACGCCGTCGCGGCCCTCCTCGGCGGCTCTCAAGCGCCGCCCTCAGACCTCCACGTCAAGCAGTTCTTCCGCCAGATCAGCGCCGCCTCCGTACGCCGAGGAGCACCTGCTGGATGGGCGACGCCCAAGACCGACCTCACCTTTGACTCAGAGGACCATCCCTCTTCCGCTGCGGGCTCAGGCGCTCTCCCGATGCTTTGCACACCCACCATCTGCAACGTGGCAATCACCAAGACCCTCATCAACGGTGGGGCTGGCCTCAACATACTCTCAGTAGAAGCTTTTAGCCTGCGCCACGTGCTACTTGAGCGGCTACGCCCTACCAAGCCCTTCTCCGGAGTTGGCAGCGGTTCCGCCAACCCTCTACAGCAGATCCGCCTCCCAGTCACCTTGGGCACCCACGACAACTACCGCACCGAGCTGATTGACTTCGACATCGCTCATGTCGGCCTCCTGTACAACGCCATCCTCGGGTATCCTGCCCTAGCTCAGTTCATGGCTGCAACCCATCCGGCCTACAACCTCATGAAGATGCCGGAGAGCAGCGGCGTCCTCACCATGGCTGGAGACACCAAGGAGGCTATGGCGGCCCTCAAGCTCATTTTCCGGACCGCTGCGGTGGCACGTCCGGCTAATGAGGCCGCCCCAGGGGCCAAGGGGGCTGCACCAACGAAAAAGAAGCAGTTTTTCTCTCAAGACCGGGCCGAGATGAAGCAGGTGCTGGTGGATGAAGATGGGGCGTCAGGAGCCACCTTCACCATAGGCGCTGGCCTTCCCCTAGCTCAAGAAAATGCGCTAGTAAGATTCATGCGCGCTAACAAAGAGGTGTTCGTGTGGGAACCCAAGGACCTGGCACGTATGCTCCAACGAGCGCCCCGTGAAGAAGAAGGCGAGGCACCAGTCTACAAAGAAGCAGTCCTTCATCGTGCAAGAAACTCGTGAGCTAGAAGCGGCGGGTGTCATCCGCAAGGTCCGGTACCTGGACTGGCTAGCGAACCCCATCGTTGTGCCCAAGAAAGGCGGTAAGGAGCGCATGTGTGTCGACTTCACCAACCTCAACAAGGCCTGCCCACAAGACCCGTTCCCGCTGCCTCGCATCGACCAGATTGTCGACTCCACCGCCGAGTGCGACCTACTGTGTTTTCTGGATGCCTTTTCAGCTATCCTCAAATCAAGATGACGGTGCAAGACGTCGAGAAGACTGCCTTCCTCACATCGTGCGGGGTATACTGCTACACTTGTATGTCGTTCGGGTTGCGGAATGCATGAGAAACTTTCCAGCGACTGATGCATATCGCCCTGGGGGAGCAGCTCGGGAGGAAAGCTGAGGCCTATGTTGATGACATCGTGGTAAAATCTCGGGAGGCCAAGACCCTAATTGAAGATTTGGAAGAGACCTTCGCCAGCTTGCGCAAGGTAGACCTGCGGCTCAACCAAGAAAATGTGTGTTCGGCGTCCTGTCAGGCAAGCTGCTCGGCTTCCTGGTGTCACACAGAGGGATCGAGGCTAACCCCCAGAAGGTCAAGGCCATAGAAAAGACGAGTCCACCAAAGACCCTCAAAGAGATGCAGAAGCTGGCCGGCTGCGTGATGTCGCTCGGGCGCTTCAACTCCAAGCTAGGGGAGCGTGCCCTCCCCTTCTTCAAACTGATGAAAAGGAAAGGCCCATTTGAGTGGACCCCTTAGGCCGATGAAGCATTCGAAGACTTCAGGAAATACCTCACGAGCCCGCCGGTAATAGTGGCACCCAAACCACAAGAGCCCTTGGTGCTTTACCTAGCTGCTACACCACATTCCGCCAGCGCGGCGTTAGTGGCAGTCCGGGAGGAGTGCCAAGACAAGACCCCACAGCCTCGGGGTGATGCTCACGAGGCTCCGACTAGACCAGCCGATGATCGGGCTCCGCGAGAGGACGTTCCTAAAGCTATAGCTGCCCCGTCTGGCGACCAAGCTCCTGAGGCGCCCTTGCCCAATCAGGCGCCACGGCCCCAGGAGAGCTTGGGCTCCACCCTCATCGAGCACCTGGTGTACTTCGTCAGCATGGTGCTTCGCGACGCTCGAGCATGCTACCCCATGCCGCAGAAGCTTCTGCTCACGCTCCTCGTCACTTCGCGCAAGCTTCACCACTACTTCCAAGGCCACACCATCAAGGTCATCTTGGCTTACCCGCTGGAGAGGGTACTCCGGAGCCCCAATGCTGCGGGAAGAGTCGTCGAATGGAATATCGAGCTGCAGGCGTTCCAGTTGGAGTTCAAAAGAACTAGGGTCATCAAGGGAGGTGCGCTCGCTGACTTCATGAAGAATGGACTGACGCCCCGGAGCTCGAAGTGGGCGAGGACCGATCCCTCTCGCCAAGAAGTGAAGCGTTGGACGGCTGGGTCATGTACTTTGATGGCAAGTTCACATGCTAGGGAACGGGGGCTGGAGCTATGCTCATTTCGCCCACTCAGGACAAGCCTTACTACGTCGTGCAACTCTGCTTTCAGTAGGGCGAGAAGTTCTCCAACAACATCGCATAATACGAGGCCCTCATCGCTGGCCTTAAGGCTGCGGCGGCACTAGGTGTGAAGCGCCTCACCATCAGGGGCGACTCGCAGCTCCTCATCAACTTCGCCAACAAGGTATACGAACCGAAGGACGAGCACATGGAGGCATACCTCGTGGAGGTACGCAAAATGGAGAAGCAGTTCTTAGGCCTGGAGCTGCAGCACGTGCCTCGTGGCACCAACAAGGAAGCTGACGACATCGCCAAAAGGGCATCCAGGCGCCTGCCCCAGGAGCCAGGCGTCTTCGAGGAACGGATCTTCAAGCCTTCGGCATCACCTCCACCTGAGGGGCCAGCGGTGCCTCAGGAGGAACTTCCTCAGCCACCGACCTCGGGAGCCCCCGCCTGTGGCCCGACCTCTGGAGCGCGCCCACTCCTGGCACTCGAGCCTCAGGAGGGGTGTTGGACCGAGGAGCTCAAGGCATACCTGGTGCGCGGAGCGCTGCCGGAGAAAGAAGAGGATGCAGAGCGTGTAGCCCGACAGGCTTCGGCATATTGCATTCAAGATGGCGAGCTTTACAAGTTTCATTACAGTGCATCTCCAGGAAGCAAGGAAGCGAACTGCTAGCTGACATACACACCGGGGACTACGGGCATCACTCGTCATCACGCACCCTGGTTGGCATGGCGTTCCGCAGCGGTTTCTACTAGCCCACGGCGCTCGACGACGCAGCCGAGCTGGTGAAGTCCTGCGAGGCTTGCCAATTCCATGACAAGCAGATCCACCAGCCGGCTCAGGGCCTCCAAACTATCCCACTATCTTGGCCATTCGCGGTATGGGGGCTTGATATCCTGGGTTCGTTCTATTGGGGAACGTTGCATGGGAGACAAAAATTTCCTATGAACACCCAAGATCAATCTAGGAGATGCACATCGATGAGAGGAGAGTTGGATCCACATACCTTTGTAGATCGCTAAGTGGAAGCGTTCAAGAACGTGGTTGATGTAGTGGCATGTCTTCGCGATCCAATCACGATCCATCCCGCGAACTCCGATCTAGTGCCGAGCGGACGGCAGCTCCGCGTTCAACACACGTACGTCTTGATGACACCTTCACCTCCTCGATCTAGCGAGCAATGGTGAAGTAGTAGCTCGAGTCCTATGGCAGCACGACGGCATGGTGGCGGTGGTGGTGGAGAAATTTCAGCAGAGCTTTGCTAAGCGCTACGGAGAGGAAGAAAGCTACGAGGGAGAGAAGGTGCAGCGCCGTGGTGTATTAGGGTGCGACTGCCCTCTCTCTACCTCTCTATATATAGGGGGAAGGGAGGAGAGGAGGGGCGCCCCTAGATCCAATCTAGGGGGTGGCGGCCACAAGGGGGGAACCCTAGATGGGTTTTCCTCCCTAGAAGACTTGGCCCCCAAGCCAAGGGGTGGAAACCCTAGGGGTGGCGCCCCCACCTCCTCTCGCATCATGGGAAGGGGTGAGGGGGCGCACAGCCCCTTAGTGGGCTGGTTTGCCCCTTCCCCTTGGCCCACGAGGATCCCCAACACTTGCTGGGGCCCCCGAAACCTCTTTCGGTCATGCTGGCCGTCACCCGGTACCCCCGGAACACATCCGGACTCCAATACCCTTTGTCAAATATATCGATCTTCACCTTCGGACCATTCCGCAGTTCCTCATCATGTCCGGGATCTCATCCGGGACTCCAAAGAACCTTCGGTAACCACCATAATGACTCAACTATACTAATATTGTCAGCAAAAGTTAAGTGTGTAGACCCTACGGGTTCGAGAATTATGCAGACATGACCGAGACACCTCTACGTTGAATAACCAATAGCGGGACCTGGATGCCCATATTGGTTCCCACATATTCTACGAAGATCTCATCGGTTGAACCTCGATGTCAAGGGTTCAGATAATCCCGTATGTAGTTCACTTTTTCTATCGATATGTTACTTGCCCGAGATTCGTCTGTCGGTATCTCCATACCTAGTTCAATCTCATTACCAACAAGTCCCTTTACTCGTTCCGTAACACAAGATCCCGCAGCTAACTCCTTATTCACATTGCTTGCAAGCTTCTTGTGATGTTGTATTACTGAGAGGGCCCAGAGATACCTCTCCGTCAAACGGAGTGACAAATCTCAGTCTTAATCCATGCCAACTCAACAGACACCCTCGGAGATACCTGTAGAGCACCTTTGTAGTCACCCAGTTACATTGCAATGTTTGGTACACACAAGGTATTCCTCCAGTGTGAGTGAGTTGCATGATCTCATGGTCATAGGAACATATATACTAGACATGCAGAAAACGATAGCAATAAACTGACACGATCATATGCTACGTTCACAGTTTGGGTCTTGTCCATCATATCATTCTCCTAATGATGTGACCTTGTTATCAAATGACAACTCATGTCAATGTCTAGGAAACCATAGCCATCTTCGATCAACGGGCTAGTCCGGTAGAGGCTGACTAGGGACATCTTGTTGTTTATGTATCCACACATGTATTTGAGTTTCCGATCAATACAATTTTAGCACGGATAATAAACGATTATCATGAACAAGGAAATATGATAATACCCAATTTATTATCACCTCTAGGGCATATTTGCAACAGTCTCCCACCTGCACTAGAGTCAATAATGTAGTTCATATCGCCATGTGACTAACACCCAAAGAGATTACTAGAGTTAGTAATCTAGTTCACATCATTATGTGATTAACACTCAATGAGTTCTAGGGTTTGATCATGTTATGCTTGTGAGAGCGGTTTTAGTAAACGGGTCTTCAACATTTAGGTCTGTATGTACTTTGCAAATCTCTATGTCACATTGTAGATGCTGCGACCACGCTCCATTTGGAGCTATTCCAAATGTTTGCTCATCTTATACGTATCCGGTTTGCTACTCAGATTTATCCGGATAGGTGTTAAAGCTTGTATCGACGTAACCCTTTACGCCGAACTCTTTATCACCTCCATAGCCGAGAAATATTTCCTTATTTCTTAAAGGACAATTTTGACCGTTGTCCAATGATCCACTCCTGGGTCACTTTTGTACCCCCTTTCCAGACATGTGGCAAGGCACACCGTAGGTGCGGTACAAAACATGACATACCGTATAGAGCCTATGGCTAAGGCATAGGGGACGACCTTCATCCTTCCTCTTCTTCTGCCGTGGTCGAGCTTTGAGTCTCACTTAACTTCACACCTTACAACTCAGGCAAGAACTCCTTCTTTGACTGATCCATTTTGAACTCCTTCAAAATCATATCAAGGTATGTGCTCTGTGAAAGTCTTTTCAGGCGCCTTGATCTATTTCTATAGATCTTGATGCCCAATATGTAAGCAGTTTTACCCAGGTCTTCCTTTGAAAAACTCCATTTAAACAGCCCTTTATGATTTGCAGAAATTCGATATCATTTCCAATCAACAATATGCCATCCACATATACTTATCAAAAATGTTGTAGTGCTCCCACTCACTTTCTTGTAAATACAAGTTTCTCGCAAACTTTGTATAAACCCAAAAGCTTTGATCACCTCATCAAAGCGTATATTCCAACTCCGAGATGCTTGCTCCAATCCATAAAAGGATCGCTGGAGCTTGCATACATTTTAGCATCCTTAGGATCGACAAAACCTTCCGGTTGTATCACATACAACCTTTCCTCACGGAAACCATTAAGGAAACTCTGTTTTGACATCCATCTGCCAGATTTCGTAATAAATGCAGCAACTGTGAACATAATTGTGAAGGACTCAAGCATCGCTACGGGTGAGAAAGTCTCATCGTAGTCAACTCCTTGAACTTTGTTGAAAACGTTTTGAGACAAGTCGAGCTTTATAAATGATTGCATTACCATTAGCGTATGTCTTCTTCTTAAAGATCCATTTATTCTCAATGGCTTGCCAACCATCAGGCAAGACCACCAAAGTCCATACATTGTTCTCATACATGGATCCTATCTTGGATTTCATGGCTCCTAGCCATTTATTAGAATCTGGGCCCACCATCGCTTCTCCATAGCTTGTAGGTTCATCATTGTCCAACAACATGTCCTCTAAGACTGGGTTACCGTACCACTCGGGAGCAGAACGTATCCTTGTCGACCTACGAGGTTTGATAGTAACTTGATCCGAACGTTCATGATCACCATCATTAATTTTGTCTTCAACTGATGTAGGTGCCACAGAAATATCTTCCTGTGTTGTGCTACTTTCTGTTTGAAGTAAAGGTTCAACAACCTCATCAAGTTCTATCTTCCTCCCACTCAATTCTTTCTAGAGAAACTCCTTCTCGAGAAAGGACCTGTTCTGAGCGACAAACACTTTGCTCTCAGATCTGAGAAAGAAGGTATACCCAACTGTCTACTCTGGGTATCATATGAAGACACATTTGTCCGCTTTGGGTTCGAGCTTTTCTGACTGAAGCCTTAAGCATCACAGCCCCAAACCTAAAGAAACGACAACTTAGGTTTCGTGCCAAACCATAGTTCATACGATGTAGTGTCTACGGACTTAGATGGTGCCCTATTTAAAGTGAATGCAGCTGTCTCTAATGCATAGCCCCAAAACGATAATGGCAGATAGGCAAGAGACATCATAGAACGCACCATATCCAATAAGGTACGATTACGACGTTCGGACACACCATCACGCTTTGGTGTTCCATGTGGCGTCAACTGTGAAACAATTCCACATTGTCTTAAGTGATTGCCAAACTCATAACTCAGATATTCTCCCCCTCGATCGGATCGTAGGAATTTCATCTTCTTGTTATGATGATTCTCAACTTCACTCTGAAATTGCTTGAAATTTTCAAATGTTTCAGACTTATGCTTCATTAAATAAATATACCCATATCTACTCAAATCATCGGTGAAGGTGAGGAAATAATGGTATCCACCGCGCACGTCTATACTCATCGGACCGCATACATCAGTATGTATGATTTCCAACAAGTCACTTGCCCGTTCCATTATTCCGGACAACATGGGTTTTGTCATCTTGCCCATGAGGCATGGTTCACATGTGTCAAGTGATTCAAAATCAAGTGACTCCAAAAGTCCATCAGCATGGAGTTTCTTCATGCGCTTTACACCAATATGACCCAAGCGGCAGTGCCACAAGAAAGTGGTACTTATCATTATCAACTCTACATCTTTTGGTATCAATATTATGAACATGTGTGTTACTACGATCGAGATTCAATGAATCATTCACATTGGGTGCATGACCATAGAAGGTATTACTCATGTAAATGGAATAACCATTATTCTCTGACTTAAACGAATAACCGTAGTGCAATAAACACAATATAATCATGTTCATGCCTCAATGCAGACACCAGATAACATTTATCTAGGTTCAACACTAATCTCGAAAGTAGAGGGAGCGTGCGATGGTGATCACATCAACCTTGGAAACACTTCCAACACACATCGCCACCTTTCCCTTACCTAGTCTCCGTTTATTCCGCAGCTTTTATTTCGAGTTACCAATATTAGCAACTAAACAGGTATCTCATATGCAGCTGCTACTAGGAGTACTAGTAAGGTACACATCAATAACACGTATATCAAATATACTTTTGTTGAAGTCGCTAGCCTTCTTATCTACCAAGTATTTGGGGTAGTTCCGCTACTAGTGACCGTTCCCCTTCCAATAGAAGCACTTAGTCTCGGGTTTGGGTTTAACCTTGGGTTTCTTCACTTGAGAGGCAACTTGCTTGCCATTCTTGAAATTTCCCTTCTTGCCCTTGCCCTTCTTGAAACCAGTGTTCTTGTTAAACCATCAACACTTGATGCTCCTTCTTAATTTCTACCTTCGCGGCCTACCGCGAACAACTCCGAGATCATCTCCATCCCTTTCAAGTTATAGTTCACCACGAAGTTCTGGGAGCTTGGTGATAGTGACTAGAGAACTCTGTCAATTACTATCTTATCTGGAAGATTAACTCCCGCTTGATTCAAGCAATTGTAGTACCCAGACATTCTGAGCACTTTCTCACTAGCTGAGCTATTCTCCTCCATCTTGTAGGTATAGAACTTAACGGAGGTCTCATACCTCTCAATCCGGGCATTTTTCACAAAAATAAACTTCAACTCCTGGAACATCTCATATGCTCCATTATGTTCAAAACATCTTTGAAATCCTGGTTCTAAGCCGTAAAGCATGGCGCACTAAACTATCAAGTAGTCATCAGAACGCGTCTGGGAGATGTTCACAACATCCACAAACGACGTTAGAGGGGTTCGTACATCGAGCGGTGCATTAAGGACATAAGTCTTCTGTGCAGCAGTGAGGACAATCCTCAGATTACGGACCTAGTCCGCGTAATTGCTCACAATATCTTTCAACTTAGTCTTTCTCTAGGAACATATTAAAACAGGGAGCTACAACGCGAGTTATTGATCTACGACATAATTTGCAAAGACAACTTACACTATTGTTCATGATAAAAAGTTCTATTAATCTTATTACTTAAGAACTCCCACTCAAATTGACATCCCTCTGGTCATCCCAGTGTAGCATGATCCAAATTCACCAACCCAAGTCCGATCATCACGTGAGATGAGGTGGTTTCAAAGGTGAACATCTCCATGTTAATCATATCTACTATATGACTCATGCTTGACCTTTTAGTCTCTTGTGTTCCGAGGCCATGTCTGTACATCCTAGGCTCGTCAAGTTTAACCCAAGTGTTCCGCATGTGGAAAACTGGCTTGTACCCGTTGTATGTGAACGTAGAGTCTATCACACCCGATCTTCACGTGGTATCTCGAAATGATGAACTTTCGCAACGATGCACACTTAGGGAGAACACAATTTTACCTTGAAATTTTAGTGAGGGATCACCTTATAATGCCACTGTCATCCTAAGCAAAATAAGATGCATAAAAGGATTAACATCACATGCAAATCATAAGTGACATGATATGGCCATCATCTTGTGCTTTTGATCTCCATCTCCAAAGCACCTACATGATCTCCATCATCGTGCTACCATCGGGGTTGTCACGCCAACCATGCTTCTACTACTATTGCTACCGCTTAGCGATAAAGTAAAGCATTACAAAGCGTTTAATGATTGACACGCAGGTTATACAATAATTAAAGACAACCCTATGGCTCCTGCCGGATGCCGTATTCATCGACATGCAAGTGGTGATAAACTATTACTAAACATGATCATCTCATACATCAAATATATCTCATCATGTCGCTGACCATATCATATCACAACATACCCTCCACAAACAAGTTAGACGTCCTCTAATTTGTTGTTGCATGTTTTACGTGGCTACTATGGGTATCTAGCAAGTGTTGGGGAACGTAGTATTTTCAAAATTTTCCTACGATCACGCAAGATCTATCTACTAGATGCATAGCAACGAGAGGGGAGAGTGTGTCTACGTACCCTCGTAGACCGAAAGCGGAAGCGTTTATCAACGCGGTTGATGTAGTCGTGCACCTTCACGATCCGTCCCGATCTAGTACCGAACGTACGGCACCTCCGCGTTCAGCACACGTTCAGCTCGATGACGTCCTTGCCTTCTTGATCCAGCAAGACGGGCGAAGTAGTAGATGAATTCCGGCAGCACGACGGCGTGGTGACGGTTGTTGATGAAGAACAATCTCTGCAGGGCTTCGCCAAGCACTACAGAAACTAGACGGAGGATAAACTAGAGGGTCGGGGTAGCCGGCACACGGCTTGGTGTATCTTGATGTCTCTTGGGTGCTAGCCCTACCCCTCTATTTATATGTTGAGCCTAGGGGTCGAAACTTGGAGTAAAAGCCTTCACAAAGTCGGTTTCACCCGTAAGGCAAGAGTCCTTCTCGGACTCCAGGGCCAGACGCCAGGGTTCCCGGCGTCTGGACCCAGACGCCAGGGACCCTGGCGTCTGGCCCCTGTACTCCGCAAAACTTCCTTTTGCGCTTTCCAAAAACCTTGTGTGCTTTCCTTTTTGGCCCAAATAACGTGTTCTTGTACCCAAACACTTCGGGAAACATCCGGAACCTCTTCCGGTGAATTCCGGAACCCTTCCGGAGGTCAAACACTATTATCTCATATATTAATCTTTATCTCCGGACCATTCCGGAGTTCCTCGTCATGTCCGTGATCACATCCTGGACTCCGAACAACATTCGGTCATCAACATACATAACTCATTAAATACTATATCGTCAACGAAACGTTAAGCGTGCGGACCCTACGGGTTCGAGAACTATGTAGACATGACCGAGACATCTCTCCGGTCAATAACCAATAGCGGAACCTGGATGCCCATATTGGCTCCTACATATTCTACGAAGATCTTTATCGGTCGAACCGCATAACAACATACGTTGTTCCTTTTGTCAAACGGTATGTTACTTGCCCGAGATTCGATCGTCGGTATCACTATACCTAGTTCAATCTCGTTACCGGCAAGTCTCTTTACTCGTTCCGTAACACATCATCTCATGACTAACTCATTAGTCTTTTGCTTGCAAGGCTTATTGTGATGTGTGTTACCGAGTGGGCCCAGAGATACCTCTCCGACACTCGGAGTGACAAATCCTAATCTTGATCTATGCCAACACCACGAATACTTTCGGAGACACCTGTAGAGCATCTTTATGATCACCCAGTTACGTTGTGACGTTTGATAGCACACAAGGTGTTCCTACGGTATTCGGGAGTTGCATAATCTCATAGTCATAGGAACATGTATAAGTCATGAAGAAAGCAATAGCAGTTAAACTAAATGATCATAATGCTATGCTAACGGATGGGTCTTGTCCATCACATCATTCTCCTAATGATGTGATCCCGTTGATCAAATGACAACTCATGTCTATGGCTAGGAAACATAACCATCTTTGATCAATGAGCTAGTCTAGTAGAGGCATACTAGGGACATACTGTTTTGTCTATGTATCCACACATGTACTAAGTTTCCGGTTAATACAATTCTAGCATGAATAAAAGACTTTTATCATGATATAAGGAAATACAAATAACATCTTTATTATTGCCTCTAGGGCATATTTCCTTCAGTCTCCCACTTGAACTAGAGTCAATAATCTAGATTACAAAGTGATGATCCTTACACCCATGGAGTCTTGGTGCTGATCATGTTTTGCCCGTGGAAGAGGCTTAGTCAACGGGTCTGCAACATTTAGATCCGTATGTATTTTGCAAATCTCTATGTCTCCCTCCTTGACTAGATCGCGGATGGAATTGAAGCGTCTTTTGATGTGCTTTGTTCTCTTGTGAAACCTGGACTCCTTCGCCAAGGCTATGGCTCCAGTGTTGTCACAAAAGATTTTCATTGGACCCGATGCACTAGGTACTACACCTAGATCGGATATGAACTCCTTCATCCAGACTCCTTCATTTGCTGCTTCTGAAGCAGCTATGTATTCCGCTTCACACGTAGATCCCGCCACGACGCTCTGCTTGGAACTGCACCAGCTGACAGCTCCACCGTTCAATAAAAATACATATCCGGTTTGTGACTTAGAGTCATCTGGATCAGTGTCAAAGCTAGAATCGACGTAACCGTTTACGACGAGCTCTTTGTCACCTCCATATACGAGAAACATATCCTTTGTTCTTTTCAGATGCTTTAGGATGTTTTTGACCGCTGTCCAGTGATCCACTCCTGGATTACTTTGGTACCTCCCTGCTAGACTTATAGCAAGGCACACATCAGGTCTGGTACACAGCATTGCATACATGATAGATCCTATGGCTGAGGCATAGGGAATGACTTTCATTTTCTCTCTATCTTCTGCAGTGGTCGGGCATTGAGTCTTACTCAACTTTATACCTTGTAAAACAGGCAAGAACCCTTTCTTTGACTGATCCATTTTGAACCTTTTCAAAATCTTATCAAGGTATGTGCTTTGTGAAAGTCCAATCAAGCGTCTTGATCTATCTCTATAGATTTTGATGCCTAATATGTAAGCAGCTTCACCGAGGTCTTTCATCGAAAAACTTTTATTCAAGTATCCTTTTATGCTGTTCAGAAATTCTATATCATTTCCAATTAACAATATGTCATCTACATATAATATTAGAAATGCTACAGAGCTCCCACTCACTTTCTTGTAAATACAGGCTTCTCCAAAAGTCTGTATAAAAACATATGCTTTGATCACCTCATCAAAACGTATATTCCAACTCCGAGATGCTTGCACCAGTCCATAGATGGATCGCTGGAGTTTGCAAACTTTGTTAGCACCTTTTGGATCGACAAAACCTTCTGGTTGCATCATATACAACTCTTCTTTGAGATATCCATTTAGGAATGCAGTTTTGACATCCATTTGCCAGATTTCATAATCATAAAATGCGGCAATTGCTAACATGATTCGGACAGACTTAAGCATCGCTACAGGTGAGAAAGTCTCATCGTAGTCAACTCCTTGAACTTGTCGAAAACCTTTCGCAACAAGTCGAGCTTTGTAAACAGTAACATTACCATCTGCGTCGGTCTTCCTCTTGAAGATCCATTTATTTTCGATGGCCTGCCGATCATCGGGCAAGTCAACCAAAGTCCATACTTTGTTCTCATACATGGATCCCATCTCAGATTTCATGGCTTCAAGCCATTTTGCGGAATCTGGGCTCATCATCGCTTCCTCATAGTTCGTAGGTTCATCATGGTCTAGTAACATGATTTCCAGAACGGGGTTGCCGTACCACTCTGGTGCGGAACGTACTCTGGTTGATCTACGACGTTCAGTAGAAACTTGATCCGAAGTTTCATGATCATTATCATCAACTTCCTCACTAATTGGTGTAGGAATCACTGGAACAATTTCCTGTGATGTACCACTTTCCAATATGGGAGAAGGTACAATTACCTCATCAAGCTCTACTTTCCTCCCACTCACTTCTTTCGAGAGAAACTCTTTTTCTAGAAAGGATCCGTTCTTAGCAACGAATATTTTGCCTTCGGATCTGTGATAGAAGGTGTACCCAACAGTTTCTTTTGGGTATCCTATGAAGACACATTTTTCCGACTTGGGATCGAGCTTATCAGGTTGAAGTGTTTTCACATAAGCATCGCAGCCCCAAATTTTAAGAAACGACAACTTTGGTTTCTTGCCAAACCATAGTTCATAAGGTGTCGTATCAACGGATTTAGATGGTGTCCTATTTAACGTGAATGCAGCTGTCTCTAAAGCATAACCCCAAAACGATAGTGGTAAATCGGTAAGAGACATCATAGATCGCACCATATCCAATAAAGTACGGTTACGACGTTCGGACACACCATTACGCTGTGGTGTTCCAGGTGGCGTGAGTTGTGAAACTATTCCACATTGTTTCAAATGAAGACCAAACTCGTAACTCAAATATTCTCCTCCACGATCAGATCGTAGGAACTTTATTTTCTTGTTACGATGATTCTCTACTTCACTCTGAAATTCTTTGAACTTTTCAAATGTTTCAGACTTGTGTTTCATTAAGTAGATATACCCATATCTGCTCAAATCATCAGTGAAGGTCAGAAAATAACGATACCCGCCGCGAGCATCAACGCTCATTGGTCCACATACATCAGTATGTATGATTTCCAACAAATCTGTTGCTCGCTCCATGGTTCTGGAGAACGGAGTTTTAGTCATCTTGCCCATGAGGCATGGTTCGCAAGCACCAAGTGATTCATAATCAAGTGATTCCAAAAGTCCATCTTTATGGAGTTTCTTCATGCGTTTTACACCAATATGACCTAAACGGCAGTGCCACAAATAAGTTGCACTATCATTATTAGCCTTGCATCTTTTGGTTTCAATATTATGAATATGTGTATCACTACAATCAAGATCCAATAAGAATAGACCACTCTTCAAGGGTGCATGACCATAAAAGATATTATTCATAAAAATGGAACAACCATTATTCTCTGATTTAAATGAATAACCGTCTCGCAATAAACAAGATCCAGATATAATGTTCATGCTTAACGCTGGCACCAAATAACAATTATTTAGGTCTAAAACTAATCCCGAAGGTAGATGTAGAGGTAGCGTGCCGACGGCGATCACATCGACTTTGGAACCGTTTCCCACGCGCATCGTCACCTCGTCCTTAGCTAATCTTCGTTTAATCCGTAGTCCCTGTTTCGAGTTACAAATATTAGCAACCGAACCGGTATCAAATACCCAGGTACTACTACGAGCATTAGTAAGGTACACATCAATAACATGTATATCACATATACCTTTGTTCATCTTGCCATCCTTCTTATCCGCCAAATACTTGGGGCAGTTCCGCTTCCAGTGTCCAGTTCCCTTGCAGTAGAAGCACTCAGTTTCAGGCTTGGCTCCAGATTTGGGTTTCTTCGTTGAAGTAGCAACTGACTTGCTATTTTTTTTGAAGTTCCCTTTCTTTCCCTTGCCCTTTTTCTTGAAACTAGTGGTCTTGTTAACCATCAACACTTGATGCTCCTTTTTGATTTCTACCTCCGCAGCTTTGAGCATGGCGAAGAGCTCGGGAATTGTCTTTTGCATCCCTTGCATGTTATAGTTCATCACGAAGCCTTTATAGCTTGGTGGCAGTGATTGAAGAACTCTATCAATAACACTATCCTCGTCAACTTTGCAACCAAGTTGAGTCATATGATTGTAGTACCCAGACATTCTGAGCAAGTGTTCACTGATAGAACTATTCTCCTCCATTTTGCAGCTGTAGAACTTATTGGAAATCTCATATTTCTCAATTCGGGCATTTGCTTGAAATATTAACTTCAACTCCTGGAACATCTCATATGCTCCATGACGTTCAAAACGTCGTTGAAGTCCCGGTTCTAAGCCGTAAAGCATGGCACACTGAACTATCGTGTAGTCATCAGACCGCGACTGCCAGACGTTCAAAGCGTCTACATTAGCGGGAGGGGCTTGTCACCTAGCGGTGCTTCAAGGACATAATTCTTCTGTGCAGCAATGAGGATAATCCTCAGGTTACGGACCCAGTCCGTGTAATTGCTACCATCATCTTTCAACTTAGCTTTCTCTAGGAATGCATTAAAATTCAAAGGAACGGTAGCACGGGCCATTGATCTACAACGACATAGATATGCAAAACTATCAGGACTAAGTTCATGATAAATTAAAGTTCAATTTAATCATATTAATTTAAAGAACTCCCACTTAGATAGACATCCCTCTGGTCATCTAAATGATCACGTGATCCAAATCAACTAAACCATGTCCGATCATCACGTGAGATGGAGTAGTTTTCAATGGTGAACATCTTATGTTGATCACATCTACTATATGATTCACGCTCGACCTTTCGGTCTCCAGTGTTCCGAGGCCATATCTGTATATGCTAGGCTCGTCAAGTTTAACCCGAGTATTCTGCGTGTGCAAAACTGGCTTACACCCGTTGTATTTGAACGTAGAGCTTATCACACCCGATCATCACGTGGTGTCTCGGCACGACGAACTTTCGCAACGGTGCATACTCAGGGAGAACACTTATACCTTGAAATTTAGTAAGGGATCATCTTATAATGCTACCGTCGTTCTAAGCAAAATAAGAAGCATAATAAGATAAACATCACATGCAATCAAAATATGTGACATGATATGGCCATCATCATCTTGTGCTTTTGATCTCTATCTCCAAAGCACCGTCATGATCACCTTCGCAAAACATGATCATCTCATACAAGAACCGTATAACTCATCATGTCTTGACCATATCACATCACAACATGCCCTGCAAAAACAAGTTAGACGTCCTCTACTTTGTTGTTGCAAGTTTTACGTGGCTGCTACGGGCTTTAGCAAGAACCGTTCTTACCTACGCATACAAAACCACAACGATGTTTCGTCAAGTATGTGCTGTTTTAACCTTCACAAGGACCGGGCGTAGCCACACTTGATTCAGCTAAAATGAGAGAGACAGACACCCGCCAGTCACCTTTAAGCAACGAGTGCTCGTAACGGTGAAACCAGTCTCGCGTAAGCGTACGCGTAATGTCGGTCCGGGCCGCTTCATCTCACAATACCGCCGAAGCAAAGTATGACATGCTGGTAAGCAGTATGACTAGTATCGTCCACAATCTCATTGTGTTCTACTCGTGCATATCATCTACGCATAAACCTGGCTCATGATGCCACTGTTGGGGAACGTAGTATTTTCAAAATTTTCCTACGATCACGCAAGATCTATCTACTAGATGCATAGCAACGAGAGGGGAGAGTGTGTCTACGTACCCTCGTAGACCGAAAGCGGAAGCGTTTATCAACGCGGTTGATGTAGTCGTGCACCTTCACGATCCGTCCCGATCTAGTACCGAACGTACGGCACCTCCGCGTTCAGCACACGTTCAGCTCGATGACGTCCTTGCCTTCTTGATCCAGCAAGACGGGCGAAGTAGTAGATGAATTCCGGCAGCACGACGGCGTGGTGACGGTTGTTGATGAAGAACAATCTCTGCAGGGCTTCGCCAAGCACTACAGAAACTAGACGGAGGATAAACTAGAGGGTCGGGGTAGCCGGCACACGGCTTGGTGTATCTTGATGTCTCTTGGGTGCTAGCCCTACCCCTCTATTTATATGTTGAGCCTAGGGGTCGAAACTTGGAGTAAAAGCCTTCACAAAGTCGGTTTCACCCGTAAGGCAAGAGTCCTTCTCGGACTCCAGGGCCAGACGCCAGGGTTCCCGGCGTCTGGACCCAGACGCCAGGGACCCTGGCGTCTGGCCCCTGTACTCCGCAAAACTTCCTTTTGCGCTTTCCAAAAACCTTGTGTGCTTTCCTTTTTGGCCCAAATAACGTGTTCTTGTACCCAAACACTTCGGGAAACATCCGGAACCTCTTCCGGTGAATTCCGGAACCCTTCCGGAGGTCAAACACTATTATCTCATATATTAATCTTTATCTCCGGACCATTCCGGAGTTCCTCGTCATGTCCGTGATCACATCCTGGACTCCGAACAACATTCGGTCATCAACATACATAACTCATTAAATACTATATCGTCAACGAAACGTTAAGCGTGCGGACCCTACGGGTTCGAGAACTATGTAGACATGACCGAGACATCTCTCCGGTCAATAACCAATAGCGGAACCTGGATGCCCATATTGGCTCCTACATATTCTACGAAGATCTTTATCGGTCGAACCGCATAACAACATACGTTGTTCCTTTTGTCAAACGGTATGTTACTTGCCCGAGATTCGATCGTCGGTATCACTATACCTAGTTCAATCTCGTTACCGGCAAGTCTCTTTACTCGTTCCGTAACACATCATCTCATGACTAACTCATTAGTCTTTTGCTTGCAAGGCTTATTGTGATGTGTGTTACCGAGTGGGCCCAGAGATACCTCTCCGACACTCGGAGTGACAAATCCTAATCTTGATCTATGCCAACACCACGAATACTTTCGGAGACACCTGTAGAGCATCTTTATGATCACCCAGTTACGTTGTGACGTTTGATAGCACACAAGGTGTTCCTACGGTATTCGGGAGTTGCATAATCTCATAGTCATAGGAACATGTATAAGTCATGAAGAAAGCAATAGCAGTTAAACTAAATGATCATAATGCTATGCTAACGGATGGGTCTTGTCCATCACATCATTCTCCTAATGATGTGATCCCGTTGATCAAATGACAACTCATGTCTATGGCTAGGAAACATAACCATCTTTGATCAATGAGCTAGTCTAGTAGAGGCATACTAGGGACATACTGTTTTGTCTATGTATCCACACATGTACTAAGTTTCCGGTTAATACAATTCTAGCATGAATAAAAGACTTTTATCATGATATAAGGAAATACAAATAACATCTTTATTATTGCCTCTAGGGCATATTTCCTTCAGCAAGAACGATTCTTACCTACACAAAGGCACAATGGTGATATGCAAATTGCTATTCAACCTTCTACAAGGACCGCCTTCGTCGAATCCGATCCAACTAAGGTGGGAGAGACAGACACCCGCCAACCATCTTTATGCAAGAACTTGCATGTCTATCGATGGAATAGGTCTCATCTACGTGGACATGTAAGGTTGGTCCGAGCCTCTTCTTCCCACAATACCGCTGAATCAAAATAAGACTAGGGAAGGAAGCAATCTGAATATCAACGCCCACAAACTCCTTTGTGTTCTACTCGTGATGTCATCTACGCATAGACCTAGCTCTGATACCACTGTTGGGGAACGTTGCATGGGAACAAAAATTTCCTACGAACACCCAAGATCAATATAGGAGATGCACATCTACGAGAGGAGAGTTGGATCCACATACCTTTGTTGATCGCTAAGCGGAAGCATTCAAGAACGCGGTTGATGTAGTGGTACGTCTTCGCGATCCAATCACGATCCGTCCCGCGAACTCCGATCTAGTGCCGAACGGACGGCACCTCCGCGTTCAACACACGTATGGCTTGATGACGCCTTCACCTCCTAGATCCAGCGAGCAATGGTGAAGTAGTAGTTCGAGTCCTCCGGCAGCATTACGGCGTGGTGGCGGTGGTGGCGGAGAAATCTCAGCAGAGCTTTGCTAAGCGCTACGGAGAGGAAGAAAGCTACGAGGGAGAGAAGGGGCAGCGTCGTGGCGTATTAGGGTGTGGCTGCCCTCTCTCTACCTCTCTATATATAGGGGGGAGGGAGGAGAGGAGGGGGCGCCCCTAGATCCAATCTAGGGGGCGGCAGCCACAAGGGGGAAACCCTAGATGGGTTTTCCTTCCTAGAAGACTTGGCCCCCAAGCCAAGGGGTGGGAACCCTAGGGGTGGCGCCCCCACCTCTTCTGGCAACGTGGGAAGGGGTGAGGGTGGCGCACAGCCCTTAGTGGGCTGGTTTGCCCCTTCCCCTTGGCCCATGAGCCCCCCAACACTTGTCTGGGCCCCCGAAACCTCTTTCGGTCATGCTGGCCATCACCCGGTACCCCCGGAACACATCCGGACTCCAATACCCTTCGTCCAATATATCTATCTTCACCTCCGGACCATTCCGGAGTTCCTCGTCACGTCCGGGACTCCGAACAACCTTCGGTAACCACCATAATGACTCAACTGTACTAATATCGTCACCAAACTTTAAGTGTGTAGACCCTACAGGTTCGAGAACTATGCAGACATGACCGAGACACCTCTACGGTCAATAACCAATAGCAGGACCTGGATGCCCATATTGGTTCCCACATATTCTACGAAGATCACATTGGTTGAACCTCGTGTCAAGGATTCAAATAATCCCGTATGTAGTTCCCTTTGTCTATCGGTTTGTTACTTTCCCGAGATTCGATCGTTGGTATCTCCATACCTAGTTCAATCTCATTACCGGCAAGTCTCTTTACTTGTTCCGTAATACAAGATCCCAGAACTAACTCCTTAGTCACATTGCTTGCAAGCTTCTTGTGGTGTTGGATTACCGAGAGGGCCTAGAGATAGCTCTCCGTCATACGGACTGACAAATCACAGTCTTGATCCATGCCAACTCAACAGACACCCTCAGAGATACTTGTAGAGCACCTTTATAGTCACCCAGTTACATTGCAATGTTCGGTACACACAAGGTATTCCTCCGGTGTCAGTAAGTTCCATGATCTCATGGTCATAGGATCATATATACTTGACATGCAGAAAACGATAACAATAAACTGACACGATCATCTGCTACGTTCACAGTTTGGGTCTTGTCCATCATATCATTCTCCTAATGATGTGACCTCGTTATCAAATGACAACTCATGTCAATGGCTAGGAAACCATAGCCATCTTTGATCAACGGGCTATTCCGGTAGAGGCTGACTAGGGACATCTTATTGTTTATGTATCCACACATGTATTTGAGTTTCCGATCAATAAAATTTTAGCATGGATAATAAACGATTATCATGAACATGGAAATATGATAATAACCCATTATTATTGCCTCTAGGGCATATTTCCAACACATTCCCTCGAGCGCCCGGAGGCTACCGCTACCTCTATGTCGCCATCAACAAGTTCACCAAGTGGGCGGAGGTGGAAGCCGTATGCACCATCCCAACCGGATCCGCGGTCAAGTTCATCAAGGGTCTCGTAAGCCGGTTCGAGGTCCCCAACCGCATCATGACCGACAACGGCTCACAGATCACTAGTAACCTTTTCAAGACATATTGTGCTAACCTTGGAACGCAGATTTGCTACGCTTCGGTGGCACACCCCAGGAGCAATGGCCAGGCCGAGCGCACCAACGCTGAGGTCTTAAGAGGCCTCAAGGCCAAGACCTTCAAGAAGAAGCTCGAGGCCTATGGTAGGGGCTGGCACAATGGAGTCCAGTCCGTGTTGTGGTCCATCCGCACCACCGCCACCAAGCCAACAGGCGAGACCCCGTTCTTCCTTGTCTAAGGAGCAGAAGCGGTTCTCCCTTACGAGGAAAAGCATCGCTCCGCGCGGGTCCTGGCGTTTGATGAAACGTAGCAGGACGCCTTGCATGGGATGGACCTCGTGCTGGGGGAGGAACGCCGCCGGGAAGCCTCGCTCCGAGTGGCAAGGTACCAGCATGTGCTGCGACGGTACCACTGTCGCAGCGTCCGCTCCAGGACGCTCGAGGTGGGTGACCCCGTCCTGAGGCAGATGCTCTCCAGGGAAGGGTTGCACAATCTCTCACCCATGTGGGAGGGCCTGTTCAGGATTGCCCATGTCTCCAGGCCTGGCGCCGTACGCCTGGAGACGGGGGATGGCGTCCCCATCCAGAACGCCTGGAACATCCATCACCTCCGGAAGTTCTACCCATGAAGCAAGGCCCAGTGCGTGTGAGGCAAGGCCCAATGCATGTGAAGGTCTCCGTCTGTGACACTCTCATGTAATAATGAGTGGGGTTGTACACGCCCCGGAGTCTCCCAAGTGCCGCCCTCGGGCCTCGGGGGCTCCCTCCCACGTCCTAGTGGCAACACTTAGCTCCGCGCTAGTGAGAAGACTAGACTAGGTGCCAGACACGGCTGTTCATTTGCTTTCTGGAGTTTGTTTGCCCCTTTCTTCTTTAATGGAATTAGAAAGTTCTGTTATTTCTCGAATGGCTTGGTTGAACCACCTCTCTCTCTGATTCTTCCCTTGATTCTTTGCTTTGCTCTAGGGAGAGCGCCCGTTGCCCGACGCTCTCGCTCGCGCACCTCGCAAGGGGGTTGGATAGGTTGGCGCGCATGCGCGCCCCCCTTAGTCTCTGTAAGACGTCCTCGTTTGAGCTCGTGATCGGAGCATCCCTCTTCTTAAGTCCGTGCCCCATTGGTACCACGGCGAAGTGCATTTGACCATGTTCAGCCCATGCCTGGGACCTCGGGCGATGAAGGATAAGAATCTCCTAACGAATTTTTGTAGCTTCGCGAGGGGCCGTGGCGTGTGTCGCGACATACTTGCGAGGGCGGCCTCGTCCCCTCTTAGGCGGTGGTGAGCCAGGCCCCTCCTGGTGGGTCTTCCCTTTCTCTTCGGACGAGAACCTCCTCATCAGCATCATGGGAGTCGATGCGAAGCAAGACACAAGGAGGGAGACGAAGAAGCAGGCAGAATGGAGGAAGAGATAGGCAACGGGGGCTTTGCCCGCTGCCCCATTTATAGCCGGGAAGAGGCCTCCCGCAAACCTCCATAATCGCAGGTAATGTTTGTCCTTGTGCATGCAGGTCCTCGTCAAGTCATGCAGTTGCCGAGGCAGCATGGGGAAGTGGAGACGCCCACGTCTTTTCAGTCGCCATGCTTCAATCAAGGCCACGGGCTTTTGGGGCCCGCGGCGCTCCGCAATTGACCCTTGGCTTCGCCGCGAAGCCAAGTCCGAGCGCACCTTGGGCCTGGGGGCTATTGTCGGCGTTCCGGGAACGGGGGTACCCAGACTTGCCTACCTGCGGCCCAGAGCGTGGCTCATCCAGTGGCCTGGTACGGCTCATCTTCATCAGCAACCAAGACCCTCGCGAGAGGCCAACCCTCGCGAGGCGGACGACGCAAGACCTCCCATGGGGCGGCCTCACTAGGCTGGCTGAAGAGGAGCGGAGATATCAAGGCAAGGGACACCTCGCAAGATTCGCGTGACATGAGCCATGACGACCAAGGCCAGGCGGGCGCCATCGGGTGCAGGGAGCCAGTTTCTTCTTTGGTGCTAAAGGGGCAAGCACAGGCGAGGAGTCCTGAGGCGTTAGGCAAAGGTCTCCATATCGGTGCAACAAGACAAAGACCAGAAGGGTGGCAGAGCGAAGGTCACCACGGAGCCCACGGCGACGTCACCACCGAGCCTTTGGCAGGCGGAGACCACCTTTTGTCAGGATAGCTTGTACTAGTTGTCCCCCTTCAAACTTGGCCGTTGTGGGATCCCTTCCTGCTCAATATTTGGGAAGAGGACTCGGGCCACTATAAATAGGACTAGACACCACCATAGAAGGGGATCGGTGTGACACCCCGAAAAAGATGCGCCAGGTGTCTTCTAGTTATTTGTTGTCATTGCCATCTCATCTGCTTGCATGTTGCACTTTGCCATATCATCATGTGCATGTCATCTTCTTGTTTTTCAAAACTTGCATCCGTCCGTAGTTACCAGGTCTCTCCATTGTCCGTTCTAAGCCCAAACACACTTGCACGTGCCTGCGGCACCTCCGAAACCTTGTTTTGAGAGTGGCCAGAAAACGTCCTCCGAATGGGTTGAAAACTGATGTGTGGTCTTATTATAGCATAGGTAGACTGCATGTCAAATTACGTCACATTCGGAGTCCGTTTGATAGCCCAACCATTAAACTATAGCACCACTATTACCGGATAAAACGTCGGACGTTTTCGATCTCTGAAAACCCCTGCGGGCCTCTCTCTCTTCTCTCGTCTCAGCCCGAGGCCTCTTCTACACAACCATAATCAGCCCATTAAGCCCACCATACTTCCCCTCCGCTCCGGTCCATCCGATCGGCATCAGAGGGTGCAAAAACACCCCCAAACCCTCTAACCCTAGCCACCTACCCTATTTAAACCCCTCCCCTTGCCAATTTTGGCCTAACCCTAGCCTTCCCTAACCTCTAGCCTCCCAGCCTCAATTTCCGTGCCACAACCACCTCCAGCTACCTCCCCACCGGATTCAGCGCCTGCCACCTTACAGGCGCCACTTGTCGCGCCCTGATTGGCCGAGCCAATGCCCCGCTCCTCCCGCAGCCAATCACCACCCTCCACGTCAGCCCCCTCCTCTCTCCTCCACCTCGCACCACCAAAACCCATCGCCGGCCCGCACCAGGCCGAAGCGGGTCCGACCGGGCCGCGCCCGCGCCTTTGCTGCCACGTCACCTGGCTCCCGATGGTGCCCGAGCCCAGGCCTCCGCCGCCGCTCACCGAACCCCACCACCGCCATCTGCCGGATCTCATGCCGATGCCCGAGTCCCTGGCTGCGCCGCGACTCAAGCCAAGAGCTCGCCCTGATTCACCGACGCTGCTGCTCATGGCTCTCGCCGCCAGCCCGTCCGCCCCGTGGCCCCTTCCGCTCGGGATCCGTCGGATCCGCACCGTCGCCGCCGGATCCAGCCTCCCCGTCGCTCGGATCTTCCTCTGGCGCCCCGCCTCCGTCATCCCCTGCTCCCCGCGTGTGTCCCCACCTCGTCGAGCGACGCCGTCCTGCCATCGACTACCTCCTGCTCGAGCGGGAGTGTTGTAGGGTGAAACCCTAGGGGGATCTTTTCACACTTGGAGGGGGAAGAGAGGAAAAACACACAAGAACACAAGACACAAATCTCTCAAAACAAAACCAATATCAAATCCACTAGAGTAGCATACAAGAGATCCACAAGATTACAAGATCAATCCAAGGAAACAAGCACAAAGGTAAGGTTCTTCCCACTCCTAGAGGAGGTGAGGTCTTGATGATCTTCTCCCTTGGGAGGTCTTGCAATCCACAAGGATTCTTCTCCCTTGGGAGGTCTTGATCTCCTAAAGGAGGGGATACAAGGAGCAAAGCTCTCAAGGTCTCTCAATATCTTTGCTAACCCTTCAAAAGACGTGGGGGAGGTCTATTTATAGTTTATGCTACGAAGGGGTACGAGAGGAAAGGGGTACATGGCCAGGTGCCAAAGGCTGCGCGCAGGCAGGGCGGTAGTACTGCTTGCAGGCGGTAGTACCGCTTAAGGAGCGGTAGTACCGCTAGTTCCGGACTGGCCAAGAGTGGTAGTACCATTTTGGAGGAGCGGTACTACTGCTCGTTCTGGGTTGGACAAGTCTTCATTTGCTTCCACGTGATCCGGGCTGAACAGATTCTCCTTTGCTTCCACGTGATCACCTCCTTGGTAACTGAGAATGCACAACATCTCCTTGTGAGGTAGAACCCAATCCTCATGCGAATCCAAACGAAACTCGAAAAGGAGATAATTCACCTCGTCCTCGATAGCGCGTGCACGTGCTCTAGTCATTGGTCCCTTGAGTGCTTGTGCCGATGACGGAGTGTCTATGGGGATGCTCGCCAGATGCTCTGCATCATCTCCCCCCCCCTTGGGGAAGATCCGTCCATGGATCGTGGTCTTCATCACCATGGTACTTGGCCAAGTCTTTGACGTTGAAGATGTCGCTTACGTTGTACTTGTCACGTGGGATGTCGATCTTGTACGCATTGTCGTTGTAGCGTGCTAGCACCTTGAATGGTCTATCGGCTCGTGGAAGAAGCTTGGATTTGCGTTCCTTGGGGAAGCGGTCTTTGCGAAGGTGTAGCCAAATGAGATCACCCGGATGGAACACCATTGGTGTTTTGTTGGTGTTGAGCTTGATGGCGCGGCGTTGGACTTGACGCTCGGTTGTGGAACGTGTTTCTTCATGCATCTTCTTGAGGTGGGCTGCTCTTGCACTTGCGTCCATGTCGGCTCATTCTTGAAGCGGGAGAGGAAGGATGTCCAATGGTGACAATGGGTTGAAGCTGTAGACAACCTCAAAGGGGGACTTGCCGGATGTAGAGTATCTCGCGCGATTGTAGGCGTACTCGGCGATGGGTAGGCACTCCTCAGACTCCTTGATGTTCTTCTTGATCAACACATGTAGGAGAGTGGCAAGTGTCCGGTTGGTGACTTCGGTTTGGCCATTGGTCTGAGGGTGGTATGCCGTGGAGAAGAGTAACTTGATGACGAGCTTGGCGCGTAGAGTCTTCCAAAAGTAGCTCAAGAACTTGACGTCACGGTCCGAGACAATCGTCTTGGGCACTCCATGTAGGCGCAAGATTTCCCTACAAAAGAGAGTCACAATATGTGAAGCATCGTCTATCTTGTGACAAGGAATGAAATGTGCCATCTTGGAAAATCTATCCACAACAACGAATACGGAATCCTTGCCATTGCGAGTTCTAGGTAATCCAAGAATGAAATCCATGCTAATGTCTTCCCATGGATGGAAAGGAATAGGAAGTGGCATGTGAAGGCCATGGGATTGAGCTTTTGACTTAGCTTTGCGGCATGTAGAGCACCGGTTGGTGAAGCGAGAGACGTCACGGAACATCTTGGGCCAAAAGTACTTCTTGGAGAGCGTAGCAAATGTCTTGTCGCGTCCAAAGTGTCCCATGAGCCCTCCTCCATGAGATTCCTGCAAAAGGAGCAAACAAAGCGAAGACTCGGGAATGCAAAGTTCGTTAGCTTTCATGAGATATCCATCCTTTATGTAATATCGCTCCCAAGAAGTATGTGCTACACATTTGGCTTAAGGATTTGCAAAGAAAACATCATGCTCATATAAGTCTTTTATGTGCTCAAAGCCAATAACATGCAACTCAAGTTTGGTAACAAGCATGCATTTGCGGGAAAGCGCATCCGCCACAACATTTTCTTTGCCTTTGATGTATTTGATGACATAGGGAAAAGACTCAATAAATTCACTCCACTTAGCCCGACGCTTGTTTAACTTCGTTTGACCCTTGAGATACTTGAGCGTCTCAAGGTCCGTGTGAAGAATAAATTCATAGGGTCGAAGATATTGTTCCCAAACACGCAAAACTCTCACCAAAGCATATAGTTCTTTATCATAGATGGGGTAGTTAAGTTGTGCTCCGGATAGTTTTTCACTAAAATACGCAATCGGACACTTTTCTTGCATTAACACGCCTCCTATATAGGTACCACTAGCGTCACAATGTATCTCAAACGATTTGTCAAAGTTCGGTAGGGCAAGAAGTGGTGCGTGTGTAAGCAAAGTTTTAAGTTCATTGAACGCGGTCTCTTTCGAGGGACCCCAAATGAAGGGTGCGTTCTTCTTGCTCAAGGCGTGTAAGGGCATAGCAATTGTACTAAAGTCCTTCACAAAGCATCGATAGAAATCGGCTAAACAAAGAAAGCTACGCACTTGTTGAAGGTTCGTTGGTTTAGGCCAAGTTTTAATTGCTTCAGTTTTAGTTTCATTAACGTGAACACCTTGTGAAGACACGACAAATCCTAGAAAAACAACTTTATCAACACCAAAAGTGCATTTCTCTATATTAGCATATAATTGTTGTTTTCGAAGGGCTTGCAAAACCATACGGACGTGGTTGATATGTTCCTCAAGCGACTTGCTAAAGACTAGTATGTCATCAAAGTAAACCACTACAAAGACGCCGATATAAGGTCGGAGAACGAAATGCATAAGACGCACGAAAGAGCCGGGTGCTTCCGATAAGCCCATCGGCATGGCCAACCACTCATATAACCCAAACTTGGTTTTGAAAGCTGTTTTCCACTCATCACCCTCTTGAATGCGAATTTGGTAATAGCCACTTTTAAGGTCAATTTTGGAAAAGATGGTGGCACCACATAATTCATCAAGCATGTCATCTAGGCGTGGAATAGTGTGACGGTATCTAACAGCGATAGCATTTATCGGCCCACAATTAGAACACATGTGAAAACTTCCATCTTTCTTAGGCACGAGAATAACGGTAACTGCACAAGGGCTTAAGCTTTCACGTACATGACCTTTATCGATGAGTTGTTGTACTTGACGTTGTATCTCCTTCCGGGTTGACGCGGTAAGGAGCCTTGTTCGGAAGCGGTGCGCCAGGTATGAGGTCGATGCGGTGTTCGATGCCGCGAAGTGGAGGTAGACCCGGTGGTAGCTCATCGGGAAAGACGTCCGAAAATTCCTGCAACAATTGAGACAAGACAAAAGGTGGAGGTGGTGAAGTGTTAGTAGGTTTTGCTTCCCCTTTGCATAGAAGCACAAGGTGGAAGACGCTCAAGGGGTTCTCACACACTTCTCTCATCTCATGTTTGGTGGCTAGGAGGACTAAGTTTTTCTCTCTTGGCAAAGAGGCGCTCAATTTTGGCTTGTGGCTCTCACTTTCTTTTTGGTGGATCACTCTCTCACTAGGAGCTCCATGATGGGTGGATGCTTGCTTATCGGCGATCACTTGGCTTGGTGACATTGGTCGAAGCACATATTCCTTTCCTTTCATCTTGAAGCTGTAGTGGTTTGTTCGTCCGTTGTGGATGACTCCACGGTCAAATTGCCAAGGTCGTCCCAAGAGAAGGTGGCACACCGTCATGGGAACTACATCACACTCCAAGGTGTCCTCGTAGGCGTCGATCTTGAAAGAAACTTGTACCGTATGCTCCACTTGAATGGTGCCGGAGTCGATCAACCATTGTACCTTGTATGGACGAGGATGCTTCTTCTTGACCAATTGGAGCTTGGAACATAGCTCGTCTCTTGCCAAGTTGTGACAACTTCCTCTGTCGATGATGACCTTGACGGAACGTCCGTTGATGCCAGCCTTTGTGTGGAAAATATGGCATCGTTGGTCTTCGTCTTGATGGTGTTGGAGGGTCAAGACATTGGAGACCACGAGAGAGGGACTGGAATCGTTGTCACAAAACACTTGATCATCTTCATCTTCGTTGATGCGCCGGTGCATGGCCACATGCTCAATAGCTTCCACTTCGTCTTCGCTCATCGAGTCATATGTGCCGTCATCGTTGAAGATCATGGTTCTCTTGTTGGTGCACTCGAAGGACTTGTGACCTCGGCCACCACATGTGAAACACTTGAAGGAACTAGTCTTCACGGGGTCGTATGGTGGTGCCGAAGGTGAGGGAGTCTTGGGTTTGTAGTTGCTTGCCGGAGAACGAGTCGAGGAAGGTGTAGTTTGCTTGGAACTTGACTTGTCGCCGGTACTTGGTGATGCTCTAGTTCATGTAGGAGGTGCCTAAGTCGCGGGAGCTTGACAGTAGGAGCCGTAGTTCTTGGACGAGTATTTGGCGTATTTGAAGTCATCCTGGACTTGTCGCTCGGCCTTGGATGCTTGATGAACTAGCTCAAGAAGGTTGGAGTATGGTTGGAAGTCAGCAATCCGCTTGATTGGGTGATTAAGGCCGTTCAAGAAGCGGGCCATTGTTTGCTCGTCATCTTCCCTGACGTTGGCTCATATCATTGCAATCTCCATTTCTTGGTAGTATTCCTCCACCGTCTTCGTGCCTTGTTTGAGAAGTTGCAGCTTCTTGAAGAGATCATGGGTGTAGTGTGTAGGCACGTAGCGAGCTCGCATGACATTCTTCATTTCCGACCAAGTTGTAATGGGTGGTTCGCCTCTTGTATGTCGTCGCTTGATCATTTGTTCCCACCAAATGAGGACATAGTCTTGAAACTCGAGAGAGGCCATGGCAATCTTCTTCTCGTCTTCGAAGTTGTGGAGGCGGAAAATCTTGTCGACCTTCAATGCCCATGAGAGGTATTCCTCGGGATCGGTGCTTCCGAAGAACTTGGGCATCGTGAACTTTAGCTTGCCGAAGCGTTGTTCGTCGTCATGTTGATGATGGTGGTGGCCCTCATGAAGATGTGGTCGCTCCCCGAGAACGTGCTCCTCGCGATGGTCTTGCCAGTGGTGGCGCGGCACGTCGTTCCCATTTTGTCGTTCTTGTTCCGCTTCGCGATGAGCGGCTTCCTCTTGTCGCTCTTGATGAACTGCTTCTTGTTCACGTACTTGGCGGTTGCGGTCGGCGAAGATGCGCGTGGAGTCACGAAGAACTTGTTGTGTGTTGCGTGCTTGATTGTCACACCGTTCTTGTGCTTGCCGAATTGCATCGTCATCTTCATGTACTGGATGTGGGCGTTGTTGCTCTTGGCGGTGCCCTTGATCACATGCTCGAACTCGATCTCGTAACCCATTGCCATGGAATGGATTGTCCGGAGATTGTCGATCTTGATTGACGAATTGTTGAGCTTGCCGAGGACGTGGAGGACTTGCATCCGTGGAAGAGTAAGCCGAAGAGTTGTCACTTGAGCGTCGACTTGAATGGCGCCGTCTTGATGAAGGAGGCGGAGATGTGCGGTTCACCAAGATGTGGCGGAACTCTTGTATTTGTGTGCGGAAGTCGGAAGCGAGTTGCTCGATGCGGTCGCCCAAAGCTTCGCTTTCTTGGTGAAGAGCACGTTGTACACCGAAAAGGTGATTCTTGGTGACGTAGTTTGGTGCTTCCACTAGATGCTCGTCGATCGGGTCGGTCAAAGAACTTGTCCTATCCATCATGTAAGTAGTGGGTGAGTGGGTAAATGAGAGAACAATACCAAGGTTACCTCTTCCGAAGATTGAAAATGTAACAAGTTTCACTCGATGAAATGCCACAATAGTAGAATTGGAACCGGGTTTGTTCCTCACACCTACAAGTAAAGAGGCCTATGGAGTAGCTTGGTTAGGATGGTGGCAAAATTTCAAACAAAATGTTAGTCAAGATATCGATAAGGTTGAGAAGATTCACAAAGATGCACGTAAAGCAAATAGATCAAAGCCAAGAGTATCACTAGGAACACACGCACGGAAGATAGAAGGGATCCGCACAACCAAGGGTGAGCGCAAAATGTGAGTGATCACGCAAAATGCTCTTGTTGTGCGAATACTAGAGAGACGCTAGCTCGATTGCTCAAATGGGCGAGATTCGCTTTGTGCACCAACCTATGAGAGAAACGTGTCGTCCTCGATCCCAACTATGCTATGTATGCGGTGACCAAGATGATATGTGTAAGTAAAGTGTCTCAATGCTATTGCTTATAAGCTCATTGTTTCTCCTCTTTTTTCTTAAAAGCTTTTCTTTCCTTTTTTTGAAATCTTGATGCTTGAGCCAATGATAATATGAGACAAGTATGTAAGATATGCATGGGAGAGACTTATGGCACTAAGATGATAACATGATCACTACGGTGCACAAGAGCGTGGCCCGGCAATTCTCAACTCGCTAGTCCCGATGGGTAAGCAACGCAAATGGCTCGGGCTATCAATGCAAAAGCAAAGGTAAGTGTCGTCGAGGTTACCGTCCTTGCTTACGGTTAGCGGCGAAGATGACTCCGAGGCGATGATGTCGATGTCACACGCTCCTAAGTAGCCGAAACACCTTAGGAAATGCCAAATCGCAACTCGAAACCAGTCAAATGCGGAAGGTGCAAAAGTGCGGGGCGGTAGTACCGCTTTGGGTGGCGGAACTAAAAAATTTGTACCGCTTGATGGAGCGGTAGTACTGCTTGGAAGGGCGGAAGTAAAAAATTAGTACCGCGGGTAAGGCGGTAGTACCGCTTGTATGGGCGGTAGTACCGCTGGTGTCGGGAAAAGTTTGCAGCTCGGGATCGGGGCGAAATATGGGCGGAAATGGATGATTTTGGGGGCGAAATTGGATGGATTTCACGGTGGAATGGGTGGGGATTGTTGTGGAGAGGCTAGATCCGCTTGCCAAACATCAAATTCATGGATCAAAACAACCAAATCTCACAAGATCCAACAAATTGCAAGAAAATTTTTGGGATATTTTTGTGGGAATTTTCGAAATTGGACAAGAACACAACAAAATCAAGCTAGAAAGTGGGGGGATGGGACTCCAAGATGTGAATCAACCTTGCTCATGATACCAAGATGTTGTAGGGTGAAACCCTAGGGGTATCTTTTCACACTTGGAGGGGGAGGAGAGGAGGAACACAAGACACAAATATCTCAAAACAAACCCAATATCACATCCACTAGAGTAACATACAAGAGATCCACAAGATTACAAGATCAATCCAAGGAAACAAGCACAAAGGTAAGGTTCTTCCCACTCCTAGAGGAGGTGAGGTCTTGATTGTCTTCTCCCTTGGGAGGTCTTGCAATCCACAATGATTCTTCTCCCTTGGGAGGTCTTGATCTCCTAAAGGAGGGGATACAAGGAGCAAAGCTCTCAAGGTCTCTTAATATCTTTGCTAACCTTTCAAAAGACGTGGGGGAGGTCTATTTATAGTTTATGCTATGAAGGGGTACGAGAGGAAAGGGGTACATGGCCAAGGGCCGAAGGCTGCGCGCAGGAAAGGCGGTAGTACCGCCCCCTTGGGCGGTAGTACCGCTTGCAGGCGGTAGTACCGCTTAAGGAGCGGTAGTACCGCTTGTTCCGGACTGGCCATGAGCGGTAGTATAGTTTTGGAGGAGCGGTAGTACCGCTCGTTCCGGGTTGGACAGGTCTTCATTTGCTTCCACGTGATCCGGGCTGAACAGGTTCTCCATTGCTTCCATGTGATCACCTCCTTGGTAATTGAGAATGCACAACATCTCCTTGTGAGGTAGAACCCAATCCTCATGCGAATCCAAACAAAACTCGAAGAGGAGAGAATTCACCTCGTCCTCGATAGCGCGTGCACGCGCTCTAGTCATTGGTCCCTTGAGTGCTTGTGCCGATGACGGAGTGTCCATGGGGATGCTCGTCGGATGCTCTGCATCAGGGAGCACTCGGGCGGATGACGACAGCCAGCGTCGCCGCCTCATGGGCCGGCCTTGTCCTGGCCCAAAGCGGCCCCCCTCCGTCGGTCCTATCCACCTCCCCACGGCCCACCTGCCTGCCTCAACCCAGCCGCCTCTCCCACTGACCCAAGGCCACTAGGTGAGAGTCAGCCCGTTAAATGCTGCCCGAGCACCATATAGCTATCCTACACCCGCTCATTTTTTTTCCAGAAATATGACTAAGTCCTCACAATTTCAGCATCATGTGTGCTTGTTCGTGTGGCTGTAACTTTGTTCGTAGATCCAAATTGAGCATATGATATGTCAAAATGTTCGTCTCTGAATGCTCTACATGTTGGTGTCATTTGCATACATGTTACTGTTCATGTTGATGCCATAATGTCTATTGCAAAAGTGTAAGTGTTGTTAACTGCTGAAACTTGATATAACTTGCCTATTTGTCTTTTTCATATCTTTTTGTGTGATTTTTGTTTGAGCATCATGTCAACATGTGTTGGGAGCACAATCATGCCATCTTTGCTGTGGTGCAATCCATTTTTCATGATATGCCTTGTGGTGAGTGAAACAAGCTTGTTAAGTGCCCTACTTGCTATTTGTTGATTTCTGAGACTTGTTAAAACCTACTAGGTCTGGAACTGTTATATTGTGATGCCATGTTTGCTTGATGCTACAGTCATATCTATGCACATTTGGAGATGTCCAATGATCATGTCTTGAAGTACATGTTATTGTCTATCCATCCATGCCCATGTTTGCAATTATAGGTTGATGTAGTTTGTCTCTTTCTTGCTCTCAAATTGCTATATAACGTTTCTGTCAGCCTGTTATCAGTAAGTTCAGTTTTGCCATGTGAATAGCTAGTGTTCTATGCATCCTATGACCATGTTCTTGCCATTAGTAGCTGCATAAACATGTCATCTTGCTGTTGGTTATATTCACATACCATCATATGCTTCGAGATGAGTTGCACAAGCTTGCAAACATGCCTACTTGTCATTGTTGCTGCCATGTTCAGTTTATTTCACTAAGTCTATGAAACTGTTATCATTTGCAATCTTGCCATGATGTTTTGAGCATATTCTAGTGGTGTTTGGCAGTAGCTCAGTCATCATGCTTGTAGTTCTTGACATGTACATGCTTGTTATGCCCTTTGATGCCATGCAATGTTCCCGTAGCATGTTGTTTTGATGACTGCAAAGTGCCTAGTTGCTGTTTTGGAACAAATTGTTGTTATATCTTGTTTCATGTGTATGTGTTGAACCGTTGCTCCATTTTGAGCGTGCTCTATGTGAAACTTGCTTGTTTTTGCATGTAGATGCATCATATCATGTGGTATACATGTTTGGAGTGTGTTTGCTTGATGTTTGAATGCATCTTGCATCCTTGCCATGCTTAACTTGTTTTGCTCATATATTCTAGGTCGTAGCTCCGAATTAAATGAACTTTAGATGTAACTTGACTAGAATTTCGTGTAGATCATCAAGGTGCATGTTTACTTGCTGTTTAACAACTTTAATATAAGGTTTGCTCAGATCTGGACCAATTTCGAAATTTGCATATGAGGACTTATCGGAATTGTTATATGTTGTTTCCGGACTCATTTAAACGTGTTTGGTTGTGTTGTTCTTGGTGCATCATCTCTTGCCATGTGTTGCATCATGTAGCCTTGTCATCCATCATAATTGGTTGAGCATCTTGTCTTGTTTATGTGTTGTGTGTTTACCATGTTGTTTGCTTCTTCTCAATTGTTCCTATTTCGTTGCGATCGTGAGGATTCGTTCGTCTACACTTGGTTCATCTTCGTGGCTTCTTCTTCTTCATGAACTAATTCTTCTTCCTTGCGGGATTCCAGGAAAGATGACCATCACCTTGGATCTCATTACTATCAGTGCCATGCTAGTTGTCTCGATGCTACCGCTATATGTCGCGCTACCTATCTATTTATTGTCAGCCTCTTATTGTTGCCATGAAACACCCTCTAACCTTTGACACCATCCCAGAAAACCATTGTGTGGCTATGTTAACGCTTTCTCATCCCCTCTTATAGCGTTGTTAGTTGCAGGTGAAGATGAAGATTCCTCCATGTCGGAACTTGGATTGTTGGAATATCACAATATCTATTACTATAATTAATGCACCTATATACTTGGCAATGGGTGGAAGGCTTGGCCTTTTGCTCGGTGTTTTGTTCCACTCATGCCACCTTAAGAACTGATAAACCGGTGTTATGTTCCTTGATTTAGCTTTCCTTACACGGTTGGGGTTTATGCCCCCCCCCACCTTGCTTCTTCTCTTAAAATAAAGCTTTCCCGAGGAGATCCAACTTAGGTTTTACCATTTGCCTAATAACTAAAACTTACCGAGGGAGTAATTAACCCGAGGATTTATTAATTCAACCCCTCGGGCCAGTGCTTGACTTGAGTGTTGGTCCACCTACCTAGCAGTCAGCGGTGCCACCTCGGGGCAACTCGAGTGTCTAGTGTCTGGCTATCGTCCACTTCGCATAGACAGATGAGTCCGTAGATGGAGAGCACGCCGCTCTGGACACGGGTTTCGACTCACCGATAGATCTCCTTGGGCTAGTTTTCCTTTCTTCGAAGAACTTGTGCACCGGGATTCAGAGGACGCTCGGGCCTTCCCTAAGATAAGGGGTTTTTACCTCTGCTGATCGTGAGAGCTTGTTATGGGCTAAGTTGGGACACCCCTGTAGGGTTATGATCTTTTGAAAGCCGTGCCACGGTTATGTGGTAGATTGGAATTTGTTAATATCCGGTTGTAGAAAACATGACAGAGGATCCGAAATTAAATACACTAACCGTGTGAGTAACCATGATTGTCCCTTTTCATTTTGAGAAGAGAACACGATGGGGTTATGTTTGACTCATAGGTAGTTCAGGATCTCTTAGCAATCATTACTAGTTTGCGACCGTTTGCGTAGATGCTCATCTTATTCTTGTACTTGTAAGTTAGCCACCATACATATGCAGTGCCGCCGCTGCAACCTCACCACTTAACCTCTCCATACCCATTAAGCTTTGCTAGTCTCGATACCCATGGTTATGGGATTGCTGAGTCCTCGTGGCTCACAGTTACTACAACAACAGTTGCAGGTGCAGGTTCCGATGACTTGACGTGAGAGCGATGTTTACTTGTGTTGGAGTTCTTCCTTCTTCTTCTTCTTCATCAGTCTTGGGTTAGGTTCCTGGTCGGCAGCCTGGGATAGCAGATGGATGTTGTCGTGTTTTCTTGTGTTTCCATCCGTAGTCGGATGTCTTGTGTATGATGTGTTGTATTCCTGTGGCTGCTGTATGACTTGTATGTATCCCCATCTGTTTATGTAATGGTACGATGTAATGATATCCATCTTGCTAAGCGCCCGAAATGCGTTGTGCCCCAATCACGAAGTTATCACATGATCGAGGTAGAATCGCATTTTGGGCGTGACAATCGGATCCTGATCTGAGAAGATCCAGACCACCCTTACACCCACAAGCTCACCGAGCCCAAGAGCACCTCTCCTTAGGAGGCTGTTCTTTCTGTGTACTTGTTCATCCTCGTCCTACAAGGCAATCCACCACACCACATTAGATTAGGGTATTACACCATAATGGTGGCCCGAACCAGTATAGACCCTAGTGTCTCTTGTTCTTCGGGCACGATGAGGTAGGCCTAGGAATCGGTGCGAGAGCGAACTAGAGCGGAAAGGAGAGATCTTCGTGTGCCCCCAGTGTTCGAACCTCAAGGGTTTGCCTAAACCCATAATCCGAGAAACGCGGTATGGGGCCTTGTTAGGAAGAGGTGCTCTGGGGATGAGGTCGATGCGGTGTTCAATGCCGCGAAGAGGAGGTAGTCTCGGAGGTAGTTCATCGGGAAAGACATCTTTGAAATCCTGGAACAATTGATACAACACTAAAGGTGGAGGTGGTGAAGTGTTAGTAGGTTTTGCTCCCCCCTTGCATAAAAGCACAAGGTGAAAGACGCTCGATGGGTTCTCACACACTTCTCTCATCTCACTTTTGGTGGCAAATAACACTAGTTGCTTCTTGTCGCTCATCGTGGACATGCTCAAATTTGGCTTGTGGCTCTCACTCTCCTTTTGGTGGTTCACTCTCTCATCATTCTCTCCATGATAGTTGGTAGATACTTATTTGTCAGCGGCTACTTGACTTGGTGACATTGGACGGAGCACGAACTCTTTGCCCTTCATCTTGAAGCTATAATGGTTAATCCGTCTGTTGTGAGTGCCTCCGCGATCGTATTGCCATGGTCTTCCAAGGAGAAGGTGGCAAACTAACATAGGTACGACATCACACTCCAATGTGTCCTCGTAGGCGCCTATCTTGAAAGATACTTGCACGGTGTGCTCGACTCGAATAGTTCCGGCGTCGCTAAGCCATTGGACCTGGTAAGGATGAGGGTGCTTCGTCTTCACCAATTGTAGCTTGTCGCATAGCTCTTCACTTGCCAAGTTATGACAACTTCCTCCATCGATGATAACCTTGACGGAACGTCCATTGATGTCGGCCTTGGTGTGGAAGATGTGACATCGTTGATCTTCATCTTGATGATGTTGAAGTGTCAAGACCTTGAAGACAATGAGATTGGGACTCGAGTCATTGTCGCAAAACACTTGATTGTCTTCATCTTCATTCACTTGGCGATGCATAGCTACATGTTCAAGGGATTCCATCTCGTCATCACTCATGGAGTCGTAGGATCCATCGTCATTGGTGATCATGGTTCAAACGGTCTTGCACTCAAATGACTTGTGTCCTCGTCCTTGGCTTTTGAAGCATTTGATGGAGGTATCATTGGTTGGAGTTGTAGATGATGAATCTTTTGGCTTGAAGTTGTTTGTAGTAGGGGTAGGACTTGGTGTAGTCAAATTCTTGTAGCTTGACTTGTCACCTAAGCTTGTTGATGGTTTCGTAGAGGTAACAGGTGCCGAAGTCGTTGACGCTTGGTTGTACAAGCCGTAGTTCTTGGAGGTGTACTAGGAGTACTTCAAGTTTTCTTGAACTTGTCACTCCGCTTTGGTTGCTTGGTGTACTAGCTCAAGCAGATTCGTGTATGGTTGGAAGTCCGCAATCTTCTTGAAAGGATAGTTCAGTCCATTTAAGAATCTTGCCATAGTTTGTTCTTCATCCTCCGTGATGTTGGCTCTTATCATGGCAATCTCCATTTCTTTGTAGTACTCTTCAGCGGACTTGGTTCCTTGCTTGAGGAGTTGCAACTTTTTGAACAAGTCATGGTTGTAGTGTGTTGGCATGAAACATGCTCTCATGACTTCCTTCATTTGACTCCAGGTAGTGATAGGTGGTTCGCCTTTTGCTTATCTTCTCTCGATGATTTATTCCCACCAAATGGGAACATAGTCTTGGAACTGAAGGGATGCCATTGCAATCTTCTTTTCTTCATCAAAGTTGTGGAGGTGAAAGATCTTGTCACCTTTCAATGCCCATGAGAGGTAGTCTTCGGGATCAATGCTTCCAGAGAACTTTGGCATGGTGAATTTGAGCTTGCCATAGCGATGCTCTTCATTGTTTGCTTGCCTATTGTTAGGGCATTCTTGATTTGGAGGATTGTCAACCACATGTTGCTCTTGGCGTGGTCGAAGCTCATTCTCATGTTGTTCTTGCAGAGCTTGTGGTTCTTGTTGCGCTTGCGGAGGAACTTCTCGCTGCATTCGTGCTTGGTGACGCCTCTCGTGCATATCATCTCAAAGTGCTTCATCTTCTCGACGAATGTGTCGATTGCGAGTTGCAACATTGCGATGTGAGTCACATAGGGCACGTTGCGCCTCAAGAGCTTGAGATTCTCAGCTTGTTGTACTTCACATTGTGCCTCGACATCTTGATCTTCTTGGTGTTTGCGCGCTCGCTCTTGTTGTTGTTGACGCGCTCTTTCTTCTTCTTGTTGGCGTAGCCATTGTCGTTCTTGTGCTTGCTCAAGTGTAGCTTTGTTTTGACAATGTCGACTTTCTTGCTCTTCAAATAGCTCTTGTGAACTCTTGTCATGAAGTGGGTTTCGGTTGTCATGTCGAGCTTGACACACGGCTTAACGAAGAGTGTTTGATGTAGGTGTACTTGAGCCGGAAGTGTAGTCGGTATGACAACTTGAGCGGCTCCGTCTTTGAGAGGACGTAGATGAAGATCGTCGGTTGACTATCAAAGTTCGTAGCTTGTCGAATTGAGTAGACATTTTGGTGTTGATGATATCGAATTGCTCTCATGTGCGATCTTCGGATTGTCGTGCGTCCATGGCAACTTCCTCAATGCGCTCTGGCATAGCTTCATTCTCTTGATGTAGAGCATGTTGAACACCAAATAGATGTAGTTTGGTGATGTAGTTGTTCGATTCTTGAGGATCGCCGAATAGCGGGTTCGTAGATGTACTTGGCCTATCCATCATTGCAAGTAAGAATGTGTGAGTTGGAGAAAGGAGGAACTATACCAAATGTACCTCGACCGAAGTTGAAGATGGATTAATGATCATTCAATAGTATAACCCGGAAATAGCACAATTGGTACAGTATCTTGTCGATCTCTCACACCTACGCAAGTAAAGCTTTTGGTGGAGCTTGGTTAGGATGGTGGACCAAAGTATGCAATCGTTAATAAGACTCAATGATGTTGAAAATGATTCGCAATTTGCCAAAACAACAAGAAGACCAAAAGCTATAACGATACACGGAAACACACACGCAAGTAGAAAAATGGGGTCATGCAAATCAAGGGTGAGAAGGATATGCTCTTGTTGCACAACACTAGAGAGACGCTAGCACGATTGCACAATAGGTGGATACAAATCTTGTGCACGACCTACTAGGCAAAAATGCAACGACTTCTATCCCAAGTATGATATGTGTTTGTTGTTTCTATGCGATGATCCAAGATGATCAAGTGTGATGCCATATGATTCACTATGTTGAAATGCGATGCTATGGTTCTTGCTTAAAAGCTCTTTGCTTATCTTTCTCTTTTGCTTAAAAGCTTGATTGTCTCTTTGTCTGTGAGCTCTTATGCTAGTGTACTTATGCGATGTTTTTCGAACCAAGATAGCAATTGTGTATATGCTATGGCAACCTTGTGACACAACAGATGATGATAGGATATGACAATGATAGGACGATGACTACTAGTATGATGTGGAGTATCTCGATGACCACTAATGTGCACAAGTATCGTTGCCCGGCAATAATAGAATGGCTAGTCTCGAAAGAAAGCTACGCAAAGTGGTCAATGAGGGGTTATCAATGCAAATGCAAGATTGGGTATCCTAGGTGTCGTCGATGTTACCGTCCATGTCGAGGTTGAAGTGGTCTTGTCGATGTCGTTCTGATCCAAGATAGCCGAAACACACAAGGAAACGGATAAACCACAACTCAAATGATCCAACACAAAATGAGGTAAAATCGTATTGACGACGGTTAAGCAATGGTTGTAGTGGTAGGGTATGTGGAAATGGAAATGGGTAAGCGTGTGCGGAAGGTGGAACGAAAACTGTGGAAGTTCAGTTTCGTCAGTGTTCAGCGGACGTCCGGTGGTTGCCCGGTCGTCCGGTCGCCGGATGTCCGGTATACTGGCGGACATCCGGTGCCTGGGCGATTTCGAGCTCGGGCAAGCTGCTAGGGTTTGTGGAAATGGTGGCCAAATTGGTTAAAATTGGCCAAATTTGTGGGTGAAATTTGGTGAAAAGAGGGGGGAAAGGTAGATCCACTCGTGGCAAAGCAAATCCACGGATAAAAACCAACAAAACTTCGTCAAATCAACAAATCATAGGAAAAAATATTGGGGCTATTTTTCTGGGGAATTTTCGAAATTGGGACAAAAATCACAAAACAAGGCTAGAAAACAAGGATAGGGGTTCCAAATTTGTGATCAACCTAGGCTCTAGATACCATATGATGCGCGGACAACCCGATAATAGGCCGATCTTTCACGAAAAAGGAGGGATCCCGAGGAAGAACACGATGGATAACACGAGAGAGACAAGAGGAAAACACTCAAATCAACAAGTTTATGTCACACATATGCTAGATCCGGAAACACAAGAGTGATACATGATCAACGATCAACTAAGGCTGATACAAGTAACGATAGTCTTCTCCGTGAGGAGGTCTTGAATCCGTGTGGATCTTCTCCGCGGAGGCCATGGTCTCTTGTGGAGATGAACCACTAAGGATGAGCAATGCTCTAGGTTTAGATGAGTATCACAATGCTAACCCTAAAAAGAGGGATGAGGAGGTCTATAAATAGTCTATAGTCACGAAATGGTACATGGGCCTGATACGTTTCCGTCGTATCAATAATTTTTGATTGTTCCATGCCAATATTGTACAACTTTCTACCACACCGAGCTCATCGACTTCGACGTCGCACACATCCATCTCCCTTACAATGCCATCCTCGGGTATTTAGCCCTGGCCAAGTTCATGGCGGTGACCCACCACGGCTACAACGTCCTCAAGATGCCAGGAAGGGGCGACATCATCACAGTCGCCTAAAATGAGAAGGATGTGGGGTGCTCCCTCGAGCGCGCCTACCAAGGTACGGCGGTCGAGAACTCAGATGCCGAGGGCTTTGCCTACCCTCCTGAGGCTGTCCCAAAGAAGAAGCATGTCGTGGAATTAGCACGGCAGATGTCCGGTTTAGAGGACTTAGGTGTGGAGCCATCGCGCGGGTTAGCTTGAAGAGGTTAAAGCACACAAAGAACACAGAGGGTTTATACTAGTTCGGCCCCTTCGATGAAGGTAAAAGCCTATGTCTAGTTTGGTTTGGTATTGCTTGGACGTCGATGAACAGGGAGCAGATTGGTTGCTTGTCTCTCGACGGATTGTTGCCTGTCCCTGAACCGTCGCCGGGCCGTTCTTTATATAGGAGGCAACGCCTGGTCCGGTTTACAGAGCCCCGAGGCCGGTTCATAATCGTGTCTACCTCGGTCTCTACTCTTTCTTCCTTGTATCTCAAGTTACATGATAAGACGGTTTATAAACCGTAAACTTTACACATGGGCCCTAAGCTTTCATGGGCCGTAACCTCTACTGAGCTTATAACAACACAACTACATTATTGTAATCCTGATCTCCTTAGCCGGTTTATACCTGCTAGTAATATCCCTGACATTAGGCCCCAGAGTGATTTGAACTTGTTCATGTCAGTCTTCTAAATCTAGCATAAACTTCTTCTTTGTGTCTTCTCTGTCTTGTAAACCGGCTATGACGTCATCTCCGGAAATCATTTTATTCGGTCGTGACATCACCTCCGCATTTATTGCTCATAGCTGTTTGTTACCTTTGTTTAAAGGCTATCCCGAACATCGAGGCGACAATAGAATCTTTATCCAATCTCTGACCTCCTCAAATCCCGCGCTTGCCGTTTCATCTCTCCAGTCTCTATAAATACCGCTGAGCCTTTACTCTTTTCCTTCCTTCCGCTCTTCTTCTTCCTCCGTCGCCCGAAGCTCCGCCGCTGCCTTCGAGCTCGTCGTCGTCGCCAGCCAGGCCGCTGCATCACCCTGAAACGTGTCCAGAACCACTTCGCCGCCGTCTCCTTCCGTCTCAGGTATTCCTCTCTTCTTGCTGTAGATCTTCAATCTAGGGTTCCTCCATTGCTTCCGCCATGAGACCTCGAAGCTCTGCTGTTCATCTTGTAGTTTATTCCTGCAGTAGATTCCAACCCTAGATTTGTGTCAAATGCGCTCCTGCTCCGTAGTTTGAACTTAGATTCGGACCTTTAAATTCGCCCCTTAGATTCATTTGACCTGTGAAAATCCTTCGTAGTTCTTCCTGTGATAGACTTGCGTATATTTCACCTTTTTCTTACTGCTCAGATCTATTTTTACTTTAGCCTTCTGCAGAAACCTGTTTCTTCGTCTTGATAGATCTGCAAGTTACTTGCCAGTTTAACCAATCATATGTTCCTCTTGCAAAACATCAACCATTAGCCCGACGGTTTAGACTCCTCTTTTTGTTATCATAAACCGGTAGCAGCTCATCTCCCATCTGCTTCCGGGTTGTCAATGCCATTAGTCCCCTGTCTAAACCGTCGATGTAATTTGATAACACACTCCGGTTTATGCTTCAGCACTTGAATAATCCGGATTTTGCACTTTACGTTTTCAGCGTTTTCCTTTTGCTCATATGTCTGCCAAGCAGTTCGTATCTTGCAATTGGGTTCCTTCCCGCATTACGGAAGAGGACTTAACCAATGCTGCTTCGATTAGTATTCTGGGCCCCCAAGCAGTTCTGAAATGGCGGGCCCCAGGGGATGAGTGTCCTCCTACCCCCAAAGAAGGAGAAGTTATCGTTTTCTATGATCATCTGGCCCGGGGTTTTAGCCCTCCCGGTTCAACAAATTTCTGGGATGTGCTGGCCGCTTTTCAACTCCATCCTCAGGATATAGGTCCAAATTCCATATCAAACGTCTGCAATTTCCAAGTCTTCTCCGAGGTGTACCTTCAAGAAGAGCCGTCAGTGGACTTGTTCCCGGATTTTTTCCACTTAAACCGGCGGACTGAGTTTCATGCCGGACTACATCAAGAGTTGGGCGGTGTCAGTATTCAGAAGAGAAGAGACGTGGTCTTTCCTCATGTTGCTCTCCATACACACCCCAAGGACTGGAACCAATCTTGGTTTTATTGCAAGGATACCTCGCCTGAGGGAGAAAACCCACTGTCGGGTTACCGCGAACATCGTCTTCCGAAAGATCATCCCTTGCCATAGCGTCTTACTTCCTCAGAGCGAGCCCGGTTTGCCCCTCAGCTTGCCAAGCTCAAGACTTTTATGGCCAACGGTTTGACTGGAGTCGATTTCGTTCGTTGTTGGCTTGCCTGGAGTATCCTCCCTCTGAGTCGGCGCTCCGGTCTGATGTATCAGTACACCGGAAACACGGATGATCCTCAACGCCATATCGACGTCATGCTTCCTGAGAAGGAAGTTACTGAATCCACCAAGAAACTGCTCAATATTTCTCTCGAAGAGTGTAGCCAAACCGGATTGGCTCCATACTACAAGAAAAACAAGCTGCCAGCCGTAAGTTTTTTCTGACCTCTTCTGTTTGTTTCTAATCCATTCATATCAATTATCTTCTATTTATTTTTCCTCTTCCTCATAGGCCGACGATCCTTTTTGGAAAATAAAATCTCAGGACAAGTCAGGTAAACAGCCACGCCGGAAGACGTGTGCTGTCAAGAAGAAGAAGGCGGCCGCTGGCTCCGGTTCACATCTTGAGGAAGATGATCTGGATTCTGAGGTATGAATTGATCCTGATATATGTTGATCTCTTTTTATCCAGATTTATGTTTAATAGTGTCTTCTCACAGGATTTGGCTGAAGGAAGTAAAGCGGCAGAGGTTGAAGTAATCTCTCTTTCTTCAGATTCTGAACCGCCGGTGCCCAAAATTCGTAAGGCATCCCGGAAGTACCCTTTTTCTCATCCTTACGCTCAACTGGACCCCAAATTTCTTTTGAAGAAGCAGCAACATGAAGCCCGCCGGATTACACGCCATAGTGGCCATGTAGTAGAGTCTTCTGGGATATCTCTCACTCCGGCTCGGAGGCGCCGCTCTGAGGTTTTACTTTTTCCAACTCTTCTCCATCCAAAGGCCGGACTTATACGCAAACCCCTTAAACCGTCTGATCCTAACTATCAGGAAACACCTTTGTCATCTTCTGGCGAATCGACTGCCACGCAGGTCCCTGTACTAAAAACTGTACCTGGGTAAGTCCTTTTCCACATCCGGTTTATATCTGCATTTGTTCCTTTATAATTCTGATTGCTTCTTCAACTTCTTTCAGCAAGCCTAAGCCTAGCAAAAAGGCAAATGCCACCAAAGCGGCTGCCGAGACTGCTGCTGCTGATCCGGCAGCTGATCCGAATGACGTTATCCCTCCAGAGAGCGAGCCTGCAATTCAGTTTGATGATCATGCTCCCATGGACCATGACTACGTTGCTCCTCCTGAAGGTACAAATGTAGAAGATGTCCATGAACCGGCGAGTCCTGTCCGGGCTAGCCCTCCTCGGACTAGCCCGGCTCCTGCTAGTCCGGCTCGTACTGCTGCTCCTTCACAGCCCACCACTGCTTCTTCTCCGGATGTCCAGGTAACCGGAACAGGTTTTACCGCTCCTGCTGAGCCTATCATCTTGGCTAAGCACACTGCTAAAGCGGAGAAGCTTCAACAAGAGAAGAGCAAGTGGAGCACGGATTTTTCCAACTATGCCTAATTGAGTGCCCAGGAACTTTATTCCGGGTACTTGAACCGGCTTCATACCGGCCGCGACTATGAATTGGGCTTGGTGAGTATGATGAAAGATAAATATGAGGTACCTTCCTTCATCTATCTTTGCTTTTGCCTTCTTTATATTTCTGTCTATGTCATAGTAGCCCCCAAGTTCCGGTTTAGCTTCGTTGTAGGTGAACCAGTACTTCCAAATGTATGAAAATGAACTTACATTAGCCCCCAAGTGCCAGGGGCATAACTTGTTTTATGTGCCTGGGACTTGTCTGAATCTCTCTTTTGATACCTCAACTGCCCATTAGCCCCCAAGTGTCAAGTAGATAACGTGCTTATGTGCTTGAGACTTGTCTTAGTTGTCGTGTTTTGATACTTCAACTGCCCATTAGCCCCCAAGTGTCAAGTAGATAACTTGCTTATGTGCTTGAGACTTGTCTTAACTGTCATCTGCTCCACTTAATTTTTTCGTAGGCTGACTTGACCCGAAGGGCTGCAGAAGTAACGGAACTCCGCAATAGACTTGCTATTACTGAAACTGCTTCTGCCAAGGCCAAAGATGAGCTGGCGTTGAGTTTAACCAATGCTGAACAATTGAAAAATGATTTTTAAGCAGAGCGGACAGCCTGGGAAGTGCAGAGGAACGCTCTTAAAAAAAGAGCAAAGGATGCTGAAGAGGCCCTTAACCCGGTGACGCAAGAACTGACCGGTTTAAGGTAGCAAATAGAGCTTATGACCTCTGCCGTCTTTGGTAAGTTCTTAACTTATATATGCTTTCATCTCTGCAATCTTTATTTTGCTCTAGTTTAACAGTAATAATCATATACAGGGTGACGCGTCTCCCATCTTGGGGATGACCTCCGGAAGAAACTCAAGGCCTCTTATACTCTGGTTGAGCAGCTGTATTCCGGCGCTCAAAGGATTATAAGCGCGATGTCTCATTACAAAGCGGCCCCCACCACTATCCAAGGTACTTTGGAGAAGCTTTTTATATTGCCTGTATGCTTGGAAGAGGTGAAGATATCTGCTGCAGGGCCAGTTCTCTTGTAGCGCTGACCAGAGCCAAGGCGTGGGTACCGGACTTTGATCCGGAAGAAGCTATGAATGGGTACCCCAGCACCAAGGAGGATGGATCGGCCTTCTCTGGCTAAGACCTTCATGCTTTGACTAAGGAAATGCGTCCTCTTGCCAGCAAGCTTGCTGATGAATCGGACTTGACCAGGTATCATCCGGCGTATGACTTAAAGAATGAGCGGGTGGATCGTCCGGTTTATGACTCCGAAAATCTAATCCCACCAGTGCGCCCCATACTTTCGCCCTAGATGTTGATCCGTCCGATCTCATTACTGAAGAGATGTACTTTCGTGCATTATCCAAGATCGACTGGCGCGTTCCTGATTTTCAGCCGCTTCAAGAGGACGAAGAAGTTCCGGAACAAGTCGATCCTCAGCCTTCGCGGCAGGAAGAAGCATAAGTCACTTCATTTTATTTTTATCGGCTGTAATCCGTTGCTGAAAAACTTTAATCCGTCCAGGCCTTCAAGTGCCTTGTAATAGGATAGCTCAAAACATCTTCTGCTTTAATCCGGATGACAGAGTTTTGATTTGGCATCTTCCAATTTGAATCCCTTGTCTGCTATGGTTGATTCTTTATATTATCTGTATCTGCATAGATAACACTGAAAAATGTCCTGGCGGTTTACCGCCGGACCGATTAAAGTGCTCTCATATGTATATATATATCAAACGAGTATCTGCTTTATACCAAAAATAATTTCATAACTTTTGATTAAGTATGCTTGACATCCTTAATCCGGCGAACATTGCAGATTCTGAGGAACTCTCGGCTCTGTTGGGGTGGACCCAATAATTGTTCCGGGTTATAATAACTACCGGTTTGAATCATGCTTGTGCTCTATGACCGGCCTTTTTATACTTATGTGGTCAACTTTTTCAGTTGCCCAGCTCCGGAAAAAAACCATAGAAAACATTGAAAAAATCACAACACAAAAGACAGTTTGCAAATAAGACCATGTAGTCGAGGCTTTTTACGAGCTGCCAGGCTCCATATGTGCCAATCAATGGGTGCGACCCAAAGGGCCATGATTATTTTCTTTTTCCATCAAAGGATGTACTCCAAGGGGCAAGAACTGCTTCTTTTGCCATCAAAGGATGTACTCCAAGGGACAAGAACTTTTTCTTTTGCCATCAAAGGGATGTATCTTCCAAGGGGCAAGAATTTTTGCATTTGCCATCAAAGGAAGGCCCCCTAGGGACAAGAACATATTTTCTTTTGCCATCAAAGGGAGTGATCATCCAAGGGGCAATTTTTTTTGCATTTGCCATCAAAGGAAGGCCCCCTAGGGACAAGAACAGTTTTTTCTTTTGCCATCAAAGGGAGTGATCAACCAAGGGGCAAGAATTTTTGCATTTGCTATCAAAGGAAGGCCCCCTAGGGACAAGAACTGTTTTTTGCCAATCAATGGATGTAATCCAAAGGGCGCTGATGTGAAGGCAATCATGTAAACCGGACCAGAAGAGATTTTAGTGAGGATTCACATGTGATCCGTAGCCCCCTAGTTTGGTCCCTCCTGCATAATAAAATAGACTGTTCGAAATATCTGTAATATCTTTCACAAGACATATTTTTTAGAAGAAAAAAGGCTGATCCCCGGTTTACCAAGGGTGCCGGTTTATTTATTAATCATAATATATATAGGATACATAAGGCGGAGCTCATGGCTCAGGTGTAGTAAGGCCGCAGGAGGGCAATGTTCCACGGCCTCTTCGTCTCTTCTTCTGATGCCCGTGAGTCTTTGTGCTCTCGAACGTCCACCAGGTAGTATGAACCATTGTGTAGGTTCTTGCTGACCACAAAGGGTCCTTCCCAAGGTGGGGATAGCTTGTGCATATCAGTCTGGTCCTGGATGAGCCGGAGTACTAAGTCCCCCTCCTGGAACGTCCTGTTTTTAACCCGCCGGCCGTGATATCTACGTAGGTCCTGCTGATAAATTGCAGATCTTGCTGCTGCTATGTCACGCTCTTCATCCAGCCGGTCCAAACTGTCCTGTCTTGCTTGCTCATTGGCTGCTTCAACATAAGCCGCCACCCGTGGTGAATCATGGAGGATGTCACTTGGAAGAACCGTTTCAGCATCGTACACCATGAAGAAAGGTGTGTAAGCTGTGGATCTGTTCGGCATAGTATTGATGCTCCAGAGGACACAGGGCAATTCCTCAACCCAGCACCCTGGCGTTCTTTTCAAGGGAGTCATAAGCCAAGGCTTGATACCTCGCAAAATCTCTTGATTGGCCCTTTCAGCTTGACCATTGGATTGAGGGTGAGCTACAGAAGACACATCTAGGCGAATATGCTCCCTTTGACAAAACTCTTCCATCTCTCATTTAGAAAAATTGGTGCCATTGTCAGTGATGATGCTGTGTGGAAAGCCAAACCGGAAAATTACCTTCTTGATGAATTTAACCGCTGTTGCCGCATCACACTTGCTCACAGGCTCTGCCTCAATCCACTTTGTAAACTTGTCCACAGCGACCAGCAGATGAGTTTTTTGATCTTGGGATCATTTAAAAGGCCCAACCATATCAAGCCCCCAAGTCGCAAACGGCCAAGTAATTGGAATCATCCGTAGCTCCTGTGCCGGAACAAGAGCACGCCGTGAAAATTTCTGACAAGCATCGCACTTCCGGACTAGATCCTCCGCATCAGCATGGGCTGTCAACCAATAGAACCCATGACGGAAAGCTTTAGCTACCAAGGACTTTGAACCCGCGTGATGACCACAGTCCCCTTCATGAATTTCCCGAAGAATGTCACCGCCTTCCTCGGATGATACACACCGCTGAAACGCTCCAGAAATGCTGCGGTGATGAAGTTCCCCGTTTACAATTGTCATGGACTTGGACCACCGGATTATCTGCCTTGCTTCAATCTCATCGTCTGGCAACTCTCCTCGGCTTAAGTACGCCAAATAAGGGAGCGTCCAATCCGGAATAACATGCAGCGCCGCCACCAGCCGCGGTTCCGGATCAGGAACAGCCAAATCTTCCTCCGATGGTACCTGAACTGATGGATTGTGTAGCTCGTCCAACAAAGTATTCGGTGGCACCGGTTTACGCTGAGAACCCAGCCGGCTTAGAGCATCGGGCGCTTCATTTTTTCGCCGGTCTATGTGATCCACCTGATATCCTTTGAAATGTCCTGCGATTGCTTCAACTTCTCGTCTGTAAGCTGCCATGAGAGGGTCTTTAGAGTCCCACTTGCCGGATACTTGCTGTGCCACCAAATCTGAATCACCAAAACACTTGACCCGGCTCAAGTTCATCTCCTTAGCCATCCGCAGGCCATGAAGCAATGCCTCATATTCTGCTGCATGGTTAGTGCAAGGAAACATTAGACGGAGGACATAACAAAATTTGTCACCTCGCGGGGAAGTTAACACGACTCCAGCCCCCGAGCCTTCCAATTGTCTTGAACCGTCAAAATGAATAGTCCAGTATGTATGATCCGGCTTTTCCTCTGGTGCTTGAAATTCTGTCCAATCATTGATAAAATCTACCAATGCTTGGGATTTGATAGCGGTGCGTGGCACATACTTCAATCCGTGTGGGCTAAGCTCAATGGCCCACTTTGCTACTCTGCCAGTGGCTTCTCTGTTCTGGATTATATCCCCCAACGGAGCTGAACTGACAACAGTTATCGGGTGGCCTTGAAAGTAATGCTTCAGTTTCCGGTTTGCCATAAACACACCATATACCAGCTTCTGCCAATGTGGGTACCTTTGTTTTGACTCAATTAGAACCTCACTGACATAATAAACCGGGCGCTGAACCGGGTATTCCTTGCCTGCTTCTTTGCGCTCGACCACAATTGCCACGCTAACTGCCCGGGCATTGGCGGCCACGTATAACAGCAGCGGCTCCTTATCAACAGGGGCAGCAAGGACCGGTGGTTCTGCTAGTTGCCGCTTCAAGTCCTCAAATGCGGTGTTTGCAGCATCGCTCCATATAAACCAGTTTGTCTTTTTCAGCATTTGATAAAGCGAAATTGCTTTCTCTCCCAGATGACTGATGAATCGGCTTAACGCTGCAATCCGGCTGGCAATACGCTGGACATCATTGATGCAAGCTGGTTTAGTCAAGGACGTGATCGCCTTGATCTTCTCCGGATTGGCTTCTATTCCTCTGTTTGACACTAAGAATCCAAGGAGCTTGCCAGCTGGAACACCAAAAACGCATTTCTCCGGATTAAGCATCATTTTATAGACCCGAAGGTTATCAAAGGTTTCCTTGAGGTCCTCTATCAATGTCTCCTCTTTCTTTGACTTTACCACGATGTCATCCACATAGGCATGGACATTTTTCCCTATCTGCCCCTTAAGACAGTTCTGTACGCAACGCTGGTAAGTTGCTTGGGCACTCTTGAGCCCAAAAGGCATATATACATAACAAAAGGCACCAAAAGGAGTTATGAAGGCCGTCTTCTCCTGGTCCTTAAATGCCATCTTGATTTGGTGATACCCTGAATATGCATCCAAAAATCTTAGCCGCTCACATCCCGCCGTAGCATCAATGATCTGATCAATACGGGGGAGAGCAAAAGGATCGGTTGGACAAGCTTTGTTTAAGTCTGTGTAATCCACACACATCCTCCACTTTCCATTTTTCTTTAACACCAGAACCAGATTAGCCAACCACTCCGGGTGAAACACCTCAACTATGAACCCTGCGGCCAAAAGCCTGGCCACTTCTTCAGCTATAGCCTTGCGCCTTTCTTCGTTGAAGCGGCGCAGATACTGCTTCACCGGTTTGAACTTTGGATCAATATTAAGACTGTGCTTAGCGAGTTCCCTCGGTATACCTAGCATGTCAGAAGGTTTCCATGCAAAGATATCCCGGTTCTCACGGATGAACTCGATGAGCGCGCTTTCCTATTTGGGATCAAGGTTAGCGCTGATAGTGAACTGCTTGGATGAGTCACCCGGTACAAAGTCGACTTGCTTGGTTTCCTCTGCCGATTTAAACTTCACGGCCGGATCATGCTCTGTAGTGGGCTTCTTCAACGGGGACATATCTGCCGGATCAACATTGTCTTTATAGAACTTCAACTCCTCCGTAGCACATACTGCCTCTACATAAGCAGCGTCTCCTTCAACGCACTCCAATGCGATCTTGCGACTTCCATGAACCGTGATGGTTCCTTTGTGACCCAGCATCTTGAGCTATAGATAAACATAGCACGGCCTAGCCATAAACTTGGCGTAAACCGGCCGTCCAAACAGGGCATGATAGGGGCTCCGGATCTTTACAACTTCAAAGGTTATCGTCTCTGACCCGGAATCCTGTTCATCTCCAAAGGTAACTTCTAGATCAATTTTCCCAACTGGGTAAGCTGATTTACCTGGCACCACTCCATGAAACACCGTATTTGACTGCCTTAGCTTCTTGTCCGTTAACCCCATGCGACGGAAAGTCTCGTAATATAAGATGTTGATGCTGCTGCCGCCATCCATGAGTACCTTAGTGAATTTGTAGCCACCCACCTGTGGTGCCACTACTAAGGCCAACTGGTCCGGATTATCAACCCACGGCGGGTGATCCTCTCTGCTCCACACAATAGGTTGTTCCGACCAGCGCAGGAATCGTGGTGTTGCCGGTTCAACCGTGTGTACCGCCCGCTTTAGGATTTTTTGATCTCGCTTGCACAAACTCGTAGTGAACACATGATACTGTCCACTACTCAGCTCCTTCAGATTACTCTGATATCCGGATTGCTGCTGCTGCTGACGCTGCTGATTGCCTTGGTTATTGTGATTACCCTGGCCATGCTGTTGGTTGCCTTGGTTATTGTAACCGCCCTGACCATGCTGATGGTTGCCTTGGTTATTGTAACTGCCATGACCATACTGATGATTGCCTTGGTTGTAGCCATTATTGCCACCATAATATCCTGACCCGAAGCCGTTACCCTGGTGACCCGGACCATGAAACCCGGGACCTGAACCGCCGCCCGGTGGTCTGTTGTTGAATTTGGCTCGGTTCATAGCCTCCATCATAACCCGGCATTGCCCCCATGTATGTTTTGCTGGGCGTTCCTCCGTGCTGTGCTTTGGGCAAGGCTCGTTCAACTGTTGATCCAGATTAATGTATCCTCCGCCGCTCCGTGGAGGTGGCCTACCCTTGTTGCGTTGAAAGTTTCCTTGAACATTGGTATTGGCCACAAAATCAGAGCTACCCTCTGCTTTTCGCTTACCGTAGAAGCTTGTTCCGACCGGACTAGCCTGCGCCTGTTTACCAGGCTTATTTGCTTTTCCGGATTTATCCCCATCCGCATCTGGGTATTTAGTGGTGTCAGAGTCCCCATACTTCACCAGAGCGCTCATGAGTGTCCCCATGTCATTACAATCCCGCTTGAGCCGTCCCAGCTTCAGCTTCAGAGACTCGAACCGGCAATTGTTTTCCCGTGTTACTATTGTCGTACTGGGACTGATACCGTTCAAGGAGTGTAAGATTTCTGACACTCGCCGCACCCATGCGCTCGTAGGCTCCTGCTCTCCTTGTATACATGCCGCTAAGTCTACTACTGACATTGGCTGTTTGCACGTGTCCTTGAAATTTTTGACAAACTGGCGGCGCAACTCACCACATGTCCTGATGGAATTAGGTGGTAAGCCCTTTAACCATGTCCGGGTTGTACCCTGAAGCATCATGGTAAAATATTTTGCGCATGCCGCTTCATCCACGTCCAGCATCTCCATAGCCATCTCATAGCTCTCAATCCAAGCCTCTGGAGCCAGATCTGCTGTATAGTTAGGAACCTTACGTGGACCTTTGAAGTCCTTGGGTAACCTTACGCTTCTAAAGCGGGAATGAGACACTGCACTCCAAAGGAACTCGCCGTGACTCCCGTCTCTGCTGTGGTTGTGTGAACCGGCGTCATTTGGCGGATGTCCTCGCGGGCAGTAGGTCTAGCCCGGTTCACCGCCTCCTGGGCGTGCGCCTCTGCTCCTGCCGGATTATCTTGCCTGTGACGGTGATGCCTCCGTTCACTACTGGACACCTTTGGTTCATCCTAATGCCTAGTTGATGCGGAGCATCCTAAGGTCATCCCCATGGACCCTTCATCGCCTCATCATGTGCCCAAAGGACCAATGACTCGAGCCCGTGCAAGAGCTCTCGAGACCGAGGTGACTTCACTCCTTGCTCTAAATCCTCTCGATATACATGAGACATGGCTTCTACCCTCATCTGGAACTCTGTGCATACTCAGGTACTTGGATGAAGGCCACGGGACAGCTCTGCACAACGGTCAAGATGGCGAGTTCGACCAGTGCCGGGAACAAGAAGAAAGAATGCTGAAGATGCTACAGGCACCGGACGTCCGGCCTGCACTGGGCGACCGGCGACTTCCAGGCACCGGACGATCGGAAGACACCGGACGTCCGGCCATTCCCAGCCGACCGGACGACCGGAAGCCACCGGACGTCCGTGACAACGACCACAGAAGCTAAATAGCGGAAATCCGAGGATTACCGGACGTCCGGTCCCTCCGGAACCTCCGGACGTCCGGTAACCAGCGGACGTCCGCCACGACGGCGCCTACCCATGTAATATATACTCGTTGACTTCCCTCCTTTCGGGGCAGCTTTTGGATAGCTCATTTCAGACCTTTGTGTGGATTCTCTCCCACGAGACCGCGCGCCTCTTCGGAGAAGATCCACCTCGGATTCAAGACCTCCACATCGGGGAAGATCCTACGGGATAACCAAGACCTCCTCCGGGAGAAGACTATCTTGTACTACCGCCGTTGACTATGGACAGTGTATCTCGATGTGTATCGTGGATCTAGCACTTGTGTTATCATCTTCGTGTTGATTTGTGTGTTTCCTCTCATGTTTTCCCCCGTTTCCGCCTTGTGTTCTCCGTGTTCATCGTGGGATATCCTCCAAACGTGAAAGATCTGCTGATTAGGGTTCCACCCTACATCATCTTGGTATCAGAGCATAGGTTGATCACGATTTTGGAGCCCCACACCCTGTTTTCTAGCTTGTTTTTGTTGTGTTCTTCCCAATTTCGAAAATTCCCCACAAAAATAGCCCCAATTTTTTTTTGTGATCTGTTGATTTGGCAAGATTTTGTTGACTTTGTTCCATGGATTTGCTGTGCCACGAGTGGATCTAGCTTTTCCCCACCTTTTCATCGTTTTTCTTCTGCGAATTCGGGCAAGTTTGACCAATTTGTGCACGGATCCCCCAACCCTAGCCCGACCTACCGGACGACCGACGTTTACCGGACGTCCGGCACCTCACGTGACACCGGACGTCCGCCAAACACCGGACGACCGGCACCCCGCCTACAGAAACATTTCCCGGATTTCTGGCACTTACCGGACGTCCGACCCATCCCGACCGACCGGACGACCGGCAACCTCCGGACGTCCGACAGACCCTGACGAAGCTGCACTTGTTCAGTTCCGTACCACCTTCCGCTACCACCTACCCTTCATCCCACCTTCCGCAACCACAATCACTTACCTACTACGATTTGGAACATCTTGTCTCCCTTTGCCTTGGATACATGAGTTGTGGTTTCACCGTTTCCTTGGATGTTTAGGCTACCCTGGAACGGCAAGACTTCGACAACACCACCGCTCAACTTCGGCAAGGACGGTAACATCGACGACACTTCGCTCATCCTACCTTGCAATTGCATTGTCACCCTATGAACCATCTTTGCGTAGCTTTCCCATTGAGACTAGCCATTTGAGTATTGTCGGGCCACGACACTTGTGCACATTAGTGATACTCATAGATACTTCATCTCATATCATCATATCTCCGTATGCCACAAGAGTGATCCGCATACACAATAGCTACCTTGATCCGAGAAGCATGCATAAGTGCCCAAAGAAAGAGCTCACAAGCTTTTAAGCAAAAGAGCCAACCAAAGCAAAAAGGCAATAGCATCATACGCCTTGCATCAAAAGAGATCATACATCATAGCAACATCATCTTGTGCTCAAGCATCGGCACATCATACACTCATAGCATACTTGTGATAGTTAGTCGTTACGTTTTGCCTCTTATAGGTCGTGCACAAGTGCGTATCCGCCTATTAAGCAATCGGCTAGCGTCTCTCTAGTGTTGTGCAACACGAGCATTTTCCGTGGATTCCACATTTTCGCTCAACCTTGGTTGCACAACCACATCTATCTATCTGTGCGTGTGTTCCGTGTGCTACTTTGCTAGTGATCTATTTGTTGCATGAGCAAATTGTGAACCATTTTCAACATCATTGAGTCACTTTGACGATTGCGTCGAATTTATTGCCACCATCCTAACCAAGCTCCTCTCAAAGCTTTACTTGTGTAGGTGTGAGAATCGACACGAAGTGGTACCAATAGTGCTATTTCCGGGTTACATTATTGAGTGATCATTGATCCATTTTCAACTTCGGTTAAGGTACATTTGGTATTGTCTTCTCCTTTCTACCACTTACATACTTGCTTGTGATGATGGATAGGCCAAGTACATCTTCCAACCCGATCTTCGATGATCCTCAAGAAGCGAACAACTACGTCACCAAACTACATCTCTTCGGTGTCCAACGAGCTCTACATCAAGAGAGTGAAGCTATGCGCGAATACATTGGTCAAGTCACCGAGGACGCGCGCCAATTTGAAGCAAGAACAAAGGAGCAATTCGACATCATCAACACCAACAAGTCTACTCAATTCAACGAGCTCCGGACATTGATAGTCAACCGACGTTCTTCCTCAACATCATCTCAAAGACGTAGCCGCTCCAGTCGACACTCCGACTCCACGCAAGACTCAAGTACACCTACGTCCAACACTCTACGTCAACCCGCCCGTCAACTTCGGCATGACAACCGGCAACCTCTTCATGACAAGAGTTCCCAAGAGATATTCAACGAGCAAGAAAGCCGACGTCGTCAAAACCAAGCTACACTTGAGCAAGCACAAGAACGGCAACGACTACGCCAACAACAACAAGAGCGAGCACGTCAACAACAAGAAGAATTAGATGCCGAGGCGAATCGCCAAGCACAACAACGTCGAGAAGCTCAAGCTATGGAGGCGCAACGAGCGTTACAAGATGCACATCGCAATGTGGCAGCCCGCACTCGACACACTCGTCAAGAAGAGGATTTCCTTCGTGATGAGATGCAAGAGAGGCGCCATCAAGCAAGAATGCAAGAAGAAGCTCCTCCTCAACAAGTACAACAAGCGCGGCAAGAGCAACGTGATAATGCCAACCGCCAACATCAAGAACGCCCTCCCAATAGGCAAGGAAACAATGACGAGCATCGCTATAGCAAGCTCAAATTCACCATGCCAAAGTTTCCCGGAAGCATCGATCCCGAAGACTATCTCTCATGGGCATTGAAGGTTGACAAGATCTTTCGCCTTCACAACTTCGATGAAGAGAAGAAGATCGCAATGGCATCACTTGAGTTCCAAGACTATGTTCTCATTTGGTGGGAGCAAATCATCGAGAGAAGAGAAGCAAAAGGCGAACCTCCTATCACCACTTGGGCTCAAATGAAGGAAGTCATGAGAGCACGATTTGTGCCTACCCACTACAACCGTGACTTATTCAAGAAGCTACAACTCCTCAAGCAAGGTACCAAGTCCGTTGAAGAGAACTACAAGGAGATGGAGATTGCCATGATAAGAGCAAACATCACGGAAGATGAAGAGCAAACAATGGCGAGATTCTTGAATGGACTAAACTATCCTATCAAGAAGATTGCGGACTTCCAACCATACAACAATCTCCTCGAGTGTGATGGCCTGGCTTATTAGGGATGATAGACTACTCATATCAATAAGGAATTCCTTCTTTTCCGGGAGCCCATTCGGATAGAACTCCAAAGTTAAGCGTGCTCAGCTTGGAGTAGTTTCAGGATGGGTGACCGACCGAGAAGTTGCTCCCGGGTGCGCACGAGTGAGGACAAAGTGCGCAGAAAAGACTAGTATTGATATGTGAGGCCAGTCTAGATCCCGCCAGGAGTAACGACCACCGGCGGGTGTGTCCGGGGCGTTACAAGTTGGTATCTGAGCCGACCCTCGCGGTTACACGGATGTTTGCGGACAGTTTGCAGTCATGTTGTGCATGTCGTTTGTGACCCGTCGTGGCACACGGCATGGCACATGTGCTGTCCTGGAAGCACAGACGGTTGTGCCAAGAGGGAACGTTCCTGTGGCCCGACGAGGACGTCAGTTACTCTGAGTGAGGGTGTATGTGATGGCCTGGCTTATTAGGGATGATAGACTACTCATATCAATAAGGAATTCCTTCTTTTCCGGGAGCCCATTCGGATAGAACTCCAAAGTTAAGCGTGCTTAGCTTGGAGTAGTTTCAGGATGGGTGACCGACCGGGAAGTTGCTTCCGGGTGCGCACGAGTGAGGACAAAGTGCGCAGAAAAGACTAGTATTGATATGTGAGGCCAGTCTAGATCCCGCCAGGAGTAACGACCACTGGCGGGTGTGTCCGGGGCGTTACATCGAGCTAGTACACCAAGCAACAAAAGCGGAGCGCCAAGTTCAAGAGGACTACAAGTACTCCAAGTTCAACTCCAAGAACTTCAGCTCCTACAATCAAGCTTCAACGACTTCGGCCACTCCTACTACCTCTACCAAGCCATCTACAAACTTCGGCGACAAGCCAAGCTACAAGAATGTGACTACATCGAGTCGTCCTCCTTCTACCAAAACCTTCAAGCCAAGACCGTCCTCAACTACAACTCCAACCGAAGACAACTCCAAGACGAGCTCCATCAAATGCTTCAAGTGCCAAGGACGAGGCCACAAGTCATTTGAGTGCAAGACCGTTCGCACCATGATCATCAACGATGACAGATCTTATGACTCCATGAGCGATAATGAGATGGAAGCACATGAGCATGTCGCTATGCATCGCCAAGTGAATGAAGAAGAAGACCATCAAGTGTTTTGCGACAATGACTCAAGCCCCAATCTTGTTGTCTCCAAAGTCTTGACACTCCAACACCAACAAGATGACGACCAACGATGTCACATTTTCCATACTAAGGCCGGCATCAACGGACGCTCCGCCAAGGTTATCATCGATGGAGGAAGTTTTCACAAGTTGGCAAGCAAAGAGCTATGCGACAAGCTTCATTTGGTCAAGACGAAGCATCCTCACCCCTACAAGGTCCAGTGGCTCAACGACGCCGGAATTCTTCGAGTCGAGCACACCATGCAAGTCTCTTTCAAGATTGGCGCCTACGAGGACACTCTCGAATGCGATGTGATCCCCATGTACGTGTGCCATCTTATTCATGGACGTCCATGGCAATATGATCGTGGAGTCACACACAATGGACGGACAAATCACTATAGCTTCAAGATGAAGGGCAAGGAATTCGTGCTCCGACCAATGACTCCAAGTCAAGTAGCCGCCGACAAGCTTTTACCTACCAACCATTGTGGAGAGAATGGTGAGAGAGTGAGCCACCAAAAAGAGAGTGAGAGCCACAAGCTAAATATGAGCGACTCCACGATGAGCGACAAGAAGCAACTAGTGCTATTTGCCACCAAAAGTGAGATGAGAGAAGTGTGTGAGAACCCATCGAGTGTCTTTCACCTTGTGCTCTTATGCAAAGGCGAAGCCAATCCTGCTAACACTTCACCACCTCTACCTTTAGTGTTGTCTAATTTGTTGCAGGAATTCTCGGACGTCTTTCCCGATGAACTACCTCCGGGTCTACCTCCACTTCGCGGAATCGAACACCGCATTGACCTCATACCCGGCGCACCACTTCCTAACAAGTCTCCTTACCGTGTCAACCCCGAGGAAACAAAGGAGATACAACGGCAAGTGCAAAAACTCATCGACAAAGGTCATGTACGTGAAACCCTAAGCCCTTGTGCCATTCCGGTTATTCTTGTGCCTAAGAAAGATGGAAGTTTTCGCATGTGCTCCGATTGCCGTCCTATTAATGCTATCACCGTTAGATATCGTTACCCTATTCCACGCTTAGACGACATGCTTGATGAATTATGTGGTGCCACCATCTTTTCAAAAATTGATCTTAAAAGTGGTTACTACCAAATTCGCATTCAAGAGGGTGATGAGTGGAAAACGGCTTTCAAAACCAAGTTTGGGTTATACGAGTGGCTTGTTATGCCAATGGGCTTATCGGAAGCACCCGGTTCATTTATGCGTCTTATGCATTTTTGTCTACGACCCTACATAGGCATCTTTGTAGTGGTTTACTTTGACGACATCCTCGTTTTTAGCAAGACGCTAGAGGACCATGTGACACACATCCGTTTGGTTTTACAAACCCTTCGGCAAGAGCGCTTATATGCTAATATGGAAAAATGCACTTTTGGCGTTGACAAGGTTGTCTTCCTAGGATTTGTCGTTTCTTCACAAGGTGTTCACGTTGATGAAACTAAAATTTAAGCAATTAAACTTGGCCTCAACCAACGAATCTCATGCAAGTGCGTAGTTTCCTTGGTCTAGCCGATTTCTATCGACGTTTTGTGAAGGACTTTAGCACCATTGCTATGCCTCTACACACCTTGAGCAAGAAGAACACACCTTTCATTTGGGGTCCTTTACAAGACACCGCGTTCAATGAGCTTAAGAGCTTGCTTACAAGCGCACCACTTCTAGCCCTACCAAACTTTGACAAACCGTTTGAGATTCATTGTGATGCTAGTGGCACCGGCATAGGTGGCGTGCTAATGCAAGAAAAGCGCCCAATTGCGTACTTTAGCGAGAAGCTATCGGGAGAGCTTAACTATCCCATGTATGATAAAGAGCTTTATGCCTTGGTGAGAGTTTTACGCGTTTGGGAACACTATCTTAGACCTCATGAATTCATTCTTCATACGGACCATGAGACACTCAAGTATCTCAAAGGTCAAACTAAGTTGAAAAAGCGTCATGCTAAATGGAGTGAGTTCATTGAGTCTTTCCCCTATGTCATCAAATACACCAAGGGCAAAGAAAATGTTGTAGCGGACGCGCTCTCCCACAAATGCATGCTTGTAACACAACTTGAGTTGAATGTGATTGGCTTTGAGCACATAAAAGATTTATATGAGCATGATCCTTTCTTTGCAAAGGCTTATGCTAAGTGCTTGACTCACACTTCTTGGGAACATTACTACATCAAGGATGGATATCTTATGAGAGCTAACAAACTTTGCATTCCCGAGTCTTCGCTTCGTTTGCTCCTTTTGCAGGAAGCTCATGGAGGAGGACTCATGGGACACTTTGGACGCGACAAGACGTTAGCTACCCTCTCTAAGAACTATTTTTGGCCCAAGATGCTCCGTGACGTCTCACGCCTCACCAACCGATGTTCTACATGCCGCAAAGCTAAGTCCAAAGCTCAATCTCATGGTCTTTACATGCCTCTTCCTATTCCATACCATCCATGGGAAGACATAACCATGTATTTCATACTTGGCTTGCCTAGGACTCAAAATGGCAAAGATTCCGTGCTAGTTGTCGTGGATAGATTCTCTAAAATGGATCATTTCATTCCTTGTAACAAGATCGACGATGCTTCACATGTTGCAAATCTCTTTTGTAGGGAGATAATTCTTCTACACGGCGTGCCCAAAACGATCGTGTCGGACCGGGACGTCAAGTTCTTGAGCTACTTTTGGAAAACCCTATGTGCCAAGCTCGGCGTACCATCCACAAACGGACGACCAAACGGAGGTGACGAACCGCACGCTTTCGACGCTTCTTCGCGTGTTGATCAAGAAGAACATCAAGGAATGGGAGCAATGCTTGCCCATCGCCGAGTACGCCTACAACCGCGCAAGACACTCGACCACCGGCATGTCCCCCTTTGAGGTCGTCTACGGCTTCAACCCGTTGTCCCCATTGGACATCCTACCTCTACCTCTACAAGAGCGCATCAACATGGACGCAAGTGCACGGGCAAGCTATCTCAAGAAGTTGCACGAAGATACAAGGGCAATGATCGAGCGGCAAGTCCACCGTCTCGCCACCAAGCTCAACGTCAACAAGGCACCAACGGTGTTCCAACCGGGAGATCTTGTTTGGCTTCATCTTCGCAAGGACCGTTTCCCACACGAGCGCAAGTCCAAACTACTACCTCGCGCCGACGGACCCTTCAAGGTGCTCGCACGCTACAACAACAACGCCTACAAGATCGACATCCCACGAGACAAGTACTCCGTCAGCGATACTTTCAACATCAAGGACCTATCTCCTTTCCATGGTGATGAAGATTTCGATCCGAGGTCGGATCTTTCCCAAGGGAGGGGAGATGATGCGGAGCATCCTAAGGTCATCCCCATGGACCCTTCATCGCCTCATCATGTGCCCAAAGGACCAATGACTCGAGCCCGTGCAAGAGCTCTCGAGACCGAGGTGACTTCACTCCTTGCTCTAAATCCTCCCGATATACATGAGACATGGCTTCTACCCTCATCAGGAACTCTGTGCATACTCAGGTACTTGGATGAAGGCCACGGGACAGCTCTGCACAACGGTCAAGACGGCGAGTTCGACCAGTGCCGGGAACAAGAAGAAAGACGGCTGAAGATGCTACAGGCACCGGACGTCCGGCCTGCACCGGGCGACCGGCGACTTCCAGGCACCGGACGACCGGAAGACACCGGACGTCCGGCCATTCCCATCCGACCGGACGACCGGAAGCCACCGGACGTCCGTGACAACGACCACAGAAGCTAAATAGCGGAAAACCGAGGATTACCGGACGTCCGGTCCCTCCGGAATCTCCGGACGTCCGGTAACCAGCGGACGTCCGCCACGACGGCGCCTACCCATGTAATATATACTCGTTGACTTCCCTCCTTTCGGGGCAGCTTTTGGATAGCTCATTTCAAACCTTTGTGTGGATTCTCTCCCACGAGACCGCGCGCCTCTTCGGAGAAGATCCACCTGGGATTCAAGACCTCCACATCGGGGAAGATCCTACGGGATAACCAAGACCTCCTCCGGGAGAATACTATCTTTGTACTACCGCCGTTGACTATGGACCGTGTATCTCGATGTGTATTGTGGATCTAGCACTTGTGTGATCATGTTCGTGTTGATTTGTGTGTTTCCTCTCGTGTTTTCCCCCGTTTCCGCCTTGTGTTCTCCGTGTTCATCGTGGGATATCCTCCAAACGTGAAAGATCTGCTGATTAGGGTTCCACCCTACATCACTAGTGTAACTCCTGCTATGGCGGGGTGTTGAATGAAATCTCTCCCTGCTGTAGGAATACGCCTGCTGCTGTGTCAACGCCGTGTCCAGCAAATCCTTGACCCTGTGTGCTTCCATCGCCACGGGGGATGTTCCCTCAATGGGTAAAGCGGCCAAGCGTGAAGCGGCGGCGACAATGTTATCCAGGGGGTTTGAGTAATGGCCAGGAGGAGTGGGGACGTGCGGCGTGGGTATAACCCGACGATCTCGCTCCGCAGTTGGTTGTTGAACCGGTGCGCCTGTTGCTGGGGCTCCCCTCCGGTTTACTTCTAGATTATTGCTGGCTCCCGCTCCTGGCATGCCAAAGAGATTCATCGCCTCATAGACCAGCGGTAGACGAGTCTGATACCTTCTGTTCCTTACTCCCTGCGCAGAAACCTGACCCATCCTGAGCCGGAAAGCCTGAGAATCCAGCTCTGCCTGCCTTGTTGCTATCATAGCTTTCTCTGCATTTAGATCATGTCTGGCTTGTTCGATCCGGCCCTTCAGCTGAAGGATTTCTGCATCGTGTTGCGCCTTGTCAGCAGGAGCCACCACTGCTACTGCACAGGTTGTCAACTCCTCCACTAAGGCGGATAGAGCGTCAGAGGGTGAGGGGGCTTGGCCGCTCCCCCCTGCACCAGCCTCTGATGTGAACGCCCCGGTCACCGTGGGCTGCGGCGCAGATTGCGATCCGGCCATAAAGACAGCCACCCGGTTTGGCGGATCAAAGGGGTCCGGAATACTATCACCATCGGACACACCCTCGGATCGGCCGTCCCGCAACAGATACAAGGATTCAGTCTCTCCAGATGAAGATTCATCGTCGGATAGACAATTGTCTCGCCACCAGAATCCGATCCGTCCTCGGCTTGGACTCCATGTATTGCTCCAACGAAAACGCGCTTCATGGCAGGCTGAATCCGGGCCGATCTCGCATGCTGAGCCGGCTCGACGATGTTGGGGAAGATGTCCGACTCAGGTCCCGGTTCACCAATCTTGCCGATGAAGACGTGGATGCCGCCGAAGGGGACCCGGTATCCGTATTTGATTGAATCGGCCTCCGGGCCCCAGCCTGCGTCGTCGATGTAGATCCGGCCGCGGCGACTCTTGGTCATCCGACCGACCGCGTAACCCTTGAGTCCTTCAAAGCTGCCCTTCAAGAACTCAAAACCATCGGGCGATAGCCCCACGGTGGGCGCCAACTGTCGTGGAATTAGCACGGCAGATGTCCGGTTTAGAGGACTTAGGTGTGGAGCCATCGCGCGGGTTAGCTTGGAGAGGTTAAAGCACACAAAGAACACAGAGGGTTTATACTAGTTCGGCCCCTTCGATGAAGGTAAAAGCCTACGTCTAGTTTGGTTTGGTATTGCTTGGACGTCGATGAACAGGGAGCAGATTGCTTGCCTGTCTCTCGACGGATTGTTGCCTATCCCTGAACCGTCGCCGGGCCGTTCCTTTATGTAGGAGGCAACACCCGGTCCGGTTTACAGAGCCCCGAGGCCGGTTCATAATCGTGTCCGCCTCGGTCTCTACTCTTTCTTCCTTATATCTCAAGTTACATGATAAGACGGTTCATAAACCGTAAACTTTACACATGGGCCCTAAGCTTTCATGGGCCATAACCTCTACTGAGCTTATAACAACACAACTACATTATTGTAATCCGGATCTCCTTAGCTGGTTTATACCTGCTAGTAATATCCCTGACAAAGCATCTGCTCACCATGGGGCCTCAGGAGGTCGGGACGCCCGACGGTCGTGCCTCAGGACCTGCGCTCATGGACGGGGTGCCTTCCCCTCTCGCATAGGAAGGCGCATCCGGTGCCCCTCTCAGGCTAGACTCAGGGGCTCTCCTCTGAAGGGCCTCTGACCTGGCCAACGTCACGAGGGAGGCGCTCGGGCATCATGTGGAGACGTGCTTCCATGCGCGCTTCCACGAAGTGAGCACAGGGAGAGGCGCCAGGTGCTCAGGAGTTCATCACCAAGGCTATCATGGATCTTCAGGAGGCAAGGGCGATGCAAGGCGAGCGTCGCCCCACACCACCAAGCACCGCTCCCTCTACCGATGAGGGTAGGGGGCTACGCGTCTGCGTCAGAATCCCAAGGCTCAACAGAGCCACGTCTCAGGAGCTCTTCTGGCTATCCCATGTGGGCCGGTGAGAGAGTCCCCATCACATCTACGTTCGCATGCCTTTCAACTTGCTGAACAACGCTGCCCAGCACCAGTGCCACATGCGGAGCATCCTGGCAGCTCACGAGTTCAGGCACCAGGAGATCTTGGCGGAGGAGGAGTCGATCCTTCATGAGCCTCTTGGACCTCGGGAGCCTCACGAGACCCCGGAGCCAGGTGACTCATGAGGAGCGACTTCACCGGCGTGCGTCTTCAGCTACCCCAACAATTATCCCGCAATGGTGACAGGTGACACTTTTTGGTTTGTTCAGTTGGGGGCGCCCCTCGGGCTGCATCATCTCCAAGCCGTGTGGGTCCGTCCCTATGGCGTGTATCGTTTTTGCATCTATCAGAACTTGCCTTACCTTGAGCTGCTTTATGATTATCACCTGCCTGTCCGGTGGTTTGTCGCCATGAACGGTGTGCGCCCTTGCAAACCTGCCCTCAACCGCCTCATGATTAAGGTCTGGCACGGCGTCTGTGCTTGTGTCCATCCCTGCAGCATCGCTAAACCCAAGTGGCTGAGCTCTGGATCGTGGGCCAGCTCCTGTGCACGTCACCTCCCTTGGTCCTTGGTACCTTGTTCTCGCATGAGCTAATTGGGAGCGGATGAGTCAGGGCGCGTGACCCGGTGCCTCGCCACCGCGGGAGCCGCGCGCCGGTTGTCTTTCTTCAGGACCTTTGCATGAGAAGGCTAGGCACGGCGTCTATGCTCGGGTCCATCCCCGCAGCATCAACAAACCCAACGGTTGAGCTCTGTCTAGCAGGCCGGTCCCGTTCACATCACCTCCTGGGGTCGTTGTTGTTTGGCCTTCTCATGCGATATTGTCAGGAGATTCACATGAACCCCCCATCCCCCCAAGTGTTCCAAGTCAAATCCAGGTGCAACCTGCCTTGAGGTAGGGCCTCGTGAGTTCCGCGCTGGCTCATGAGTGCCCATATACACCTCCTCTAGTCCTGCTGTGCAAGCCACGTGTCAGGACGAGGCTGTACACGCCCCGGGGGCTCCACCCAGAGGGAGCCCCCACCCACGCACCAGTGGAAGCCCCATGCTTCGCGCTGGCGGACAACACTGTCGAGGAGCGGCTATGCCCGTGCATGAGCGGAAGCGCCATGCTCCCCGCTGGTGAATAAACAACTGAGGGCGGCCTCACGGCCGCATCAACCTCAGGAGAGCCACCAGGCTCGCTGCTCAGCACCACCGCGCTGCTTTCCCTCGGGAGGGTAGCGCGAGGGGGCTGGCCACGGAGGCTACACCCATGTCTCACCTGGCGTATGCCACCTCTCCAGGTCCCTCGGACCTGGTCTTCACGTGCCCCTCCCGAGCGAAAGACCGGGGAGGAAAGGTATGGAGGCCCGTTCGACGTCAAGGGCGACCCATGGACATCGCGACCCAGGGCATAACTAGTCACGTAGCCCCTCGCCCCTTGGTCTCGTCCCAGTGATCTAGACGCCCCAATGGTGGTTGAGGTATGCGCGGGGTTGTTCGTACGTCAAGGGGGACCCCCTAGGCATCACGACTCAGGGGCCTAATTGGTCACGTAGCCCCTCACCCCTTGGTCTCGTTCTGCTGATCAAGACGCCCGAATGGTGGTTGAGGTATGCGCGGGGCTGGGCCCTGCCGACGCAGAACACTAAAGCAAACGGAAAGGAAATTGTGAAATCCCAGCAAATTATTACAAAGCATATGATTCCTTAAAAATTCAAATCATGAGTTCTCACGCCTCCACGAGGCACGGTAAATATTGTAGGATGAAAGCGGAAGAAGCAGCGCTTACGTCCCCGTCTTCAGCCTTGGATGCCACCATCGCCTGCCTGGGGTGACCCGTCGCCGACAACACTGCTGCCGCCTCCACCGTTGACCCGTGCTGCCGCAGCGGCAGTGTCGACGCAAGGGAACTATTGCAGCAGGGCTTTCACCTGCTCCTTCATGGCCTAGGCGGCAGCACCTTGGAGCCCAGGGGCCACAGGCTCAAGCAGGGCGCCAAAGTCGAAGTTGGGGTCCCGGAGGTGGAGGTGGAGGTGGCTGTTTATGCGCAGCGTGGCCGAGGTGGAAAGCTCGCGAGCTTCTGCCTCCACCAAGGGACCCAACCCGGCGATGATGCTCTTGAGCGTCGTGGCAAGCTTGGGAAGCAGTCCCCCGTAAAGGGATTGCACAGAGGTATGGGAACTCTACTCGAGGGAGACGAAGGTGCCGCGTCACGCAGTGGACGCCTTTTCAGCCGTGGCATAGGACGCTTGGGCGGCCTCCACCTCCTTCTTCAACTTCTCCGGGTGGTTGTGCTCCGAGGCCTGCTCTTGAATGCCTGCTTCAGCTCAGCATCGCCATTGGTGAGCGTAGCCTCCCAAGCCTTCAGCTACCCGGTCGGCGTGCTCATCGCGGATGGTCTTCCGCCCGGCCTCCATCATGCGGCAACGGTCTTTGGCAGCCGATGCATCGGCCAATGCATTGTCGCGGGTAGCTGCGGCCATGCCGGCCGCCTTCCGGCCTTCCTCGGCGGTGGCCTCATCTTGGCTCCAAGCTGTCCTGACGAATGAGTCAGCCTGGAGCCACCCCAAAATCAATCCCAGAAGCCCTGCCACCATTTGGCGGTCGACGTCGCGAAGGTCAGCCCGGTCCCGTTCTAGCGCGGCGAAGGAATCCTCCAGAGTGCCAGGCATGGAAGAGGAACCATGGTCCGCCAATGTGATGGCCTGAGGAGGAGGCGACATCAGTGCCTACACCAGCAGCTTGGGAGGCAGGGGGCTCCGGAGCCTGATGAGGACATCAATACCATTGTTACACCCACTACCCCTGCTATTATACATACTGGACCAATTACTAGAGCTCGCGCACGCCAATTGAATTACCAGGTACTTTCGTTTCTTGGTAACGATTCAAATGTTCATGAAAATATGACGTTGCCTAAATTGGATACATTTGTGTTGATTACTAATGAAGGGCCTAACATGGACAAGAGGGATGAACACTAGAGTAGGATCAAGCATGGACATGAAGGCACGCGCGAAGGGATCCAAAACGACGTTTCTAGTGAGTATTTGATTACTGTGAAGCCTCCGTGATGACTTACAAGGACATGGACGAAATATACAAAATTCCCCTTGATAAATTTCGTCCATAGCTTATTTTAGGTGCTCGTCACCTTATTTTTGGGCCAGACCCATGTAATTTCGAAATACTAAAGTATATGTTGTTCTTAGAGTCCGTATGTGTGGGGAAAACAGAGTTAGGGTTGGTTTCGGACCCCTTCTCCAAGGGGCCATGAAATTCCCCCTCTTTCCCTCAATATATACAACCCTTAGGGCATCATTTAGACTTTGGGTTTTTTTAGATTAAAGTTTGCCATAGCTGCAACTTCGCGTACTTCGTTTGTGTTCAACGACCAGACAAAGACGTCATAGAACCCTGCTTGATTAATCAATCTTTCCTCTTAAATATGCAATATCCAGATTGCAATCTTAGTTTCTTGCTTGTTCTTCGTTTTTCCTGCAGGAAAGAGACCCTCGTGGTCAGGTTGATCATGCTCCGGCGTGGTCAATAACCTCTCGGAGTTTGTTTAGCGATTGCTAAGGCGCGATTTCCTCGCACGTTCATAGTCGGATCGTCAAACTCAACTTCCTCCAAAATGATAGCAACCATCTCATCAAAAGACGGGACACCTTTGCCTCAATCAAGTGGTATCAGATTTCCACGTTGCTCAGTGAGATTTCACAGTATTTCGTAAATTAGATCGAGTTTGTTCTTCATACCTACAGTCCACGAAAAAGCCAAAAAAAATTAGGGTTAGTACATCATATCTGAACCAGTCTGAGCCATTGCATAATCTTTTCCGTGTTGGTTAGTTTAATTTGTGGTTGCATCGTCGTGTCGAGTTGCTGGTCTTAGCATCTAGTTATTTAGAGTTTCGACTTCTGTTCACAGTTTGTCACACCGCCGCCGCAACAAATTCGTCGATGCTGCCATACCACCACCGCTGTCATATCCCACGACCGCTGCTATATATCACCATCGTTATCACCGCTGCCACACACCACCATTGCATATCTATCACGCCAATCCGAGTCCACCTCCATCACAAATTTGCCACCAGTTCGTGTTCCACCGCCCCGACATATATCCGCCACCAGTCTGAATTCCAATAGATTCATCTCTGCCACTAGTCCTAGTCCGAGTCCAGTATTTAATGCTTTGTTTTTGATTTCCAGATCACGCGATACTTCAATTCGTGACCAAGTCAGACTCCCCAACTTCCGTGATACCCGCAGAAGAAAAATAGGTCTAGTTTCAACTTAGCCCATAAACATCTCCAAAAGTGGCTCAAAAATTTAGTATCACGATCTGAAACAATAGTATTTGGCCCACCATGCAAGCGAATAATTTCACGAAAGAACAAATCAACAACACTAGCAGCATTATCGCTTTTATGACATGGTATGAAGTGTGCCATTTTTGAAAATCTATCCACGACAACAAATATGCTATCCCTACCCTTCTTTGTTCGAGGTAAACCCAAAACAAAGTCCATAGATATATCTTCCCAAGGAACACTAGGTACAGGCAAAGTCATATAAACTTGTGCCGCATGCATATTTTGGGGTTAGTCCCACTTTTAACATTGCAGATTTGAAGCCTTATTTGGGTGAGGATGATGAGCTTCCGTCGAGGATGACTTCATTTCAAGAAGGGAAGGATGATGAGCACATCAATACCATTGTTACACCCACTACCCCTGCTATTATACATACTGGACCAATTACTAGAGCTCGCACATGCCAATTGAATTACGAGGTACTTTCATTTCTTGGTAACGATTCTAATGTTCATTAGAATATGACGCTGCCTAAATTGGATACATCTGTGTTGATTACTAATGAAGGGCCTGGCATGGACAAGAGGGATGAACACTGGAGTAGGATCAAGCATGGAGATGAAGGCGCGCGCGAAGGGATCCAAAACAACATTTTGTGTGTGTATTTGAGTACTTTGAAGCCTCCGTGATGACTTACAAGGACATGGACAAAATACACAAGATGCCCCTTCATAAATTTCGAAATTACATGGTCATGGTCCAAAATTAAGGTGACGCAGCACCTAAAATAAGCTATGGACGAAATTTATGAAGGGGCATCTTGTATATTTTGTCCATGTCCTTGTAAGTCATCACGGAGGCTTCAAAGTACTCAAATACGCACTAGAAACATTGTTCCGGATCCCTTCGCGCGCGCTTTCATCTCCATGCTTGATCCTACTCCAGTATTCATCCCTCTTGTCCATGTTAGGCCCTTCAATAGTAACCAACACAAATGTATCCAATTTAGGCAGCGGCATATTCTCATAAACATTAGAATTGTTACCAAGAAATGAAAGTACCTGGTAATTCAATTGGCATGCGCGAGCTCCAGTAATTGGTCCAGTATGTATAATAATAAGGACAGTGGGTGTAATAATGGTATTGATGTCCTCATCATCTTCCCCTTCTTGAACTGAAGTCGTCCTCGACGGAAGCTCATCATCCTCACCCAAATAAGGCTTCAAATATACAATGTTAAAAGGACCATCAGCACGTGGCATTAGCTTTGACTTGCGCAAATTAGGAAACCTATCCCTATGCAAATGTAACCAAACAAGGTCTCTAGGTGCAAAGACAACATGTTTTCTACCCTTATATCCAACAAGTTTATGTTTAGCATTCATGCGTTCAATATTTTCCTTAGTTAACACATGCATTTTTAAGATCAATTCAGCACATTGTTTAGCATCAAAATTAACCTTCTCCGAAGATGGAAGAGGGAACAAATTAATAAGTGCACGAGGTAAGAAACCATATACAATTTCAAAAGGGCACATCTTAGTAGTAGAATGCAGCGAACGATTATAAGAAAATTCAATATGAGGCAAGCATTCTTCCCACATTTTCTTGTTATTCTTCAAAACAACCTTAAGCATAGTAGACAAAGTTCTATTAACTACTTCAGTTTGTCCATCAGTTTGGGGGTGATATGTAGTACTAAAAAGCAGTTTAGTCCCCAACTTAGTCCATTAACATCTCCAAAATTGGCTAAGAAATTTAGTATCATGATTTGAAACAATAGTATTTGTCAACCATGCAAGCGAATAATTTCACGAAAGAACAAATCAGCAACATTAGGATCATCATCACTTTTATGACATGGTATGAAGTGTGCCATTTTCGAAAATCTATCCACGACAACAAATATGCTATCCCTCCCCTTATGTTCGAGGTAAACACAAAACAAAGTCCATAGATATATCTTCCCAAGGAACACTAGGTACATGCAAAGGCATATATAAACCATGAGGATTGAGTCTTGACTTAGCTTTTTGACATGTAGTGCAATGAGCAACAAAACGCTCAACATTCCGTCTCATCTTTGGCCAAAAGAAAAGTGTATCAAGTACGTCCTCCATCTTCTTCACGCCAAAGTGTCCCATTAATCCTCCTCCATGCACCTCCTGCAACAATACAAGACGAACGGAGCTAGCTGGAATGCATAGCTTGTTAGCACGAAACACAAATCCATCATTAACGATGAACTTGTTCCATGTTCTCCCTTTTTTACAATTCTGAAATACATCTTTAAATTTAGCATCATGCACATATTGATATTTGATGGTCTCCAAACCAAATATTTTAAGTTAAGTTGTGAAAGCATAGTGTAACAATGAGACAATGCATCATCAATAACATTTTCTTTACCCTTCTTCTGTTTAATGACATAAGGGAAAGTCTCAATGAGTTCAACCCATTTAGCATGTCTACGGTTCAATTCAGCTTGACTTTTAATATGCTTCAAAGATTCATGATCAGAATGCATAACAAATTCCTTGGGCCATAAATAATGTTGCCATGTTTCCAAAGTCGGAACAAGAGCATATAATTCCTTATCATAAGTAGAATAGTTCAGACTAAGCCCACTCAATTTTTCAGAAAAGTATGCAACAGGTTTACCATCTTGTAATGACACACCTCCTAATCCAATTCCACTAGCATCACATTCAAGCTCAAAATTCTTATTAAAATCAAGAAGTTGGAGTAATGGAGCATTTGTTAACTTATCTTTCAATACCGTGAAGGCTTCTTCCTGCAGTACCCCCAAAAAATGGCACATCCTTCTTTGTAAGCTCATTGAGAGGTGCAACAATGGTGCTGAAATCTCTCATAAAACACCTATAGAAACCAGCAAGTCCAAGAAAACTCCTCACTTGTGTGACCGTTTTGGGCTGCGGACAACTGCCAAGAGCTTAAATCTTGGCTTTATCAACTTCAATTCCCTGTGGAGTAACAACATAGCCAAGAAAAGATACTCGGTCGGTGCAAAAGGTGCAGTTCCCAAGGTTACCAAACAAACGTGCATCATGTAGAGCAATAAAAACAACACGTAAATGTTCCAAATGTTCCTCCAAAGATCTACTATAAATCAGTATATCATCAAAGTAAACTACAACAAATCGTCCAATGAAAGCACGTAAAACTTCATTCATTAATCTCATGAAAGTACTAGGTGCATTAGTTAACCCAAACGGCATGACTAACCACTCATATAATCCAAACTTAGTTTTAAATGTTGTTTTCCATTCATCTCCCAATTTCATACGAATTTGATGGTATCCACTACGCAAATCAGCTTTGGAGAAAATAGTAGAGCCTCTTAATTCATCAAGCATATCATCTAGCCTAGGAATAGGTTGATGATAACGAATAGTAATATTATTGATGCCTCTACAATCAACACACATATGCGATGTACCATCCTTTTTCGGCTCTAGAATAACAGGAACAACACAAGGACTAAGGGATTCGCGTATAGAACCTCTATCTAGTAGTTCATGTACTTGATGCATAATCTCCTTTGTCTCCTCTCGATTGGTACAGTATGGTGCACGGTTGGGTAGCGTTGCACCTGGAATTAAGTTGATTTGATGCTCAATCCCTCGAATAGGTGGTAATCACGGTGGTACGTCTTGTGGAAAGACGTCAGCAAACTCCTGCAAAATGTTAGTGACAGCAGGAGGCAAAGAGCAAGGCACATCCTCGAATGAAAATAATGCCTCTTTGCACACAAAAGCATAGCAAATAGATTCGGTGAAGTCTAGATCATCAATATCAGATTTGGTGGCAAGTAAACATCCACTTTTCAATTTAATTTCAGAGGCAACATAAGATGATTGATGAGGACATGGATACCACAGTTACACCCACAACCCCTACTACTATACCTATCGGACAAATTACTACCACCTGCGCACGCCAGTTAAATTATCAGGTACTTTCGTTTCTTAGTAATGTTTCTAAAGTTCATGAGAATGTGATGCTGCCTAACTTGGATACATTTGTGTTGCTTACAATTGAAGGGCTTAGCACGGAGAAGAAGGATGATCATTGCAACATGATCAAGCACAGAGATGAAGGCGTGTGCGAAGAGAACAAGAACGGAGGTTCCAATGGAGATTTCCAAACTTTGAAGCCACCATGATGACATACAAGTAGATGGACGAAATATACAAGATGACCTTTCATAAATTTTGTCCATTGATTATTACTGGTGTTGCGCTACCTTATTTTTGGGCCAGGCCCATGTAATCTATCTTTAGAGTTTGTATTATAGGGGAAACAACTTAGGAGGTGTTTCGGTCCCACCTTGTCAAGGGTGGACGAAATCCCCTCTCTTTTCTCTATAAATACATCCCTTAAGGCATCGTTTAGACGCGGGTTTTATTTAGTTACAAGTTGGCCATCGCTGTAACATTGTGTACTTCGTTTGTGTCCAACGACCAGACCAAGACCGATTATAAAACCCCACTTTTATCAATACCTCATCCATATTTGCAAAATTCAGATTGCTTATTCATATTATTGCTTGTTCTTCGATTGTTTGCAGGAATAGACCTTGGTGATCAGGTTGATCATGCTCCGGTGTGGTCAATAACCTCTTGGAGGTTGTTTAGCGATTGCTAAGGCGCAACGTCATTGCACGTTTGTACTCAGATTGTCACAATTGTCTCCACCAAATCGATAGTTATCATCTCATCGAAAGATCGGGACCCTCACGTTTATCAAGTGGTATCAGTTTTCAGGTAATTCAGTAAGATTTGCAAGTTTTTCGTAGTATAGATTGCATCTGTTCTTCATAACTACAGTCCAAGAAAAAGCCAAAAAATAGTAGATTAGTTCATCCGTGTCCCAGAGCCTTTAGCTATTATCACTTAGTTTTTACATTGTTGAATTTTCGGTTGCATCGTGTGTCAAGTTGCTGGTTTTAGTGTCTAAACTTTTAGAGTTTCAAGTTCTAGTCACGTTTTATTCACGCCGGATCCGCATGCACCATTGTCCACTTCATTGTTATCTTCTGTTGTAATTTTTTTTCCACCGCCGCTGTCACCATCCAACAGTTGTTCTGCCACCATCATCTCATTGGTCATCTTGGAGCTTGATTCATCTAGAGAGATCTAGTGGGCAGATTTTGTTAGAACATTGGGATAAAAAAATTGCAGATCGGTTGCACTTGGGACTCGATCCCCACATTGGTTCATCCTTAGGAAAGGGATTTCAAGAGAGATTGGATTGGCCAAGAAAGACAAAGTAGAAGAGGGAGTTGTGTCACATGAGGAAGGTCGTAAGGGAGTACTAGGACGTTTGGAAAGTTGTGCTGCTAAGGAAAGTACCAACATCATGTCCTCTAATCCTTGGAAATCGCATAAAACAGAGTGGTTGGCGGAATAAGAGGAGACAGAGGGAACGTGCACAATTTTTTTATGGGAAGGCCTTCATGGCTAGCTTTATTAACTTAAATCACACTTACATCATCTGCTAATAAAGATAAAATAAAACATGGAGGTGTATCCGACCACAACATCGGTGGATTAGACCTCCCAAAACTAGCTAGCTCATGGGCAACCATGTTCGACTCCCTATTACAATGTTCAATAAGGACCTTCCCGAAATTTTCAAGTAGACTTCGGCATTGATTGAGGATCGGTGCAGCCACCAACGAGTAACCCTCGTTTCTCTTCAATGCATCAACAATAGTCAAATTATCAGTTTGGAACACAACCTTCTCACATCCCTAACTCTGAAGGAGCAAAAGTCCTTGACGCGGTGCTTCCGATTCAACAGTCACCCCGTCAGCTACATATTCCATTCAAGCAATGGCTGCTGTAATAAAGCCTCCCGTATGATCACGAATGACAGCTCCACAAGAACCACTGTAATCATCATCAGAGAAAGATGCATCCACATTAAGGATTTGGAAACCAAACAATGGTTTCTTCCAGTTATTTCGCCGATTAGTTTTCTCTCTTTTTCCCGCAGTGCGTACAAAGTTCAGAGATAGAGCGTGTATAGCCAAAGTTGTACGATCAGGCGTCTATACTTGTTTTCCCTTTACTAACTCTCTTCTCTGCCACCATAGGTAGTAGCAAGTCGAAGCAATAATTTCCGGAATCTCAATCAGATCAGCATAAGTACGCTGGAACTTACTTTCACATAGGAGAAATTCCAGCACTTTTGCACCAGAGCGATCCACCACAAGTGCTTGTTCTATTATTTCATGCAAACCTAGTTCCCTCCAAATCCTGTTCGCCCTGCCACATGTAAATAATGTGTGCTTAATATCCTCCGCAGCTCCCTGGCACAACGGGCACTGACCACTACTGACCACATGGCGATTTCCAAGTGTGCAAAGGAAAGGAATTGTATTATGTAGGCACCTCCACACGAATATCTTAATTTTTCCAGGCATTTTCAGGTTCCAAACTTTCTTCCAAACAAGGTGGTTCCGCAAACTGGACTGTCCCCCATTTTCTCCAATTTGCCCCCAAACTTATCTTCCCATTCAACATAATACGCAGACCGTACACTGAAGGTACCACTTTTCGTAAAATGCCATGCAATAGTATCCTCCAACTCCTGAAGTTGGATTTGCAAGATACGATCCGCGTCAATATGCCAAAAATTATCGCGCACTAACTATTCATCCCACTCACCAGAAATATGATCAATTAGCTCATTCACATGTGTCAAAACACAATTACCTCAAGCTGTAATTATTTTCCTGGAAGGACTGTTCGAAATCCAAGAATCCTCCCAAATATTAATCTTCACACCATCCCCAACTCTCCAAATGCATCCCTTCTTGAAGGTTTGAATCCCTGCTAAAATACTTTACCATGCAAATGATGCCCCATTCTTTAACGTGCTATTCAATATATCACCAGAGGGGTAGTATTTAGCTCGAAGGACTCTAGCACAAACCGAGTCATAATTCTCAGTAAGTCGCCAGCATTGTTTAGCTAACATGGCCAGGTTAAAAGAATGGATATCTCGAAATCCCATGCCACCCTTCTCCTTGGGAATACACATCTTCCACCAGGCAAACCAATGCATTTTCTGATGATCATCCTCGTCTCCCCACCAATACTGCGACACTGCATCAGTGATCCCCTTACAAATTTTCTTTGGGAATTTGAATACACTCATCGCATATGTGGGTATGGTTTGAGCCACCGCCTTTATCAGTACCTCTTTCCCCCCAAAAGATAATGTTATTTCCTTCCATCCATTCACCATCTTCAAGATTCTTTCAATTAGGTGCAAAAAACAATCCGTATGGTCAACCCTGATCATTGAGGGTAATCCCAAATATTTGTCAGACAAAGATTCGGTCATAATGTCTAGAATTTGGCATACTTCTGCTTTCATTTCCACTTGTTTGTTTGGGCGAAAAAATATAGATGATTTAGCAACACTCACCATTTGTCCCGAAGCTGCACAATAATCATCCAGGATCCTCTTCAAAGACATAGCATTTGCGATGTCCGCCCTCAATAAAATCAAAGAGTTATCAGCAAATAAAAGGTGAGAAATTTTTGGTGAATCTCGGCACACCTAGACTCCCATCAACCTACCCCAGGTCTCCTCATTCTCAATTAAAGAAGTTAGTCCTTCTGCACAAAGAAGAAAATGGTACGGGGAGAGGGGATCCCCCTGCCTTAAACCTCTCGATGGCCTAAAAGAGGGTGTCTCATTTGAGTTAAAGCACAGCTTTCAACAGAAGTAACACATGCCATGATTAATTTTATCCACCTGTCAGCAAACCCAAGCTTGGTCAAGATAGCTTCCAAAAACACCCATTCCACGCGATCGTACGCCTTATGCATATCAAGCTTAACTGCACATGTCCCATTCTGCCCTTGCTTTCTCTTCTTCATCATATGTAGACATTCATAGGCGACAATAACACTGTCGGTAATGATCCTTCGAGACACAAAAGCACTCTGTGTTTCACTTATAATATCTGGTAAGAAGACTTTAAGTCTAGCTGCAAGGAGCTTTGATATGACTTTATACACCACATTACACAGGCTTATGGGTCTAAACTAGGATATTTTCTCTGCATTATCAATTTTCGGTATTAGCACTATGGTAGTTGTGTTCCAACCATCCGGGATTATACCAGTGTTGATAGCACCAAGCACTTCTCTTACCACTTCATCGTCAACTAGGGGCCAATTTTTTTATAGAATATAGCATGCAAACCATCTGGGCCCGGGGCTTTCATGTCACCGATACTAAACAAAGCTTTGTTCACCTCCTCTGTGGTATACGGTGCAAGCAAAGACTCGTTCATGTAATCAGTGACTTTCCTTCTTACCTTGCTCAGCACCTCTTCTCTCCGTTCTGCAACTTCCGCAGTGAAAAGCACTTTGAAGTAATCAGCTATCAAAATTCCCATTGATTGATCATCATCTCTCAAAACACCATCATCACCTAGTAGCTTGCGTATCTGATTTATTTTCCTTCTTGTTGTTGCAAAGTTGTTGAAAAAATTTGTGTTACGATCACCATACTTTAACCAATTTTCACGGCTACGTTGACCCCAATATATTTTTGCGTGACGTACAGTTTGTTTTCGGTTGGAATGTTTTGACAAGTACCGTATAAAAGAAGGGTTTTTATCATTTATGCCACCGGTTGTGTCCCACTACTCAGTTTTGCCATTATGAATTTCAACTGCTCAAAAATGCCATCACTTCATTACACACATGCTCAAAAATGCCACTAGACACCATTATTGTGATCTCAAATCTCTTTTGACATGTTATAATGACATAAATACCTATGGACCAACATGCCATCTCTCCCTCTATCTCACTACAATAAAGTGTGGGGCCCACTTGATCCCAACAACGTTCTTATTTTCATGTAAAATTATTCACTTGGTTACTCCTGACAAGTGGGGCCACACTTATCATTGTGTGATAGAGAGAACTAACATGTGGGTTCAGGCTTATTTTTATCATATAACATGGTCAACGGGTTTGACATGAAAATAACAATGTCTAATGGCATTTTGAGCAAAGATCTAACAAAACGATATCATTTTTGAGATATTTAATGGCATTTTTGAGCAAGCATCTCACGGGTCGATGGCATTTTTGAGTAGTTGTAACTTCTAATGGCAAAACTGAGTAGTGAAACACAACCGGTGGCATAAATGATAAAAACCCATAAAAGAAAGGCCGCAACAGATCTGTTTGGTCATAGTTTTGGCAGGTTTGGGTAGGCCAGTTTGCTTTTGGAAGGAGATCAAAAAGAAATCAGTACGTTAATCAAGGAGAGTTAATAGTTTTCACGTTTGGATTTAAGGTAAAAAAAAGTAAGAAAAGTTGTGTTCGGATCTATATTTCTTTTGGATCGGTAGTTTTTTTGGAAAGAGAGAAAAAGGAGGAGGAGATAAAGGATTTCGCCCCACCTTTGGAAAGTGACCAACGCAAAAGAAAACAATTTGCTGGTATTTTGGAATGTTAGATTCGTCCAAATAAAAGGAAACGAGAAAAAAAGAGCCGAGTACTACTTGGAAAGATTCCTCATTGTTGAAGGAAGGTGAGAGTTTAAAAAAAGGAAGAATTGTTTTCATATATGTTTCCTTTGCGACTACTAATTCGTTCGGCGAGTACTATGCGCCGGCGCGCCAGCCGAAACTTTCGGCCGGTCCGCTCTGCACCGTAGGTTTAGCATATTGTCAACCGTTCAAACTTTATCCTCTACCCCCGATACACATTGTCTTTCTCCACAAACCAACGCATGACCCCTGTAGAACTCGGCGCCTAGCTTGCCATAGCAGCACCGACTAGTCGCTCCCATTGCCACTCACCGCCTAGCCGTGGCCGCTCGCCGTCTCGCTGGATGCAGCGGAGGCCCGTCAAAACAATATGCCCCATCGGTTCCACTGGCCGTTGGGCTCTGGAAGCTGGTTGCAACATAATAAATCGCTGGTTCCAGCAAACAAATTCCCTGGTTCCAGCAATAACATGGATCCAGCAAAAAACCAAAAGATGGGATGGTGGTAAAAATCAAAGACGGTGGCAGCAAAAAACAGGGATGGTGGTAGCAAAAAATTGGAACTGGGTTTCAGCAACAAATCACAGACGGGCAGTAGTAAAAATTGAAAAGGCCAGTGGTAGCAAAAATCATAGACCATGGTAGCAAAAATTAGAGCTAGTTCCAGCAAAAAAACATCTCAAATTACAGATCCTAGCAAAAAAAGTCGCTAATTCCAGCAAAACAAAAGAACGGTTGTAGCAAAAAAGACCGCTGATTGTAGCTCCCGCCAAGGCCGGTTCCAGCTTCTCGTCTGCCCATCGTAGCACGATGTAGCCGCCGTTCCAGCATGGCGGCTGGGGATTGCAGGAGCCACACCTCTTGATTCCAGCTTTAGATGACAACGGTTGCAGCACCGCCCTCTGCCGGTTCCAACACCGCTTGGCCTGGAGCTTGCAATACGTCGTAGTATCAGTAGCGGGGGGGGGGTCGTCGCCACTGGTGTGCGCTGGTGATTGGCGGAGGAGCAGGAGCTTGATGAACCCCCGAGGGTGGAAAAGGCGAGGTGGGGCTATGTGCGGCGATTGTCCGGCGAACTGCCATGGCCGGCCGGCCCAGCTTGTCACCAGTGGGGGGAGGGGGGATGCACCTACAGATGGAAGAAGAGGGGAAGATGAGAAAAGGGAAAAGCGGAGCTCGCAGACGAGGTGCGTCCATGGACGAGGAGAAAAATGAGTGGCTCTGGTCGTTCCTCGAGAGATAAGGCAATGAAGAGATAAGATAAGGACTAGTATGTGCGCGAGTGAACGGTCCGACCAGTGGAAACTCAGCCGGTCGACCGGCTATAAGCGTTTCCCAATTCGTTTGGGTTGTGGAGATAAAAAAATATTTGATTCCCACGAAGTAGTACTCCTTTGTTTGGATAATGTTTTTCTAAGAGAATCACGTGGCCCACATTTTTTCAGGGGAAGTTGAGATCTTGTTTTTGATTTTGATTTTTATTTTGCCACGTTGGAATTTTGATAGAGAGTAAGAAAGAAGAAGGTGTTTGGAAAGAAATAGAATACTGTTCTTTTGGGTGCGGTTGCAGAGTAGACTTCGAGAAGAGAAAAAAGACACATGACTAGTCCTAGTACTAGTTTGTTTGGAGAGCTGAGAATCGTTTCTCAAAGCCAACTTTCATACACACTGTATTTTTGGTATTGGACCTATTAGCTTTGACTGAAAGAAATATAGTTGGAGTGTCAGTTAATTTGTTCAGCAAGTGTTACATTTCATTTGTCTGCTGGCCCTTGCTCAACATGAAAATTTGTTGATTCTGGTTGTCTCCTTTACGTGAAATTTATTTGTGTCATAGGCTCGCGTCTCTACTACGGTCTAGTCTAGGACCGGCACTCTACCACTTTGAACGAATTTCAGCTTGCATTTACTACTGTGGTTGTAGCGTTTTTTCTCACATATATAAAGCCAACCCATCTCCACATATTTCTACATCGTGCATACATACGTTCACTTGGAAATCGCTTTACCCAACTCTTGGAGTTATTTGACACCGCTGGTTGCCGGTCACCACCTGCTGCATGGTAAGAACTTGTAAGACTTTGATATTTGCTATACTGTGAGCGTTTTACCACCACATCCTAGTAGTTCATAGCAACATTATTTTTGATTTTGTTTCTTCTTTCTACTATTCATGACAGGTGTCAGAGTCAATTCATGGGCTTTGTCGATCGTGCGAGACGTGCCACCACCTAAGAAAATACCACAACCGTCCCGAGAAGTGGACAAACAACCAAATGGACATGATCAGGTTAATGTTTCTATACCACCATTTACTGGTCGTTTTAGACCTGCTTTATATATTGATTGGGAGTTTGACATAAATAATATATTTGCTTCCCATAATTTCGCCGAACAGAAAAAAGTTAAGGTCGCGGTTGGTTCATTCGCTGGTTATGCTTCTGTTTGGTGGAGCGAATATTGTAGGTTACACCCTAATTATATATCTATTACTTGGGCTAATTTGAAACTTGCCATGCGACATACTTTCGTCCCCGCTTATTATACTCGTGACATGATTAAAAAGTTGCAATATTTGAAACAAGGTAGTGACACTATAATGAAATATTATGATTTACAAACTACCTTGTTGCATTCCTCTTTAGAAGAAAGTGAAGAAGATTTTATGGATAGATTTTGGGGAGGATTAAACCATGACATTCAGGAGATGATCATTCATGAACAATGTTATCCTATGGACCGTTTGTTTTTTCTTGCTTGCAAAGCTGAATAGGAGATAACAGGACGTGTTGCCCAGAAGACAAACAAACAGAAGGTGCAAATGCCAAGAGATGCGATGGTTGTTCCTTCGACCATTACGCCTACTATGACAAGAACATCCGTTGTTGTGATCACTACAGCACCTCCACTACATGACCTATCACCACGGAGAGTATTTACATCATCTGAGTTGACCATAAGAGGTAATGACAAAGGTATTAATCTTTCACCTCCACATGAGTATGATGAATGCCTTGTCACTTTAAATGCACCATGTGATGCGCTACCCACTACTTTGATCACACAACCTATTTTAGAGGACTATGTTACTGATTTATCTTCTCCATGTGATTGAACCTCTCAAATAGCAATTGTTTTGAGTGCATCCTTTGAACTAATTGTTAATGAACACGAACCTTGTGACTTGATGACTAAATCGGATTTGGACCTTGTACAATTTATTAGCCATGAGGACGTATTATCTAGAACCTTGCTTGCTAGTTTGAAAGAAATGAAAATAATTGTACCAATGTTTATTCATTTTGATATGACCTCTAACCTTGGTGATGATTCTATGTCGAATGACTTGTTGCATGTTTGCTTATTTAAGCATGTTGTACCATGTAATCCTGAAACAATTAATGTTTATTCACCAATGTTAGGATGATTCAATGATGAGCGTTTTCAACCTTCTGATATGAATACGAGCTTCACTTATATGTGCAAACTGAGTTGCAATATATTATTTCCTTTGACTTCCTAGGATACTATTTTGGCTTTATATTCCACAGCATTTGAAGAGTACTCTTGCATAAATGTGTCACATGTGCCACAATTGAGATCGATAAAAATGGTTGACATATACATATACAACATGTACACCTTGTCTCTTTTGTTATCCATATTTTAGATTAAGCAACGTCGAGGACGGTTTTGGTTTCAAGAAGGGGAGGGTGACGAGGACATGGATACCACAGCTACACCCACAATCCCTACTACTATACCTATCGGACCAATTACTAGAGCCTGCGCACGCCAGTTAAATTATCAGGTACTTTTGTTTCTTAGTAATGTTTCTAATGTTCATGAGAATGTGATGCTACCTAACTTGGATACATTTGTGTTGCTTACAATTGAAGGGCTTAGCACGGACAGGAAGGATGAACATTGGAGCATGATCAAGCACGGAGATGAAGGCGTGTGCGAAGAGAACAAGAACGAAGGTTCTAATGGAGATTTCCGAACTTTGAAGCCACCATGATGACATACAAGCAAATGGACGAAATATACAAGATGACCTTTCATAAATTTCGTCCATAGATTATTATTGGTGTTGCGCTACCTTATTTTTGGGCCAGGCCCATGTGAACTATTTTTAGAGTTTGTATTATAGGGGAAACAACTTAGGAGGTGTTTTAGTCCCACCTTGACAAGGGTGGATGAAATACCCTCTCTTTTCTCTATAAATACATCCCTTAAGGCATCGTTTAGATGTGGGTTTTATTTAGTTAAAAGTTAGCCATCGTTGCAATTTCGTGTATTTCGTTTGTGTCCAACGACCAGACCAAGACCGCTTATGAAACCCCACTTTTATCAATACTTCATCCATATTCGCAATATTTAGATTGCTTATTCATATTCTTGCTTGTTCTTCAATTGTTTGCAGGAATAGACCTTTGTGGTCAGGTTGATCATGCTCCGGCGTGGTCAATAACCTCTTGGAGTTGGTTTAGTGATTTCTAAGGCGCAATGTCATTGCACGTTTGTAGTTGGATCGTCAAAGTCGTCTTCGCCAAATTGATAGTTATCATCTCATCAAAAGATTGGGACCCTCGCCTTTATCAATGATGGTTTGTTATTATGCTTCATTTGTTGCTCAAATTCGTTTGCCACAATCTGATTTTCACTCTTATTTTGCTCCTATTTTGCTTTACTAGCTCGATGAATATCATCTTTCAAATAGAATCAAGAGTCATAGGAAGCAAAGTAATATGTTTATCCCTATGAAAAAGAGTATACTGATTGTTTCTACCATGGTGTACATAATTTTTATCAAATTGCCATGATCTACCAAGTAATAAGGAACGCATGGGTACCACATCACAATCAACATAGTCCGCATATGTAGCTATACTAAAATGCACGCGAACAGTACGTGTTACCTTAACCTTGCCGCTGTTGTTGAACCATTGGATGTAGTAAGGATGTGGATGTAGTCTTATGGTGAAAGATAGCTTCTCCACCATCTCCATGCTAGCCAAATTGTTACAGCTCCCTCCATCAATGATGATGCGAACAGAACGTTCCTTCACGACTCCCTTTGTACAGAACAAATTTTGCCTATGGTTTTGCTCAGCTTGTGTGATCTGCACACTCAAAACACGTTGAGCAACTAAACAGTGATACATGTCAGCATCGCCAGCAGCCATGTAATGTGTCGCTTGTTCAGAATCATCTCCAATGTGTTCTTCACGTGTAATAAGACCCAAAGTCTCCTTATCTTAGTCACTAGCGGACTCATACCCACCATCCTCAGTAGCAATCATCACACGCTGAGATTTGCATTCCCTCGCAAAATGAACTCTTCCCTTACAACGATGACAAATAATATCACTTGTGTGCCCTGTTGATGCCATGGATGAAGAGGAGCTCTGTGCAGGCCCGATGGGTGTGCTCTTGGCAGAGAGTGGTGATTGTGTCTGCTTTCTTGTATCACAACTGGAGGTGGGAACTCACGAAGGTGCCGGTGCAGCAGAATGTGTGGAAGTAGAAGATGCACGTGGTGTCCATGATGAAGGTCGACCTGCAGAAAAGTTAGTCCGCACCAATGCCTGTCGATCCTGCACTTCACATTCAGCTTTGTAAACAACATGGAATAAATGAGTGATATAATTATACTCCTTATACTCTAGAATGGTCTGAATCTCTCTATTTAAGCCACCCATAAAACATGCAGGCATAGCTTTATTATCCGCAATAATACCACATCTAATCATGCCAGTTTGTAATTGCGGATAATATTCTTCTACAGAATTTTTTCCTTCTATTAAATGTTGCAGGTTTTGTAGCAATTCACATTGATAATATGGTGGAACCCAACGAGTATGCATAGCAGTTTTCAAAGCAGCCCAAGTAGTTGGAATATTATTCATATATAATCTACGATGTTCAGACCACCACACACAAGCAAAACTAGTGAAAGCACAAAGGGCAGCAGCAACACGTCTCTCCTCGAGATATTCTAAACATGTAAAACGTTGTTCGGTTTCTAACTCCCAAGTAAGATATATATCAGGAACATATCTACTCTGACATGGTGGAATACCTAATTTTAGTTTAGGGAGATGGTCATGATCTCATACCAGAGGGTGTGGTGTAGCCTAACCATTGCGATTATTTGCATGTGGATGACCTGGTGGTTGTGGTGCTGGTTGTTGCACGTAGTTCTGATTTTGACCAACCTCATCCTCGTAATCTCCCGCATAATAGTCCTCCTCCTCAGCAGCAGTAGGAGCCACAGAAGTATCAACACAGCACGAATAGTTTGGCCAGGATCAAGAGGGACACGGCTCGCTTTGCGGAGGGCAGTTTCGCGACGTGGAGGTGGTTGTTGTTGTTGTGGCGGCGTCGTCACCGCCTCTCCCACAGCCGAAGTGGGAGCCGGAAATGTCAGAGAAGAACAGCAACAGCTACGCCCCGGCGGCGACGTCCCGCGAGGTACAGGCGGAGAAGCCCTCCATTATGGGCTTCCTAGTCCAACCAACAGGCGCAGCATTAGTGATGTTGCTTGCTCTGGGGCAAATCACAACTCCTCGGCCGTCCCCATTGAGGGTGCGACCTTGGAGCTTGCACCACCTCCAGGACGGGCAAACCCGACCACTGTGCCCAATGGGACCGCCAGCCCTCGAGCGCCTCCACCTCGCCACCGCGCCATCTAAGCGGCTGGCTCCCAACGACGAGGGCATGCCGCAACAGCTGCTGGCACTGCCAGGAGCCAAGCGACCTTAATGTCCACATCATCATCACTCCCAATCACTGCGTCAGAGACTATGGCGTGAGCCCAGCTACTGTTGATATTTCCGCCGGCAGCTGATCAGATGGATGACTAGCGAGCCACCATCCAAAGTCCAATTGTTTCATCGACGCAGAGAGATCGCGACAGGCTGACCCGCCATGACCTCCCCAAGAGACGGCGACAGCCCACGCCACTGGCCGCGTAGGAGCCACTCCTACGGTGCAATCTCCACCATGACCACCAACGTGAGGGCCACGCGCCTAGAAGCCTGACAATGTCTCAATGTCTTCGTCGGATCCACGAGCGCACCAAGATCAACAACGAGCCATGGAGGGCAGGTAGATGGAGCGCGTATGCGTCACCATCTACGAATGCCGCGGCGACCACTGATAGGCCAATGGGCGTGGCGGATCCAACGTCGACGATCTCGCGCTCGGCGGGGGAGGGTACTTGCCTTTCGAGGCGGGGTGCCCTTCATTCACCCGTGAGCTGCGGCAAGTCCGTTGGCCGCCCGCTCGCACATTCAAGCCCGAGATCCCAGAGAAGTACGATGGGAAACTGAACCCGGCAGAATTCTTGAGTATCTACACCATCTTTGTTCAAGCTGCCGGAGGAAGATATGAAAAGGTAGTTGCCAACTATTTTCCATTAGCACTTAAGCCTAATGTGAGATCTTGGCTGATGAATCTATCGGAGAACTCCATCTCGTCTTGGGCTGACCTGTGCCTTGAGTTCTTTGGAGCCTTCACCGGCGGCCACCAAGAACCAGGGCGGCCCAGCAATTTGTAGTTACTGCCACAGAAGGAACGTGAGACTCTGCAGAAGTACATGCAGAGATTTAGTAGAGTCCGCAGAAACATACCCGACATCCACCCGGCTGTAGTGATAGAAGCTTTCCAGTCCAACGTGCGCAATCGCTGGATACGTTCGAAGATGAATGTCTGGCTGCTCAGGACTGTGAAGGATCTTTACACCTTGGTGGACTAGTGTGCTCGGGTGGAGGAGGGGAGGAAACTCCCTGGAGAAGAGGATGATGTCGGCATCGATTCAGAGGATGACGACGAAACCACCAGTCACAAGAAGGAGAACAAGAAGCGCAATAAGAGGCACAAAGATAAGGCAGTAATGACAGTTAAAGGAACAAGCACACCCAGTACCAGTTAGAAGGCAAAGGCTGAGGCCCCGGCAAGGAGGTTGCCTCATGCAATGATTGCCGGGAGGCCGCAGCCGCCAACAAGGCCGGGAAGAGTGATGGCCCTTATTGCAAAATCCACCGGACCAAGGGCCATGATCTCAAAGAATGCCATCAAGTTGAACAACTTGTCAAGAGGCAGAGAGCTGAATATGAGAAAAGGGATAAGGAGAAAGGTCAGAATGGCACTAGTGGAAAGGGCCGGAGCGGTGAAGCAAACTGTTCCGGCAAGGGTTTTAGGAATAAAGGGAAATCCGCCAGGGGCCGTGAGAAGGAGGATTGCAATGAGAAAAGTGATATAGGGGATGAAGAGGAAACTAGTGAGGAGGAGTTCCAAAAGGCCATTGACGCTCTGTGCATTGCTAGGGGTGCATCTCTGCATTTCTCTCACCACCAACTCAAGTAGTGGGCACGTGAAATCAATGCCATGGAGTCGGCAGCAGAGTTTCGGAAGCCTCTCAAGTGGTCCCACACGCCCATCATCTTTGATGAGGATGATCACCCTGGCCGCACAACCGCGGTAGGGTGCTTGTCCTTGTTCGTCTCACCAACAAGTCGCAACCTTAACGTGATAAAGATGTTGGTTGATGGTGGGGCCGGGTTGAATCTGATGTTCCCAAAGGTTATCAGCAGAATTCAGATATCAGAAGAAGAACTTGAGGTTATTGGCACATTTCAAGGAGTTAATAACGGCAGGATCCGTCCCAAGGGAAACATTACGTTGCCGGTAAAGTTTGGGGGAGAATTGAATTAGAGGACAGAGAAGGTTGTGTTTGATGTGGTGGACCTCCCCCTGCCGTACAATGGAATCCTTGGACGATCAGCTATGGGTAAGTTCATGGCGGCATCCCACTATGCTTATAACATCTTGAAGATGCCAGGGCCCATGGGAGTCCTATCCATTCCAACGGACTAAAAGGACACAATCATTTGTGTAGATAAGATGTATAGGGATTCAATTGCGGCAGTGGCCATAGATACTACTAATCTCACCAAGGAGAAGAAGAGAAAGAAGGAAATTGTTCAGAGCCCCGGCAAGGGACTCGGGAAGCCTACCTTTCCAGAATATGTTCTACCTGCGGATGATTTGCCAGAGAGCTCCAATAGTAAAAGGTCCAAGGTTGCTGCACCTGCTGTGAAAAGGTCCCGACAGGGCTGAATGGTGCTGATGGTACCTTCACCATCAGTGCCACCCTCGATGACAAATAGGAAAGCGTGCTCGTCGCCTTCCTGTGGGCGAATGGCGATGTGTTTGCCTGGCAACCATCTGGCATCCCCGGTGTTCCGAGGGAGGTAATCGAGCACCACCTTAATGTATGCCCGCATGCCTGACCCATCAAGAAAAAGGTCCGTCAGCAAGCTTTGGAACGGAAATAGTTCGTTGTCGAGGAGATTAAGAAACTTGAAGCAGTTGGTCTGGTCAGAGGAGTTCTACACCCAACGTGGTTGGCAAATCCAGTGGTTGTGCACAAGGCCAATGGAAAGTGGAGGTTGTGCATAGATTTCACTGATCTGAACAAGGCCTGCTCGAAGGATCCCTTTCCCTTGTCGTGCATCGACCAGATAGTGGACTCCACCTGAAGTTGTGATCTACTCTCATTTCTAGACGCATATTCTGGATATCATCAGATCTTCATGTCCGAGGAAGATGAAGAGAAGACCTCATTCATCACCCCATGTGGTACTTACTGCTTTGTGCATATGCCTTTTGGGTTAAAGAGTGTTGGGTCTACCTTCGCAAGAGCTATCCAGATTGGTTTTGAGCCACAGCTGCGCAGGAATATTGAAGTATATATGAATGACATTGTGGTCAAAACTAAGGACAAATCAACCCTCATCCAAGTCTTAGAAGAGACATTTGCCAATTTACGCAAAAGCAACTTGAAGCTAAATCAGGAGAAGTTTTTGTTCGGGGTTCCCTCCGGCAAGCTGCTTGGTTTCTTCGTATCCCACTGCGTTATGGAAGCTAACCCTGACAAGATCAAAGCCATTGAACAGATCCAGGCACCAATGATGGTGAGGGATGTCAGACATTTAATTGGGTGCGTTGCCACACTGAGCAGATTCATCTCCATGTCCGCCGAGCGTGCCCTGTCGTTCTTTAAGGTCTTGAAGAAGGAAGGACCCTTAAAATGGACCCTAGAAGCAGATTTAGCACTGCAAGAGTTGAAGACCTACTTGTTGTCTGTGCCTACCTTGGTTGCGCCCAAACCACAAGAGCTGTTGCTGCTATATCTAGCGGCAACTAATCAAGTGGTTAATGCAGCCTTGGTAGCACAGCGGGAAATAGAGGAAGCAACAACCTCAACTATTGTTCATTCTGGGGGCAGATATGAGCACTGCCCGACAGAGTCAGTTCTGGATCAGGATAAGGATGAGCTTGGTAGCAGTGGCGACCCCAAGGATATGGCAAGGAAGAAAGTGGTACAGCGCCCAGTGTACTTCGTCAGCTCTCTTTTGCAGGAGGCTAGATCCATGTACTCTGGTGTGCAAAAGTTGAATTTTGGCCTGATCATGGCCTCAAGGAAACTGCGCCACTACTTCCAAGCCAATGATATAACGGTTGTCACACGCTTCCCGTTGCAAGGGATACTCCGAAATGCAGAAGCTACCAGCAGGATAGTCGAGGGGCTTTGGAGTTATCCATCTTTGGTTTGAAGTTTGAGAGCACATCCACTATACAGAGTAGGGCATTGGCAGAGTTTATTGCGGAATGGACGCCAACCCCTGACGAGGAAAACCAGAGAGAGACATCCCCGGCAAGGAATCACCCCAAGAGTGGATCATGTATTTTGATGGTGCCTTCTCCTTGCAAGGCGCTGGAGATGGCGTGCTTCTCGTCGCACTCACTGGGGAACACTTGAAGTACATCGTCCATATGCACTTTCCACGGGAGGAGGCTACCAACAATACATCAGAGTATGAAGGGCTCCTTGCCAGGCTCAGAATTGCCACCGAAGTGGGAATCAAGAAGCTGATCATCCGAGGAGATTTGCAGTTGGCGGTGAGGCAAGTCCATAAAGATTATCAAAGCCCGTTGATGGAGGCATACGTTGAGGAAGTGAGAAGATTGGAGGAGCATTTTGATGGATTGCAAATAGAGCACGTACCCTGTGCGGAGAACAACATTGCTAATCATCTATCAAAATGCGCTGCGCAAAAGCTTCCTGTGGGACCAGGAACTTTTGTTCTCCACCTTACTCAGCCCTCCGTATCCCCAGCAACAATGGCCAGAAAGAGGAGGAAATTGGACTCTCGTAAGCCTCTACCGATCGAGCTCTCTGGGGCACCTGGCAGGGACCCTGCCGGAAATAACTCCCATTTGCTTGTCGGGCCGCATCCTCCTGCCGGACCGCCGGTCCCCATAGTCAAAGAGCATGCGCCCATGAATGCGGAGGTGCCGTTAGTCCTTGTTGCCGAGCCCCAGGCTCCAACTTGGGCAAGGCACATTGTCCATTTCCTCCAAACAGGAGAACTTCCCAAAGAGCAAGATGCGGCTGAAAGAGTAGCCCGGAGGGCCAATATGTACCAGTTTGTCGATGACAGTATATACAGAAGGTTGCCCAATGGTGTGAAATTGAAGTGCATTTGCCGGGAAGAAGGAAAGGAACTACTGGCAGAGATTCACAAAGGCATGTGTGGCTCCCACATTGGATCAATGGCATTAGTTGGGAAAGCATTCCATCAACGTTTCTATTGGCCTACAGCCCTCCAAGATGCGGTCGAGCTCGTCACGAAATGTGATGCATGTCAGTTCCATTCCAAGAACATCCATCTGCGTGCCCAAGCTCTTTAGACAATCCCTTTGTCATGGATGTTTTCGGTCTAGGGGCTCGATATCCTCGGCCTTTTCTGTCAGTGTCAAAACCGGCAGATCTCGGCAGGGGTGCCCAAGCTGTACAACTAAGGATCAATGGTAACAAGAGACAAGGGACACGATGTTTACCCAGGTTCAGGCCCTCTCAGTCGAGGTGCCCAAGCTATATCCGGCTTCATGTGTTCGGTCTTGCAAGGTGAGTCCTCCTTTGGATCAGATGATAGTTCGGCTCCATATTTAATATTATATCATGTTGATTCAATACCGTCGTCGTCTTGGTTTCCACGTGTCAGACGAATGCGAACCGTTTGGGCATTTTTACAATTAACCCCTCGGCTACATAAGGAAGATGCCTATTTAAAGAGACTAGATCTCAGATGCTGTTCCATTCCACGCGGAAAATCCTTAGAACCTGCCACGGAAAATCTTCAAACATGGCTGGCGTTCCCAGTTCTTCCTCGCGCCCTCATGGCCCTCAAGAGGGAGATTGGTAGAGTTGCTTAGTATCTCATGCGCATCTAAGAAAACTTCAGACGCAGGGATATTTCGCTCCCTAGGATCTAGTCCCCGTCTAGGTCGGATTAACTTCTCTCGACGGTCAAGCCCTGGCGGAAAGTTTCCCCAATCCTTCCAAAGAAGAATGGGTGTGCTTCGTCTCCTTCCTCCTAAGAGGCGTAGGATATCCTATCCACCCTTTCCTCTGGGGGTTCTGGTGTTTTATGGCCTCCAACTACACGACCTTACACCGGGGTGTATCCTGCACATTGCGGGCTTCGTCGCTCTTTGTGAGCTATTCTGGGCTGTGAGGCTCATTTTGAGCTATGGCGAAAGTTCTTCTGCCTTGTCCCTCGCTCCCAGAAGGGATCTATATTCGAGGTAGGCGGCGCCAAAGTGTGGCGTATAGCAGGGACAGGTTATCTGTCCGACACTTCAAAGAAGGCATCCAAAGAGTGGCCCTCAGAGTGGTTTTATATCGAGGACGTTGTCCTGTCGGACCCAATCTGGCAAGGCCTTCCCGAATACTCTAGTGCTCCTTTAAAGAAGCGTTTCAACTAGTGTCCCTGCAGTCTCAAGGAGGAAGACAGTGCAGAGGTCAAAAGCCTTGTAAGCAAGATCAGATTACTTGCCCACCTCGAGCTTACGATAATTGAAGTGATGGCGATCTCAATAACGCGATGCGTGCAACCGCTCCAGGCCAGAGGGTTTCCTATGTGGCACTATAATGGCCAGGATGATGCCTCACGTTGTCTACACTAGGGTCCGGACAACCCCGCCGCTTTGGCCGCCATCCTAGCAGATCTCTACAAAGGGGAGAAGGAGGATTTTCTTTGCTTGAAGTGTCAGGAGGGTTTCTCTATGTATAACCCCGTCGACTGGGTAAGCCTTTCTCTGATCGCTAGTTTCACTCAAATTTTTTTTTAGATACATTAACCGAATTGAATTCGGTTACTTCCAACAGGAGTGTAGCAAGGTGTTCGAAGGGATTAGCAGTCCCATCACATAGCCAGAGGACCATATTCGAGAATGGATCCCGGATTTGAGGAAGATCCGGATAAAGGAATAGATCTTAAAGATGGAGTTTCTTTATCAAGCCAGCCATGACGATACCGAAGTGGCTATTATAGCCGACTATCCTGGCCTTCTTCCTTCCTCCCATGTAAGTACCCAGGAGACACCTCTTCAAAGAGAGTATTCCTAGCGCGCTTCACCCACTTTAGTATCTCATGCTCAAAAGGGCGGTGCTCATCCCGCCGTACTGCATCAAGAGCGTCTTCCCAGAAGGCGACGCCTTTACAGGGCGGGTCTCTAAAGCGAAAGGGGAACGGAGACACCACTGAACCTCTTCCTTTATCGAAGAGATATGACTTCTTAACATATGTCTGGTGCCGGAGCTGGATCATAATTTTCCGCTTCATTTTTTCCTTTTTAGGAAGATTATACGCCGGACTGTGTCCGGGGATCCTTCTGGTCATGCTCCAACCAATCTGGCACTAGACCCATCCACAAGGACTAGGGTCGATGCAGGTGTATCAAAGGATTGTCCTCTTCAAGAGGATTCGGATGAGGTATCTGTTACCAATTCCGAAGTGGAAAGCGCAATGAATCATCGGCGGCGAAAAGTAGCCATGCGTGACCCAACTTTTACTGAGGAGGCGTTTAATGCCCTCAGTTCTGCGGATGCGTATATCCGAGTCGTTTGAGACGGACTCGCTAGAGCCACTCATCAGCTTTTCAAGGATATGCAGGTGAGTGTTTAATTGAATGTTCATATGCCAGTAGCCCCCGATACTTAAAGCAGTTGGACCAACTGATTTGAGGTTCGTTGTGTTTTTAGGTACTCAAGGAAAAGAATAACGCATTATCCAAGGAGCTGGAAGAATGTCGGACCGCTTACTACTGTCACCACCGAATTATAAGATTCAAAGACGTCCGAGAATGGCTCCAACGGTAAGAACAATAGTGTCCAGACAGTATGGTTATGTACCGATCAATGATCTTTAAGTATACATTGCTTGAACTACAGCAACAGGACCATCAGACCTGCTGGAGGAAAAGCTAAGGGCTTCTCTAGCGGCTAAGGAACAAGCCGAAGGGCAAACATCTAATGGTCAGCGTGTACTAACACATACCATAAATGAGAAAAAGAAGCTACATGATACAAATATCAAGCTAGCCGAGGAGCTAGAGGATATACGAGCCCAACTCTCGGATGCCTTGTAGGGGAACAAGAAGTTTAAAGGCGGCATATTCAGTATGACCTTGAACCTAGCTTTCACTATAGTCCCTTGATTAATGTTTTTTACGAAAACTATTCCTCCAGGTTTGTTAACTGAGTAGCCCGAAGGAGAGGTGTCTGGATATCAAGGTGACCTACTGCAAGAGCTCTCCAGGGTATACGAGCGAACTAGGAAAGCCATGAAGAATATGGCCAAGGATTTATGGCCAGCCAATTCTCCTCCAGAAATTATGGAGGAACTGGCGAGTTTATTAAAAGGGGCCCAACGCCGCTTTGAATTATGGAAAGTATCATGTCGGGAAGGTGCTCGAGAAGCTTGGGCTATGGTGAAGACAAGCTAGACCGGACTTGTCCTGAACCATATGGCTCGGGTTGGACCTCGAGGGTCCGAGAGACTAGAAATCTCCGTAAGCTTGGTATATGACCAAGTAAACATAGCCGCCAAGTATTCTCAACAAGGCTATAAATTAGACAGTCTTATAGATGGTATAGATAAATAATAGGCGTTTGATTCAATGTAATGATGTACTTTATCAACAAACTTATCTCCTGCCGAATTTAAGAGAAAGATTGTCATGGAAGACCTTCTGCTTTAACCTCCAAAAACCCAGGGGCTGGAGTGTTTCCGAATACTATACCTGTGGTAAACACGTGGTATGTTCGGAAACCAGGCAGTCCGGCCATATTTGCTTAAATAGACAAACTATGTTCGGGGAGTTATGTTATATTACTATTTAACGTAAGAAACATCTTCTAGAGAGAATAGTTCCATTAAGGGTTCCTGTCCCTGGGTCAGCATGCGTATATATGAGTGCCTAGGCTTTGATTCTGTAAAAAGGATTGTAGGATGCTGTGTCTTATGAGATTTTAAAGTTTATGCGCTTTAAAAGCAGTATGTTGTGTATCCGCCGACCAATTATTCCCTTAAGAACGCTAGCTTTCGGCTTCACCCTTCTGAGGTATAGGTGCGAATTACCCGGTTGTAACAATCGCAGAGGTGCTCCCTTCACACCCTAGCCGAACAATCGGGAACGTAGGGTATAAACATAGGAGCCAGGCAACCCAGCTTGGCAAAATCTTAAGTCATAAAGGTGCATATAATGGCAAAGAGACTATATGAAACAGATGACATAGATATTTTGAGCAATTTGCTTTTTAATAATAGGCTTCGTTATAGAAGCCCCAAAGTATTTTTTGATGTATATACATTTGAGTATGTTCTACCATGTGATAGTTCGGGTGAGCCGATTACTTATCGATAAGAAGAAAAAAAGAGAAAGAAGAGGTGCACTTAGAAATAAAAACAGGGAATAAGACCTAGACTGAAAAGAAAACATGTGCTACCGAACTATCCGTAGAATCATCGGAGTCTGGCAGCGTTCCATGGGTTCGGCTCAAGGCAATTGTTTGATGCATTTCAAAGGCAATAGACTCCACTTGTGAGTACTGAAGGAAATATGCCCTAGAGGCAATAATAAAGTTGTTACTTGTATTTCCTTATATCATGATAAATGTTTATTATTCATGCTAGAATTGTATTAAACGGAAACTTAGTACATGTGTGAATACATGGACAATACAGAGTGTCCCTAGTATGCCTCTACTAGACCAGCTCATTGATCAAAGGTAGTTATGTTTCCTAGCCATAGACATGAGTTGTCATTTGATCAACTGGATCACATCATTAGGAGAATGATGTGATGGACAAGACCCATCCGTTAGCTTAGCACCTTGATCGTTTAGTTTTACTGCTATTGCTTTCTTCATAACTTATACATGTTCCTATGACTATGAGATTGTGCAACTCCCGAATACCGGAGGAACACCCTGTGTGCTATCAAACGTCACAACGTAACTGGGTGATTATAAATATGCTCTATAGGTGTCTCCAAAGGTGTTTGTGGTGTTTGCATAGATCAGGAATAGGATTTGTCACTTCGAGTGTCGGAGAGGTATCTCTGGGCCCTCTCGGTAATACACATCGTAATAAGCCTTGCAAGCAAATGACTAATGAGTTAGTCACGAGATGATGTATTACGGACGTGTAAAGAGACTTGCCGGTAACGAAATTGAACTAGGTATGATGATACCACTATCGAATCTCGGGCAAGTAACATACCGATGACAAAGGGAACAACATATGTTGTTATGCGGCTTGACCGCTAAAGATCTTCGTAGAATATGTAGGAGCCAATATGAGCATCCAGGTTCCGCTATTGGTTATTGATCGGAGATGAGTCTCGGTCATGTCTATATAGTTCTCGAACCTGTAGGGTCCGCACGCTTAACGTTCTATGATGATCAGTATTATGACTTTATGAGTTTTGATGTACCGAAGGTAGTTCAGAGTCATGGATGAGACCACGGACATGAAGAGGAGTCTCAGAATGTCCGAGACATAAAGATTGATATATTGGATGACTATATTCGGACACGGAAGTGTTCCGGGTGTTATCGGATAAAATCGGAGTGCCGGAGGGGTTACCGGAACCCCCCCCCCCCCCAGGAGTATGGGCCATAGTGAGTCATGAGGGAAAATAGAGAGGCAACCCACTAGGGCTGGCCGCGCCCCCCTAGGGAATCCTAGTTGGACTAGGAGTGGGGGGGAGGCGCCCCTCTCCTTCCTTCTCCCCCTTCTTCTTCCCTTCCTACTCCTAGTAGGAATAGGAAAGGGGATTCCTACTCCTACTAGGAGTAGGAATCCTACTCCCGGCCCTCCCCCTTGCTCCTTTATATACGAGGGCAGGGGGCACCCAAGGACACACAAGAAACATTGTTTTAGCCGTGTGCGGTGCCCCCTCCACAGAAACACTCGGTCATATCGTTGTACTGGTTAGGCGAAGCCTGCGTCGGTAGCTTCATCATCTTCGTCACCCACCATCGTGCTAACAAAACTCTCCCGTGAAGATCAACTGGATCAAGAGCTCATGGGATGTCATTGAGCTGAACGTGTGCTGAATGCGGAGGTGCCGTACGTTCGGTGCTTGGATCACTTGGATCGCGAAGACGTTCGACTACATCAACCGCGTCACTAGACGCTTTCGCTTTCGGTCTACGAGGGTACGTAGACACACTCTCCCCGCTCGTTGCTATGCTTCTAGTAGATAGATCTTGCGTGATCGTAGGAAATTTTGAAATACTACGTTCCCCAACAATAGCATCATGAGCCAGGTATATGCGTAGATGATATGCACGAGTAGAACACAATGAGTTGTGGGCGATAATAGTCATACTGCTTACCAGCATGTCATACTTTGATTCGGCGGTATTGTGAGATGAAGCGGCCCGGACCGACATTACGCGTACGCTTACGCGAGATTGGTTTCACTGTTACGAGCACTCGTTGCTTAAACGTGACCGGCGCATATCTGTCTCTCTCACTTTAGTTGAATCGAGTGTGGCTACGCCCGGTCCTTGTGAAGGTTAAAACAACACATACTTGATGAACACTCGTTGTTGTTTTTGTATGTGTAGGTAAGAACAGTTCTTGATAAGCCCGTAGCAGCCACGTAAAACTTGCAACAATAAAGTAGGGGACGTTTAACTTGTTTTTGCAAGGCATGTTGTGATGTGATATGGTCAAGATGTGATGAGTTATATGTTATTGTATGAGATGATCATGTTTTGTAAAGTTATCGGCAACCGGCAGGAGCCTTATGGTTGTCTCTTTAATGTTTAAATTGTGAAGGCCATGTAATTGCTTTACTTTATCACTATGAGTTAGCGATAGTAGTAGTAGCAATAGTTGGCGAGACGACCACGATGCTACGATGAAGATCATGGTATCTAGCCGGTGACGATGGAGATCATTACGATGCTTTGGAGATGGAGATCAAAAGCACAAGATGATGATGGCCATATCATGTCACATATTTTGATTGCATGTGATGTTTATCTTATTATGCTTCTTATTTCGCTTAGTACGACGGTAGCATTATAAGATGCTCCCTTACAAAATTTCAAGGTACAAGTGTTCTCCCTCAGTATGCACCGTTGCGAAAGTTCGTCGTGCCAAGACAACACGTGATGATCGGGTGTGATAAGCTCTACGTTCAAATACAACGTATGTATGATAGTTTTGCACATGCAGAATACTCGGGTCAAACTTGACGAACCTAGCATGTACAACCATGGCCTCGGAACAGTGGAGACCGAAAGGTCGAGCGTGAATCATATAGTAGATATGATCAACATAAGATGTTCACCATTGAAAACTACTCCATCTCACATGATGATCGGACATGGTTTAGTTGATTTGGATCACGTGATCATTTAGATGACTAGAGGGATGTCTATCTGTCTGTGGGAACGACACCTATGGGATCACAAGAATCCCTACTACGGTTAGCGGGGCGCGAGGTTGAGAGAAGAGCGGATCAAACAGATAGCACATGGTTTGTTTATCCAGGTTCGGGCTGCGAGGATGCGTAAAACCCTACTCCTGCTTTGGTGGATTGTATATCTGTGTTCTTCGGCTAGCTATGGGGCGTGAGGAGCTCCAAAAAGCTGAATCCTCCTCCTGGTCGCCTCGGGCCTCCTTTTAGAGAAAAAGGGGTTGCCACAGTGGCACACAGGAGGTGGAAAGGATACAGTGATGCGAGGTTATCCCTCGCATTACATTACAAGGCACATTTAATGCGTCTTGCTTAGGTGTCCTTGCTTTATCGAGGACGAGGGAGAGATCTATCTTGTCCGTCGCCGCTCCTTCTTGTGTCGACACGCGCCCTGGCCAGCGATGCCTGAGATACCATGTAGGTAGGCAGGCAGCTGAGGTGGCGCAATGGTGGGTCTTCTTCGAAGATCTGCATGTCGCCACGCAGGTGCCTGCCCAGCTGGTTGGGTCGGCAACTGCATAAGGCGGTGGAAGTTTAGTCGGCGTGGGCCTGATGGTGGCCCTGCGGATGTCCTTGGCAAGGGCCTTGCCGGGGCCCCGGCAAGGGTCTTGCCGTGGCGCCTGCTGCCATCCCCGGCAAGGTGCCTTTCGGAGGTCTTGTGATCTTCCTCGGCTAGGATCCCGCCAAGGGTCGTCGCCTTCTTAGTGCGTATCTGATCTTGAATGTCTTCACAAAGATCTGCATGCCACTACGGGGATGTCTCCCGAATCCTTGCCCTATGGGGGCAGCGGACTCAAGGGTGGTTTTCTCCGTAGGCGTGGGGTGAGTTGCCGTGGCAAGGGTCTTGCCGGGGCTACTAAAACTGGCTCCCGACAAGTATCTTGCCGGGGGAACCCGCTTCGTCCCTTTGCTCTTTGTGGTCTTGTCCTTGGTGTCGTTCTAGTTCTCTTGAGCTTCGGTCTTACCTTGGCTTACCTCCCTTGACTTGCTTGGTGCGGCGGTGCCCGTGGCTCAGACTGCATGTGCACAGTCATAGGGGTACTAAAAAGTGTACCCTCCTTTTTGTACACCGACAGGAGCCCCCGGGCCTGGGCCACACATAAGCGCGACGCGTTGTTGGGCTAGGCCCAGAACGATGCGCGGGCAGGCGGGGTGGTTTTTACCGTGGTAAGACTTTTCGCGTTGTGCTTTGCATGATTCGCACGCGTGGCGCGGTGCGAAGGGGTGTGCGTGACGTGCGTGGCATGCGTGGGGTGGTTCCCGCAGGCATGCGCCACATCATAGTAAAGAGGCGGCTTCACGCCTTCCCCGTAAAAGGAGGGAGGCGTGGGGGCGCGGCTCATTTACTAAATGGAGTCGAGGCGCGGTCTTCATGGCGTCCACTCCCCATGATCATGGGGTGGGGAGAGGTCGCCTCACTTGTCACCTCGGTTCTGCGCATTGGCCACGTGTCTCCCATGCGCTTGGGGTGGCGAATGGTGGAGGTGGGGAACCGGGCCGTCGCTGGTTGGGGCAGCGGGTCGGTCCTGGTTCCCTGCACTTCTTGTGTCTTGATTGGCCGAGCGGGGCGGCTGAGCCCCAACCCCGTTCCTTTATAAGGAGTGGGGAGGGGGGATGGCACCTCGTATTCTTCCATCCTCTTCCTTCTTCTGCTTCCTGCTTCTTCCTTCCCCTTGCAATGGAGAAAGGGAATCCTGGTCCTTCGACGGTGGCGGTAAGGGTTGCTGCTCAACAACGCGTCCCTCCTCCTCCTGCACCTGTGGTGGTAGATCCAGCCGCGAGGGGAAGGGGGAGAGGGCGAGGCCGTGGGCGAGGTCGGGGTAGAGGTCGCAGCACTCAGGGAAGAGGAGGATGGGGCGGCGCGCCGGCCTCGCCCCCGCCAGCGGCTCCTCCTTCGATGGAGGGCCACGTTGGGGACAATCCCCGTGAATTCTTCGTCAGGCTGCGCCGGCCGCCGCGCCGTCGCCTTCTCCTCCCGACTCCATTCGCGCGGGAGATGGAGCTGGATCCGCCGCAGTCATTGTGGCTGCGTATGAGGGGCTGCGGGATTAGTGGTCCACGGGTCCGCGTCGACTTCCCTGCTCCTCACGTGATGTATCTTCGTCGGGGGTGGAAGATGTTTGCTCGTATCCATAGCTTGGCGGATGGGCTCACTCTCCATTTTAAGTTGATGGAGGATGGCCTTCTTTCCATCAAGGTCTTCGGGCACTTCGGGACTCGTGCAAGGTGCTGCGTGGAGAGCTCTTCTGATGATGAAGATTCCTCCTCGAGCGAGAGTAACGAGGAGGACAGCGACAATGACGACGAGGGTGGTAGGCGGCAGGATGACGGGTCCGACTAGGTGTCGGGCGCCATTCCATGCAGCACCGGTGATCCCATCATACGTGTTGTCGGCTCCTTGAACTTCTCGGGGCCGTCTTCTTGTGCGACTGGCGTTGGGGGGCTGCGGAAGAGGAAGAGGGCGGGCGGCAAGGCCGTCAAGTCGGAGTATGCGGGCACCGACGCCTTCGACGCGTACTGACGTCCTGCCGCCTCGTCTTCGAGCTCTGCTTCCGGCGCCACCATCACCATCCAGCCTTTGGGCGGCCACCAAGATGTTCTCTCGGTGTCTTCTGCCACCCGTAGCTCGCCTAGGCGCTCCTTTTGCCCTTCTCGCCTCCTTGACCTGCCTCCTGAGGAGAGGGACAAGAAAGGGATTACGGGCATCTTATCTCTTTTTAGTTTGTAAGCCTTCGGGCGTCTGTTAAATTTAAAACTTGTAATCCCCTTGTTCATGCTTTTCATTCCCTATGGACTGTACTTGGGCGGGATGTTTTTTTTATGAAAAAGGGATGTTTGCCGGGTCATTTGTTCGCAGGTAGAACCCACAACAGGGAATAAATCTCTGATATCTCTAAGATAAACATTTTCTTGCCCGGCAACAGGCCTCGCCATCCCCCCACTTCGCTCGACCTTTCTCACGCCTTTAGCGGAGGCAGGGATGAAGTGGGTTTAGGCTCCTTGTTTTACCCTTTCGCTGCCGCGACTACGACCAAACTCGGTCCAGGAACGAGCCCTAGGGCCTAGAGTTAGGGGAGCACGGTAGCCTAAGGATAAAACGAGGTTTCACATACCCCAGTTCATAAGGGAATGCATGATTAGGGATGGAAAACTTATCTGAATTTGCAGCTCCCGGCAACTTCGGTTTGCTGCGAGTGAATCTTTGCTCTTGTAGCCCCTGGCAATACTGGCTCGCCGGGGTCTGGATGCTAGTCTGTTCCTTTTTCTTTCCAAGTGGCTTGGCAAGTATATCTGTGTATCCTGCGAACCAAAGAAGGCAAAAGGACAAAGAGACGCACACTCGACCTCTAAGCTAGGGGTTAGTCGCTGCTAAGCACTATCAGCCCTAACCAAGGACGAGACTTGACCTAGCATGCATGCTATAACTTAGGGCGCCATCGCTTCATTTATTTATGCTCAGGGTCTGCACCTGGCTTTGTACAAAGGGTTACATGCCTTGTCGGCAAGGCTTGAACAAAAGGTGGCTTGCTTGGGGGGCCGGGAAGCCGCGCCTCACGGGTATAACTTGCGAAGATGCTCAATGTTCCAGGAGTTGCTCACCGGAACGACATTTTTGGTCTCCAGGCGGACTGCACCAGGCCTGGTGACTCATATTACCCGATAAGGGCCTTCCCACTTCGACGTCAACTTGTTGGTATTCTTGGCCGATCGAACGCGCTGAAGAACAAGGTCGCCTTCCTCCAAGCTTCGGGCACGGACCTTGCGGCTATGGTAGCGGCACAAGGCTTGCTGGTAGCGTGGTGCTCTCACAGCCGCTCGAAGACGATCTTCCTCAAGGAGCGTTGCGTCATCTTGCCGTAGTTGCTCTTGCTCAAGCTCATCATAAGCGAGCACTCGAGGTGACCCGTATATGAGTTCAGTGGGGAGAACTGCTTCTGCCCCGTATACTAGGGCAAAGGGTGTCTGGCCGGTGGCTCGATTTGGCGTCATTCTGATCGACCAAAGAACAGTCGGCAACTCATCAATCCAGCGCCTTCCACTCTTGCGCAGCCTGTCAAAGGTCTTTGTCCTTAAGCCTCGCAGTACTTCAGTGTTTGCTCTCTCAGCTTGACCATTGCTTCGTGGGTAAGCAACGGAAGCGAAACAGACTTTGCTACCGAGGTCTTGGGTATATTGCATGAAGGTGCGGCTTGTGAACTGTGTGCCGTTGTCGGTGATGAACCTGTTGGGTACACCAAAACGGCACACTAGTCCCTTGAAGAATTTGACGGCTGACTGGGCTATGACCTTCCTCACCGCCTCCACCTCTGGCCACTTTGTGAACTTGTCGATTGCGACATACAAGTACTCAAAGCCCCCGACAGCGCGGGGGAAAGGGCCCAGTATGTTGAGCCCCTGGACCGAGAAGGGCCAGGAGAGAGGAATGGTTTGAAGGGCTTGAGTTGGTTGATGAAGTTTCTTTGAGTGGAACTGACACGATTCACACCTGGTGACCAGTGTCGTCGCATGCTGGAGGGCAGTGGGCCAGAAGAAGCCTTGCCGAAATGCCTTGTCGGCAAGGGCTCTTGACCCTATGTGGGATCGACATATGCCTCCATGTATCTCTGCCAATAGCCCCAGTCCTTCCTCTCGAGGGATACACTTCAATTTCACGCCGTTCGGTCTCTTTCTGTACAGGACGTCATCGACGAACTGGTACATAGCAGATCGACGGGCTACTTTTTCCGCTTCTTCCTGCTCCTCAGGAAGTTCCCCAGTTTGGAGGAATCGGATGGTATGCTGTGCCCACGCTGGAGCCTGGAGCTCGACGGCGAGGACTAAAGGCATTTCCTCCGCTATAGGAGCGGCTGTCTCGACGGCAAGATCTTGACGCTCCGCCGGAGCTAGCCATCCTGTGGCGGGCTCTGTGTGCCAGGCAACATGCTTGCCGGCGGCTCCGGGGAGTTCGGCGGGAAAGTACTTGCCGAGCCCTGATTTCCTCCTCTTGTTTTGCTCTGTTGATGGATCAACGGATGGCTGAGAAAGCTGAAGCACAAAGGTACGTGGATCCACAGGTAACTTGAGGGCAACACGCTTTGACAGGTAATCGGCGATGTCGTTCTCTGCTCGGGGAACATGCTCCGCTTGTATACCATCAAAACGCTCTTCCAGCTTTCTCACTTCATCGACGTAGGCCTTCATCAACGGGCTCTGGTAATCTCTATTGACTTGTTTAACGACAAGCTGCGAATCGCCCCTGATAATGAGTTTCTTGATTCCGAGGTCTGCCGCGATCCTAAGACCAGCAAGCAGCCCCTCATATTCAGCAGTATTGTTCGTTGATACCTCCCTGGGGAAGTGCATCTGAATCACATACTTGAGGTGCTCTCCGGTGGGCGCGACAAGCAGTACGCCAGCCCCGGCGCCCTGTAACGAGAAAGCTCCATCAAAGTACATGACCCAGTCGCAAGTCGCCTCTTTGCCGGGGAGAGCAGTTTCCTGGGCTTCCTCATCACGCGTCGCGGTCCATTCTGTAACGAACTCCGCCAAGACTCGGCTTTGAATTATCGAGGTACTTTCAAACTTGAGGCCAAAGCTGGACAGCTCCAGTGCCCACTCTACAATTTTTCCCATTGCATCTGGATTGTGCAATATCCGTTGCAGAGGGAGGCGAGTGACGACAGAGATCTCGTGTGCCTGGAAGTAGTGACGCAGCTTCCTCGAGGCCATAAGAAGGCCGAAGAGTAATTTCTGCACACCGGAGTACCTTGATCTAGCCCCCTGCAAGAGGGAGCTAACAAAGTAGACCGGGTGCTGTATCATTTTCTTCCTTTGCGGCACTCCAACCAGCCATGTCATCTCTGCACCAACGGCATCAGGCTCTGTCGCTGCTATCACCTCGTCATCAATTTCTCTCTATGCCACTAGTGCGTCGCTGACCACCTGGTTCGTTGCCGCCAAGTATAGCAGCAACGGTTCTTGTGGCCTAGGCGCAACTAGTACTGGCGTGGAGGAAAGATACCTCTTCAAATCTTGCAATGTTGCTTCGGCTTCTGGCGTCCACTCCATTGGGCCCACCTTTTTCAAAATCTTGAAAAAGGGAAGGGCGCGCTCGGCAGACTTGGAAATGAATCTGCTCATGGCGGCAACGCTGCCATCAAGCCGACGCACATCCTTGACCCGTTTGGGTGCTTCAATCTGTTCTATAGCTTTGATCTTGTCTGGATTGGCCTCTATCCCACACTGTGACACAAAGAACCCGAGAAGCTTGCCGGACGGGACACCGAAGACGCACTTCTCAGGGTTCAGCTTGAGATTGATCTTGCGTAGGTTTGCAAATGTTTCTTGTAAATCCGGTATAAGGGTTGCCTTGTTTTTGGTTTTGACCACTATATCATCCATATAAGCCTCCATATATCTATGGAGCTGGGGTTCAAAACCAATCTGGACTGCCCTTGCAAACGTTGAGCCAGCACTCTTCAACCCGAAAGGCATTCATACGAAACAATACATACCACATGGGGTGATGAATGCTGTCTTCTCTTCGTCTTCTCTTGTCATGAAGATCTGATGGTAGCCGGAGTAGGCATCGAGGAATGACAACAGGTCACACCCAGCGTGGAGTCAACAATCTGTCCGATGCGCGGCAACGGGAAGGGGTCTTTGGGACAAGCCTTATTAATATCTGTGTAATCAATACACAGCCTCCACTTCCCATTCGCCTTGCGCACTACCACTGGATTGGCCAACCACGTTGGATGGAGCACTCCTCTTACCAAACCCGCTGCTTCTAGTTTTTGGATCTCCTCTGTGATGAACTCTTGTCGTTCCAAAGCTTGCTTCCTGACCTTCTGCTTGACAGGCCGCGCATGAGGACAAATAGCAAGGTGGTGCTCAATAACCTCCCTGGGAACGCCGGGGATGTCGGATGCTTGCCACGCAAACACATCGACATTCGCCCGCAGGAAGGTGACGAGCGCGTCTTCCTATTTGTCATCAAGGGCGGAGCTTATGGCGAAAGCCCCTCCCGTGCCGTTCTCCTTGACAGAAACTTTCTTGGTTTTTGGCGGCGTGGCCCTGGACTTCTTGTTTTTGCCGGTGGAGCTCTCTGGCATGTCCTCGACGGGAGCACTACACTCCGAAGAGGTGCGCTTGCCGGAAGGGGTGTCCGATGTCTCACCGATCTTTTTCTTCTTCCCTCCCGGGGCTCCAGTGGCAGGAGCAAGTGCCCTAGTGGCGGCAGCTGCTGCAACTGCTTGTTGGTAGAGTTGGTCAGCGCAAATCAGCGCATCTTTCTTATCGGATGGGATGGTGATGATCGTCACAAGCCCTGGCATCTTTAGGGTGTTGTAGGCGTAGTGTGACGCTGCCATGAACTTGGCCAGCGCTGGGCGGCCAAGGATCCCGTTGTAAGGCAAGGGGATCTTGGCAACATCGAATGTCGATCCTTTCTGTCCTGTAGTTCAGATCACTTCCAAAAGTCACGGGCAGCGTGACCATCCCCTTTGGTTGACTTTTCCCCGGGTTGATCCCCTGAAATGTGCCCGTCTCTTCGAGGTCTCCGTCAGGAATCTGCAGCTTCTCGATCACGGTAGGCGAGATTAAGTTCAGACCGGCCCCGCCATCGCCTAGCATCTTTGTCACCTTGAGGTTGCGTATTGTCGGTGAAAACAACAATGGCAAGCACCCGACCGCAGTAGTGCGATCAGGGTGATCCTCGGTGTCAAAAATGATAGGCGTGCTGGGGCATTTCAGCGGCTTTTGGGAACCAGACGACGGCTCCGCCGCTGTAATCTCACGCGCCCACTGTTTAAGCTGGCGGTGAGAAGTATGCAGCAAGGCGCCACCATCGACGCACATGGCCTCCGTGGCTTTCTGAAAATCTTGGTCGCCGGACTCGTCGTCCTCTTCGTGATCGTCATCTTCTGGCTTTCTGTCACGGCCCCGGGTGGGCCTCTCCTGTTGTTTATCCTTGCCACGACGGCCTGCTTGGCCGTCACGCTTCTTGCCGGACCCCTCAGCACTGTCCTGGCCCTTCTCCTTGTCCCGCCTCTCATATTCAGCCCTCTGCTTCTCAGCAAGGAGCTCAACCTATGGGCAGTTCTGGAGATCATGGCCTTTGGTGCGATGGATCTTGCAGTATTGCTTGTCGGAGTTTCCTGGCTTTTCGGCAGCCGCCAAGGCTTGGCAGACGACACATCCGGCAAGTTCCTTGCCGGTGTCATCTGCCTTGGTTTTCTTGGCGGAGCCGGCATCATCAGATCCCTCGACGCAAACACGGCTTTACCCTTGCGCTTCCTGTTGCGGCGCCGGCCTTTCTTTGCCGGGGCGGCAGCATCCTCATCTAAAGAGTCGGTTTCCGCGATGGCATCTTCGCCGGGGTATTTCCTTCCCTCTTCAGCTCGGGCACATCTGTCAGCAAGAACATAGAGTTCTGCCATGTCTTTCACCTTGTTCATTGCCAGCTCTTCGCGCATCTTGCAGTTACGCATGTTCTGATGAAACACGTTGATGATGGCGGCAGGGTGAACATCAGGGATATTGTACTGTACCCGGCTGAACCTCTGTATATACTTGCGCCGACTCTCGCCTCCCTTCTGGGGAATGACGTGCAGGTCACTTGCTTGGCCATGGGCTTGGTGACCTCCAGTAAAGGCGCCAACAAACTCATGGCACAAATCCGACCAGGAGGAAATAGAGTCTATCGGCAAGTGCATCAACCACGACATGGCGTTGGGTTTAAGAGCCAATGGAAAGTAATTCGCAAGCACCTTATCGCCGCGGGCTCCGGCAGCTTGCATCGCGATGGTGTAGATGCTGAGGAACTCCGTTGGGTGGGTCTTGTCGTTGTACTTCTCGCTAACGTCAGGCTTGAAGGTGCGGTGAGTGGGCCACTGGAACTGCCACAGCTCACGGGTAAAAGCCGGACAGCCTACCTCGTAAGGTAAACATCTAGGGCTCTCCGGTGCTGGGCGGTTCATAGCAGGCCCTGCTCGCCTGTCTGACTGGTGGCGCGCTTCGTGCCGGTGCTCGATGGTGGTTCTATCGTCTTCATGAGCTCACTCCTAACAAACTTGACGCTGGTCGCCGTGGGTCCGTGGGTCGGACGACGCTATGGAGATGTCATCACCCGCAACGTCTTGACGAGTCGACACACGCGGTACTGGGCGAGGAGGAGGCGAATGCACCGTGGCCACGGTGCTGCCGGTCCTCCCGACACTGGTGCGTGGGACCCCATTGGAGCGTCGACCCGGGGGCTTCGCTGGACTTGGTTCATCCTTGTTGGCGACCGTGACAAGGCTTCGGATGGTGCCTCTCCATTCGTTGAGTTTCCCCGTAACGGGAGGAAAGTCGAGGAGCAACTGCGCGCGCGCCAGGGCTTCTGCTGGGGTTAGCGGTAGCGAAACCTGCACGGACCGCGACGCACTTCGACTCCTGACCATGTTAGGAGGAGCTCTATCACGATCCCGCGGTCGCATGCCGTTTTCACCAGCGCTTCGGCGGGCGGGCAGGTCATCTACGTCTCGGGAGTGGCGCTCGGGGCTCTTCCCATGGCGACGCCTGGGATCTTCGGCGTGATGACGCCGTTCGTCACGCGCTGCTTGGGAGGAGCGCGCTGTTGGCGCCGGCGTGGGAGTCCTGGAGGCCCTTGCGTCGCCTTCGGGTGATGCGGCAGCGATCTTGGAAGGCCCCGCGCCACCCGCGGAGGGCCTAGCTCCGTCTTTGGATTTGGCGTTGTGTGGCCCGTTACCAGGCGCACAAACCTCGCCACCTCCCAAACTCCGGCTGCTGGGACGGCGTTGGTATCCGCGAGCAGCGCCCCGGGTCCTTTCCGCGACCTATCCGCTGCTCGCCCGCGTCGGGACGGGCTGTCCGACTTCTGACTGGCCAACCGCCACCGTCGTCTTCTTCTTGGGTGCCATGATGATGAAGAAACATCGAACTAACTGCTAAAGCCGATTCTCACAACTGCGCCCCCTACCTGGCGCGCCAAAGATGTTGGTGGGAACGACACCTATGGGATCACAAGAATCCCTACTACGGTTAGTGGGGCGCGGGGTTGAGAGAAGAGCGGATCAAATAGATAGCACACGGTTCCTTTATCCAGGTTCGGGCCGCGAGGATGCGTAAAACCCTAATCTTGCTTTGGTGGATTGTATATATGTGTTCTTTAGCTAGCTATGGGCGTGAGGAGCTCCAAAAAGCTGAATCCTCCTCCTGGTCGCCTCGGGCCTCCTTTCATAGAAAAAGGGGTTGCCACAGTGGCACACAGGAGGTGGAAAGGGTACAGTGATGCGAGGTTATCCCTCGCATTACATGACAAGGCGCATTTAATGCGTCTTGCTTAGGTGTCCTTGCTTTATCGGGGACGAGGGAGAGATTTGTCTTGTCCGTCGCCGCTCCTTCTTGTGTCGACACGCGCCCTGGCCAGCGATGCCTGAGATGCCATGTAGGTAGGCAGGCAGCTGAGGTGGCACAATGGTGGGTCTTCTTCGAAGATCTGCATGTCGCCACGCAGGTGCCTGCCCAGCTGGTTGGGTCGGCAGCTGCATAAGGCGGTGGAAGTTTAGTCGGCGTGGGCCTGATGGTGGCCCTGCGGATGTCCTTGGCAAGGGCCTTGCCGGGGCCCCGGCAAGGGTCTTGCCGCGGTGCCTGCTGCCATCCCAGGCAAGGCGCCTACCGGAGGTCTTGTGATCTTCCTCGGCTAGGATCCCGCCAAGGGTCGTCGCCTTCTTAGTGCCTATCTGATCTTGAATGTCTTCACAAAGATCTGCATGCCACTACGGGGATGTCTCCCGAATCCTTGCCCTATGGGGGCAGCGGACTCAAGGGTGGTTTGCTCCGTAGGCGTGGGGCGAGTTGCCGCGGCAAGGGTCTTGCCGGGGCTACTAAAACTGGCTCCCGGCAAGGATCTTGCCGGGGGAACCCGCTTCGTCCCTTTGCTCTTTGTGGTCTTGTCCTTGGTGTCGTTCTAGTTCTCTTGAGCTTCGGTCTTACCCTGGCTTACCTCCCTTGCCTTTCTTGGTGCGGCGGTGCCCGTGGCTCAGACTTCCCGTGCACAGTCATAGGGGTACAAAAAAGTGTACCCCCCTTTTTGTACACCGACACTATCTAAGTGGAAGTTCTTTAGTAATTTGATTAATTGAACTTTAATTTATCATGAACTTAGTCATGATAGTTTTTGCATATCTATGTTGTTGTAGATCAATGGCCCGTGCTACCATTCCCTTGAATTTTAATGTGTTCCAAGAGAAAGCTAAGTTGAAAGATGATGGTCGCAATTACACGGATTGGGTCTGTAACTTGAGGATTAACCTCATTGCTACACAGAAGAATTATGTCCTTGAAGCACTGCTAGGTGACAAGCCCCCTCCCGCCAATGTAGACGCTTTGAACGTCTGGCAGACGCGGTCTGATGACTACATGATAGTTCAGTGTGCCATGCTTTACGGCTTAGAACCGGGACTTCAATGACGTTTTGAACATCATGGAGCATATGAGATGTTCCAGGAGTTGAAGTTAATATTTCAAGCAAATGCCCGGATTGAGAAATATGAAATTTCCCATAAGTTCTACAGTTGAAAGATGGAGGAGAACAGTTCTATCAGTGAACACTTGCTCAGAATGTCTGGGTACTACAATCATATGACTCAACTTGGTTGCAAAGTTGACGAAGATGGTGTTATTGATAGAGTTCTTCAATCACTGCCACCAAGCTATAAAGGCTTCGTGATGAACTATAACATGCAAGGGATGCGGAAGACAATTCCCGAGCTCTTCTCTATGCTCAAAGCTGCGGAGGTAGAAATCAAAAAGGAGCATCAAGTGTTGATGATTAACAAGACCACTAGTTTCAAGAAAAAGGGCAAGGGAAAGAAGGGGAATTTTAAGAAGAATAGAAAGACAGTTTCTACTCCCACGAAGAAACCCAAGTCTGGAGCCAAGCCTGAAACTGAGTGCTTCTACTACAAAGGGACTGGACACTGGAAGCGGAACTGCCCCAAGCATTTGGCGGATAAGAAGGATGGCAAAGTGAACAAACGTATATGTGATATACTTGTTATTGATGTGTACCTTACTAATGCTCGTAGTAGCACCTAGGTATTTGATACTGGTTCGGTTGCTAATATTTGTAACTCGAAACAGGGGTTATGGATTAAACAAAGATTAGCTAAGGGCGAGGTGACGATGCGCGTGGGAAATGGTTCCAAAGTCGATATGATCGCCGTCGGCACGCTACCTCTACATCTACCTTCGGGATTAGTTTTAGACCTAAATAATTGTTATTTGGTTCCAGCGTTAAGCATGAACATTATATCTGGATCTTGTTTATTGTGAGATGGTTATTCATTTAAATCTGAGAATAATGGTTGTTCTATTTATATGAGTAATATCTTTTATGGTCATGCACCCTTGAAGAGTGGTCTATTCTTGTTGGATCTCGATCGTAGTGATACACATATTCATAATATTGAAGCCAAAAGATGCAAGGTTGATAATGATAGTGCAACTTATTTCTGGCACTGCCGTTTAGGTCATATTGGTGTAAAGCACATGAAGAAACTCCATACTAATGGACTTTTGGAATCACTTGATTATGAATCACTTGGTGCTTGTTAACCATGCCTCATTGGCAAGATCACTAAAACTCCGTTCTCCTGAACAATGGAGCGAGCAACAGATTTGTTGGAAATCACACATACTGATGTACGTGGACCGATGAGTGTTGAGGTTCGCGGCAGGTATCGTTATTGTCTGACCTTCATTGATGATGTGAGCAGATATGGGTATATTTACTTGATGAAAGACAAGTCTGAAACATTTGCAAAGTTTAAAGAATTTCAGAGTGAAGTAGAGAATCATCGTAACAAGAAAATAAAGTTTCTACGATCTGATCATGGAGGTGAATATTTGAGTTACGAGTTTGGTCTTCATTTGAAACAATGTGGAATAGTTTCACAACTCACGCCACCAGGAACACCACAACGTAATGGTGTGTCTGAACATTGTAACCGTACTTTATTAGATATGGTGCGATCTATGATGTCTCTTACCGATTTACCACTATCGTTTTGGGGTTATGCTTTAGGGAAAGCTGAATTCACGTTAAATAGGGCACCATATAAATCTGTTGAGATGATGCCTTATGAACTGTGGTTTGGCAAGAAACCAAAGTTGTCGTTTCTTAAAGTTTGGGGCTGCGATGCTTATGTGAAAAAGCTTCAACCTCACAAGCTCAAACCCAAGTTGGAGAAATTTATCTTCATAGGATACCCAAATGAAAATGTTGGGTACACCTTCTATCACAGATCCGAAGGCAAGATATTCGTTGCTAAGAATGGATCCTTTCTAGAGAAGGAGTTTCTCTCGAAAGAAGTGAGTGGGAGGAAAGTAGAACTTGATGAGGTAATTGTACCTTCTCCCGAATTGGAAAGTAGCACATCACAGAAACTAGTTCCAGTGATTCCTATACCAATTAGTGAGGAAGCTAATGATGATGATCATGAAACTTCAGATCAAGTTACTACTGAACCTCGTAGGTCAACCATAGTACGTTCCGCACCAGAGTGGTACGGCAACCCAGTTCTGGAAGTCATGTTACTAGACCATGATGAACGTACGAACTATGAGGAAGGGATGATGAGCCCAGATTCCGCAAAATGGCTTGAGGCCATGAAATCTGAGATGGGATCCATGTATGAGAACAAAGTGTGGACTTTGGTTGACTTGCACGATGATCGGCATGCCATTGAAAATAAATGGATCTTCAAGAGGAAGACCGACATTGCCGGTAATGTTACTGTCTACAATGCTCGACTTGTTGCGAAAGGTTTTCAACAAGTTCAAGGAGTTGACTACGATGAGACTTTCTCACCCATAGCGATGCTTAAGTCTGTCTGAATCATGTTAGCAATTGCCGCATTTTATGATTATGAAATATGGCAAATGGATGTCAAAACTGCATTCCTGAATGGATACCTCAAAGAGGAGTTGTATATGATGCAACCAGAAGGTTTTGTCGATCCTAATGGTGCTAACAAAGTATGCAAGCTCCAGCGATCCATCTATGGACTGGTGCAAGCATCTCGGAGTTGGAATATACGCTTTGATGAGGTGATCAAAGCATATGGTTTTATACAGACTTTTGGAGAAGCCTGTATTTACAAGAAAGTGAGTGGGAGCTCTGTAGAATTTCTGATATTGTATGTGGAAAAAGTTCATTTTAAACCTTGAAATCGTAGAGGTTCTGCGAATCAAACCCTCAAATCCAAATCCCTGTCGTTTGCACCCTGAACTATACAATTCCGGTCTAAATCAAACCCTAGAGTCGTTTGCCAAACAGGGATTGCAAAGGATGGTCGGGATTGGTGGCTGAACCTATTTGCCACCTGCAGCAGTGGCTACGCCCGCGGGTGGGCTGGCCCATTTCGCGGCAGCATGCACTGCCCGTTCAGTGCTTTTTTCCATTCATTTCTTTTGTTGACCTTGTGTTTTAATTTATCTTTTATATTTTTTCTTTTTGGTTCTTTCTCCTTTTCTTTCGGTTTCTATTTCTTTTATTTTTTCTTTTCTTTTTTCTTCCATTAATACATGTAATATGAAAATGTGCCGCCACATGTTAGACCACCACCCCCCAATGAAGAGGATTATGAACCTCACATTAACCCACACACATATGAAGGAGAATTCTTCCAAGAAACACGTCTTTCCAAAAAAACGTTTCAAGAACCGCTCTACTTCATACCAGAACATTGAAGTAGACTGCGACAATGAATCCGACGTCACCCTTGAGCCGGAACAAGAAGAGTCGGAACTAGAAGAAGTTACTTTTGCGGATGACCTGTCAATACTTGACCGATTACATAAAGGAGGCATTCCACATGTTGATGCATTTATTGGTGATAATGATGAGCACGTCATTATTGATATTGATGATGAAGTAGCATTTATTGACCCCGAAGCATATATAGACGATGAAGAGTAATATTAGTAATGTCAGATAAATATATATATTATTAATTAGTTCATGTTATTAGGTATTCAATTTTTTATTATGTTCATGATGATGATACACTTAATTTTCTTATTATGTTTATGTTGTACTAATTTCGTTTACTCTTTGGAATTGCAGGTGTTGATAGATGGTGGGCGCGGGCCGAGAGCGCTTCGAGCCTCCTTCCTCGACACGTGCTGGGAAGGGTGCTTCCATTCCACCCGAGCACCTCCTAAGAGTGTTGCTTGTAGACACCACCGCCGGGCGCTTCTTCTTCGGCCGGGAGAGGTCGGGGGAAGATGAAGAGTGGTGCTAGAGGTGGATGTGGCGGCGGGAGAGGTAGGAAGGCCCCCACGCCTTCCTTGCCGCCACCCCCAGCTGATTCTCCCGACCATATGACTGCTCCTCTGAGGTGGACCCATTTGACGTGGACCCGTCTCGGACTCCGATCCACGAGCCTCAGGCCGACGAGCCTCGGGTCGCCGAGCCTTTGTCCCACAAGAATCGGGTCCCAGAGTCTTCGCCCCACGAGACTCCTGTCCCAAAGTCTTCGTCCCACGTGACTCCGGAGGCTAGTGGTCAAGCTGATTGTGGCGAGGATAGCTTTTCTGAGGATAGCTATAGCGAGGGCGAGCTGGTTGAGGGGGGCAAGAAGGTCTACCAGCGTGGTGGTACAAACCTCCTGCCCTTGCCAGCGACCCATGATTAGAGGTGGTTGATTGTGCCTAATGGGGAGAAGTAAGTGCATTTACTCTTTTTTAAAATTTTGCTTTCACATTTCTTCAAATTAATCTCTAATGTGTTGGCCTTGTCATACTGGAGGTCTTGGGTACATGCCCGTGGTGTCCGCAGGCCCAACCAGGTCCTTGGCGTGCTTTGTCAGCAGAACTTCCCGGGGAGGGTCACGTTGCCCGGTGAGGGTGAGGTTCCACAGCTAGCACTAAGTTGGGAGCTGTACTTAGCTGCCCCCGCCCCGCCGAAGGAGAGGGTCGACGGTGTCTTGTGCGAGATGGTGGCCGACATTGTGGTCCGGACATTTCGGGTAATTTCTCCTTTACCAAATTTAAAATCAACAGTACCTAGTGATTGTACAAATCAGTGATGTCTTTTTTGATTGCAGACCTTCTACAGGTGTCTTTAGGATTACGAGGCGGACGCGGCTATGGTTGTCGAAGCCGAGTGCAAGCGCCTAGTTCAGAACTTACGACACGAGTCTCGGCTGCACGCTGTTCGAGGCTACTACGCATCGACTAACATTAAGAGGGCCAATAAGAAGTGTCGCGCCAAGTTTCTGAGTAAGGAGAAGTACATAAAGGTAATTACCAATTCTTCAGGCCTTGTACTTAGTTTCCTTGATTTGATTCGTAGGCGTAGCGCTGAAATTTCTCTTGTCTAAGTTAAGTGCCCCAGAGATGGTTTGCGGATAGGATGGACTTTTGGGAGGCGTTGGTGGATGAGTGGTGCTCTCTCCAATGGCTAGCCGTCCACAACAAGGCAAAGGATAAGCGTGGCCAAATGGAAGGTCTGCCACACCATCAAGGAAGCTCCAACCTATTTGAGTATGGGGATCACTAGGTATGTGGTTTGCCTCATGATTCATGCATTTTCATTCTTCATGCTAGCTTGAGCCCTTAACTAATATATTATTCCTCTGTTTTAGGCGCATCACAACAAGAAGGAGGTGCGACCACTATTCGACCTCTATACCATGGCCCATACTGCCCCGTACAAGAAGGCCAAGGCATTCTCTGAGTCTGACCTCGATCATCCAGAGAGCATCACCAACATCTCCTCCCACAACAAGCTCGTGAGGTATAGAGACTTTGGGAAGGCGACGAAAGGGGAGGACTTCAACCCGAGCCAGAGTGCTTTTGATCCAGAGCTCGTGATGCTATCTGGTGGTGGGAGGTACCATGGCTCGGTGCCATTGGTGTTGGACTGATACGTTGTCCTAGAACTCTCCCGGAGATGAAGAAGCGCTAGACAAGCTCCGATCTTGAGACAAGGCCTTGTCCATGGACAATGGATCTCGCCATCGAGGCTAGGGCCTAGGAGCTTCTGGCGGAGGCAAATAGGCAGGCGACATAGAGGGAGAAGGACATGGAGGAGAGGACGGCTAGGCTGTTGGGGGAGGAGATGAAACGGAACGACGCGGGTCACCGGGCCCTATATGAGCTCCTCGTGGTAAGTTTCTCCTACATATTAGCCAAATCATGCACGTAATGTTCGTTTCATTACTAACTAAAATGACTGACTTGTGAAAATAAAATGTGCAGTCCGTGTGCCAGAGCAACGGTCAGACCACTCCGCCAATGCCCCAGATTGTTATAGCACCCACGGTGAGTTTCATTTGAATGGTCATTAGTTACTAGTATTCACATTTGAGTTTCATCATGCTAACGAGACATTGCAAATGATCTTTGGTCCAGCATGCCTCCCAACAAGCATCGACCGATCCTTCTCCGTCTGGCACTAGCGCAACCCCGACTGCCCCTTCACCTTCGTGATGATGGTAAGTTTTCCCAAGTGTTTTGCTTAACAAATGCATACTTAGCTTAAGAAATGACCTATTTAGGTCCAAAATGACCTATACTTAGCTTATTTTCCTCGAAAATGACATAATAACCATACTTAGCTCCAAAATAACATATTTTACCCAGGATAGCTATAAAATGACCTATACTTAGCATTTTTTCCCTCCAAAAATGACTTAATATGCTTAGTTAGCTAAAAAGTGGCATAACTACCTAGGATAGCCTAATAATGATATATACTTAGCTTAGGTAATTCATTTATGACATAATTAGCTTACTTAGGTAAAACATGGCATAATAACCTTGGTTTAGCTCCAAACTGTCATATAATTAGTTTATTTCCACCAAAATGACAAAATAACCTTACCAAGCTCCAAAATGACTGATTTTAATTAGGATAGCTCTAAAATGACCCACACTTACTATTTTTCCTCCAAAATGAATAAATATGCTTAGTTAGCTCGAAAATGGCGTAACTACTGAGGTTAGCTCAAAATGACCTATACTTGGCTTCTTTAGTTCATTTATGACATACTTAGCATACTTAGATAAAAACTGGCATAATAACCTTGGTATAGCTCCAAACTATCATATCATTAGTTTATTTTCCTCCAAAATGACAAAATAACCTTACCTAGCTCCAAAATGACCGATTTTAACTAGGATAGCTCTAAAATGACCTACACTTACCATTTTGACCTCCAAGAAAAAGAAGATAAAAAAGAGGAGAAAAAGAAAGAGAAAAAATATGATTCTTCTACTTCTTATTCTTCTTCTTCTAGTCTTCTTCCTCCTTATTCTTCTAACTTACTTCTTTCCCAAATTGCAGATTTTCTTAGATCATGGAAGCTTGCATTGATGGAGTCTACTCTTCTCCTTGTCCTTCCTTTTTTTTGATTTTGTAGGATGAACAATGTGAAACTTGCTACCTATATATGTATGTATGGATGAAACCATTGAATGCTTGTTGTTGGATATATGCTGGCTATATAGATGTTGGATATGGAGTTTTGAGTTGGTATGTATATGTGTTGGATGATCATATACATATGGCAGGGATATGTATGCTTGTAGAAAGTATTTTAAAATCTATATATAGATTGAATTTCAGAAAAATAGGAAAAACAGGGGCAATACAGTCACTTTGCCTGCTGGAAGATGGCAAAGAGGTCTGTCGTTCGCCAGCAGACGGCAAAGTTGCCACATGACAGCTACCTGTGCAACCTAGGGGGGCTGGGCTAGCCTATATGGTTGCTTTGCCGTCTTCCAGCAAACGGCATATCCAGCCACATGACAGCTACATGGGGGCACTTGGGCTGGCCTATTTGTCAACTTTGCCATCTGCGCTGCAAAGGTCTTTGCCGCCTGCCAGCAGACGGCAAAGAACGCCGTTAACCCCTTAACGGAGCTAAGCCCAAACCTGTGCCATCCATGCCCTTTGCCGTCTGCTGGCTGACGGCAAAGTGCCCTTTCCCGTAGCTCGTTCAGCCGGACATTTTGTCGTCTGCTGGCCGACGGCAAAGGCCTTTGCCGTCCACTAGGCATGCCTTTGCCGTCAGCCATGGCAGATGGCAAAGTGCCTGATTCATGTAGTGTTTGCCCTAGACAGACTGTATGAAAAATGCTTGTTGCATATTTAGACGCTCCAACGCATGTGCGTAATTATCACATTGAGAACTTTGCAACCCCAGGAATTTAGAGCGACTGGGTACAAATAATTGTGGTGGATTATATCAACGGTTAGATAATATGTCAATCCCCTACTTCAATTAACATTCCTCTTCTCTGCATACACCGCTCAAGTATCCACCATCTTCATCGTCCCCGGTCTGCCGCACTACACACTTGCACACACTCTGCAATCTCGCTTTCTCGCGGTTTGTATATGTACTGCAGCCATGTCGAGCGAGAGTGAGGAAGATAGTTGCGCTAGTAGTCTAGCGCTCGATGATAGGCCAACATCGGAATCATCGTGCTCGTCTTGCATGAGTTCATCGTCGAGCCCAAACCTTGATTTTATCTTGATCACGGAAGGGACGCCGCCTATGGAGTCTTCAGACGGCTACCAGACGAACGAGGAGCCGTCGGAGGACGAAGAAGAGGATGACTATGATGATGAGGAGGGTTGGTCGAACAAGGAGGAGGAGGACGATGATAGCAATGACGATGACGACAATGGCGGCGATGAAAAGCCAACAGTCAGCGGCAAGAAGCGTCCTCGCCAAGATGATGTCGCGAGGCCATCCAAAAACAACAACAAGAAGAAGAACAAGAAGGACTAAATTAAGCAGACTGTATATATCTCTATTTTCATTCACTCATATTAATTCGTTATCTCTGTTTCCCCTGTCAATCTTATCGCAGATGGTTAGCAATACATATTCAACATAGATCTTTTACACCATTGCCCACATGTTGGTTTCTTAAATTGTGTGCCTTGTCGAGCACAGAATTCATAAAAAATAAATCATATGTGTTGTCTATAATGATAGCACACAATTCTTATTACCGACATGTTAGTCGGGTATCACACAAATCTTGTTACGCCGAATTATTTGTGTTCAACTCAATAACCACAAATGATTCATCGGAGCGAACTGTATGCCATATATCACACAAATCATGATTTGGCTGCCTATTTCTGTTGTTTTGTATGATCACAAACATTTTGTATGGATCAAACCTATGCCACACATCACACACGCAACTAAAATATGGACCGTGTTTGATGTCTCTGCCATCGCAAATGTTTTGTATCATTTTGGACACTTTTATTACATCATCGTTTGCGATTAATGCATCGCACAAAGTTTCGTCGAGGAGTCTCTGATTGCAGTGTCGTGTTAGTAGCATCCTGTAGTAGTGTATCAAGACCTTTTTCGGGCGCCATTGCCGGGAGCAATAGCTTGGGGTGAATATTCTCGTGTGTACTTGTTTGCTTTATCACTAAGTAGATTATTTTTTGTTCAAAGTTGTTCTCTGTATTTAGTTCTGGATATGGAACACAAAATACCAAAAAAAAATAGGTGTACTTGCTACTCATGGAGATGGGGAACCTCCTAAAACCTTCGATGCTCGTTATGTGAAAAATATTAAACACTACATTGATAATTATGAGAAACCCTGATTCAACTTGATAATAGGAGTAACGTTGAATCAACGTGAATAATTTAGGGATTATTTCTTGACTCAAAAAATGAAACTCTTATGGGATCAAATTCATATGATGCATTGGTATGCTAGGGATTTATGATTGAGATATGATTATACTTGTTGCTCTACAATGAAGGCTCCACACCTTCCCTTTTCATGTGAGTTTAATGATAACGAAACATTGGCTTCTTATGCTAATGGTATATATGATTACTATGATGAGGAACGAATAGAAGAATTTTTCTCTTTTAAGGGTGCTTATGAAATTGAATATTTGTTTGAAAAGTGTGAAAATTATGATGATGCTCTTTACATACCTGAAATTTTTGCTATACTTAAATATTGATATGAGAATAATGAATACAATTCTAATATTAATGCATTTATTGAGAAGGTCTGTGCTGTCCAAGATGAGATTAATATTTTGCAGGAATCTATGGAAGAAGAAATTGATGACATTGTGAGATCATTGGATGAAAAAGACGAGGAGGAGAGTTGCTACCCATGCCCACATTCTAATGCTAGTAACTCGTTAATTCATACATTGTTTAATTTCCCTTGCTTACGGAAGGATGGATGGTATGATGATTGCTATGTTATGATCCCTTGGATTCGTTTGAAATATCCCTTTTTGATGATGCTTGCTATGCTTGTGGCCATGTTGCCAATATGAATTATGCTTATGGAGATGAACTTGCCATAGTTCCATTTGTTAAACATGAAATTGTTGCTATTGCACCCATGCATGATAGTCCTATTATCTTTTTGAGTTCTTCCAACTACACAGCGTCGGAGAAGTTTTCTCTTATTAAGGATTATTTTGATGGTTGTGTTTTACTACTACACATGATGATTTTGAGAAATATAATATGCACGTGCTTGCTGCTCCTACTTGCAATTATTATGAGAGAGGAACTACATCTCCGCTTCTCTATGTTTCAAACATGATTAAATTGTAAGAAATTATTTATACTATTCATTGGCCTTTACTTGATGGGCATGAATTGTTCTTTTATGACATGCTGATGCATAGAAAGAGAGTTCGACTTCATCATTGCATTATATATGTTGTGTTGTGCTCATTACTAAATTACAAATCATTGTTAATTAAAATTGGCTTTGATATACCTTGGGATCCGGGTGGATCCATTACGTGAGCACTATATGCCTAGCTTAATGGCTTCAAAGAAAGCGCTGCCAGGGAGATAACCCGGAAGTTTTAGAGAGTCATTTATTTCTGTTGAGTGCTTTTAAAAGTTTTCAAAACAAAAAAATATAGAGGGGAACCTAAAACTTTTCAAAAAGAAAAGTGAAAGTAAGAAAGACAAGCACAGTTAAAGTGGGGGAGCTCCTTGAACTTTGTTCATGCCCATGGAAACTGTGCAAATCTTGAATTACAGAAACTTTTCAACAAAAATAATTATCCCCTTGTAAAAATTCTTGTATTATAAAAATAATGTGCCAAGATTTTCCTTTAGGATTGTAGGCGTTCTGGGAATGGGGGTACCCAGACTTGCCTGCCTGCGGCCCAGGGCGTGGCTCACCAGTCGGGGTGGTACGGCCCAGCATCTTCAGTAACCACTCAAGGCCCTCGCGAGGGGCCAAGCATCGCGAGGCGGACGATGCAAGACATCCCCTGGGGCGGCCTCACTAGGCCGGCTCATGAGGGTCGGAGATATCCAGGCAAGGGGCACCTAGCGAGGTCCTCGTGATGTGAGCAGTGAAGTCCAAGGCCAGGCGGGCACCAAGGGGCGCAGAGTGCCAGTTTCCTCTTTGGTGATAAAGAAGCAGGTGTCGGCGAGGAGTCCATAGGCATCAGGCAAATGTTTCCATATCGGTGCAACAAGACCAAGACCCACAGCACAGCAGAACGGAGGTCACGACGGAGCCCGAGACAGCGTCGCCACCAGAGCCTTTGGCAGGCGAAGACCACCTTTTGTCAGGATAGCTTGTACTAGTTATCCCCCTTCAAATTTGGCTGTTGTGGGATCCCTTCCCGCTCGATATTTGGGAAGAGGACCCGGGCCACTCTAAATAGGACTTGCCACCACCATTGGGATCATCTCACCCGGAGTTGATCAGTCAGTAGGCTACACACCACAAGCTCACCCGAGCACAAGAACCCCTCTCCTTAGGAGGCAGTTCATCGATGTACTAGTTCTTCGTTAGCCTACAAGGAAATTAACCACACTACACTGGATTATGGTATTACACCACAATGGTGGCCCGAACCAGTATAAACCTTGTGTCCCTTGTTCTTCGGATCTGACGAGCAAGGCCCAGGGATCAGTGAGTAGACGAGCTAGGGCGGAAGGAGAGATATTCGTGCGCACCCCAAAGTTCGAACCTTAATGGTTTTGCTGGAACCCGAGATCCGACATTTGGCGTGCCAGGTAGGGGTGTGCCGAAACTTCCCTTCCGTCGATCTCTCGCAGAGCCCATGATGAGCGGCGAGCTGCCCTTGCTGCCTGCGTCGCTCAGACTGCTCCTACCGGCAGACCACCCCGCCGTTCTCCATCGCCTGCCGCCAACGCCGCCACCGGCCCGGTGTGGCATGAACAACAGGCATCGTCTCTGCACCCCTCCGTGCGGCGTGATAGACGCATCGCTACCCTATCACTAACTCCAGCGGTCTCTTCATACCATGCTCGTCGCGGACCCGCGGACACGCAGGCTGCGTTGCTCATGGCATGCGAGGTCCTGCGCTACCGCCCTGTCGACGACTTCTACAAAGAATGGATTTGCTGCATAGCCGAGCTCGTCAGCGTCGTTGGGGGATCTCCAGCGCCGTCCCTCTCCCTGCCTCGTCCGCCTCCCCATGCGGAAAATGAGGCCCATGAAGCTCCACTGCTACCCCCGAGTCAAGGCGTCATCCAAGACCCCAGGCACGTGGCCTCATGGTGAGACTGCCCACGCGCGGTGCTAGTGCACGAAGAAGGAAGCTGCCAAGAGATCCAGCAGCCCCGCGGGGGAGCGCCAGCACTCCCTCCACCGCTGCGCCGAGACCGCGCGCCCCCAGCCGCTGTGGCGCGCGAGGACCAAGATCAAGTCCCACCACCCCAACAAGCTCCGGTGTCGACAGCAGGCTGCAAGGCCGTCACCCCCGTGCTGCGCAACGTCAACTGGACTGGGAAGTTCAAGCCCGACCTGCCTCCACTCTACGACGACACCCCCGCCCTTCGGAGTTCCTGCAGCTCTACGAGCTGAGCATCGAAGTGTCCAACGACTACGAGAAGATCATGGCGAACTGGTTCCCCATGGCCCTCAAAGATGGCGCACGCTTGTGGCTCTTGAACCTACCCGCGGGATCGATCTCCACCTGGAGCGAGATGCGCGAGCGGTTCATCGCCAACTTCCAGGTCACCCGCGACCACCCCCCGGCCGTGGGTGACCTACGGCGTATCAAGCAAAAACCAGGAGAAACCCTATAGAAGTTCACCCAATGCTTCAACAGTGTCTGCGTCAAGATCCCCAAGGTCATGGACGAGGCCATCATTTCGGTGTTCTCAGATGGCGTTCGCGACGTCAAGATGAACGAGGAGCTCGCCATCCACGATGACTTGTGCACGTCCCTGGAGCTATTCAACCTTGCGACCAAGTGCGCCAGAGCTGAGGAGGGGCGCCTCTCCCTTGTCGAGCTCCCCGCTGCTGAACCCGAACACAAGAAGGCCAAGAGCAAGGACGTAAAGTTCAAGGGAGCGGCAGTGCTCGCAGCTAAAGCAGAAATGAAGCACGGCCGAGACTACCCAGAACCACCCAAGAACAGACGGTCATTTTGCGCTTTCCACAACGTGCACAGCCACAACACTCATGAGTGTCAAGAGCTTTGGGCCCTCCGTGAAGGACGCGTCATCCAACGCCCCGAGCGCGACAACCGTGGCTATGGCCGCGGGGGACGCTGGGACGACCGCGGCCCCGCCAGGAGTGGCGTGATCAACCTCGGGAGGACCGTTGGCGCAGCCAGCCCCGGGAGGATGCCTGTAGGGACCAGCCTTGGGATGATCGTCCTCAGGGAAGGGCTGGCCTTCCACCTCTGCCACCGCCAAGGAGGCATGACGACCAGGACGAGGAGGCTGGGGGCTTCCCAGAGCCATGCGCCATCGCCTCCATCTTGGGCGGAGCACAGGCCCCAGCTATTCAGCGCCTCTTCAAGCAATTCGCTCGTGAAGTAAACACGGCCCTCCCCAAGCTCGAGGCTACTCGCCCACTCTGGTGGTCCAGGTGCCCCATCACCTTCAGTTCAGCAGACCAACTCAAGTGCGCGGCTATGGCTGGCGCCCTCCCGATGCTTTGTTCGCCTGTCATCAGCAACGTCCAAGTTAGCAAGACCCTCATCGACGATGGCGCGGGGCTCAACATCCTGTCCATCGAGACATTCGACAGCCTCCAAGTACACTACGATCAGTTGCTGCCTACCAAGCCCTAATCCGGAGTGACTGACGGCTCCACCACCCCCGTAGGGAAGGTTCGCCTACCTATCACCTTTGGCAAGCGCGACAACTACCACACTGAGCTCATCGACTTCGATGTTGCCCACATCCATCTCGCTTATAACGCCATCCTCTGGTACCCAGCCTTGGCCAAGTTCATGGCGGTGACTCACCACGGCTACAACGTCCTCAAGATGCCGGGAAGCAGCAGCATCATTACCATCGCCTGCGAGGAGAAGGACGCAGTGTGCTCACTCGAGCGCGCTTACCAGGCGGCAGGAGTCGAGGATCCAGACAGCGACAACATCATCTACCCACCTGAGGTCGTCCCCAAGAAAAGGAGGCAGCTGCTCGCCCTGGAGCATCATGGGGATGCAGCACCAGGCGGCAGCACCTCAAGACCTACACCAAGGGAGGGCCCGCCTCCCTCTCTCGCATAGGAAGGCGTGCCCAGCGCTCCCCTCAGGCTGGGCTCGGGGGATCTCCTCTAGAGGGCCTCTAACTTAGCCAATGTCACGAGGAAGGCGCTCGGGCACCATGTGGAGGAGTGCTTCGCCGCACACTTCCCTCCGGAGGCCTCAAGGCGTGAGGCACCAAGCGCTCAGGAGTTCATCAGCCAAACCATCGAAGACCTATAGGTGCAAGGGCAATGCGGGGCGAACACCGCCCGGCACCTCTGAGTATAGCTGTCGGCCTAGGCTTAGGAGATGGGCTGTGCGTCTGCATCAACATCCCCGCACTCAACAGGATTGCATCTCAGGAGCTCTACTGGCCTTCCCAGGTGGGTCGATGCCAGGGTTCCCCTCACACCTACGTGTGCATGCCCTTCGGCCTGCCGAACCAAGCGACCCTGCACCAGCACCACATGCAGGCAGTCCTCGCGACTCACGAGGCCAGGCATAAGGAGATCCAGGCGGAGTTGGACTCGGCCCTCTGCGAGATCTGGGGAACCCCAGAGCCTCACGAGGTGCCGGAGCCAGGCGGCGCGTAAGGAGCAGCATCTGCATCGAGCACCTTCAACTACACCAACACTACTTCAGCAACGGTGCCAGGTGACATTTTCCGGTTTTTGTTCAACTGGGAGCGCCCCTTGGGCTGCATCATTCCCAGGTCGCACTAGCCTATCCCTGCGACGTCTATCCGTTTGCATCTCAACTTGCCTTGTTGGGGGCGCCCCTCGAGCTGCATCATCCCCAGGCCGCACAGGTCCGTCCTTGTGGCATGTATCTCCCTCGCATGTTACCTGAGCTAGTGTTACCGTTTCTGTCAGCTGCATCTGGATCACTCATCTATTTGAGGGTCACCGCTTCGGGTCTCCTTTGCTACCTAATGGACTTCCGCTCATCTTGCAACGGGGGCTGCATACGTTGGCACGACGCTTGTGCTCGGGCCCATCCCTGCAATGCTGACAAACCCGAGGGAACGAGCTCTGACCCGCGGCCCGCTCTGCAAGCATCACCTCACCAGGTCCTCGGTGCCTTCGTCTTCCTGCAGAATTATTGGAAGCCCAGAGCGGGCACGACCCTAAGTCGTTCTGCTGCAGGCTAACCCAGCGGGGTCTCAGGAGCACGGCGACAGGCAGTCCCGCTGGTCTCCCCTCCTCACGTAATTCGCTTGCGCGTTAAAGGGGGGTCCCTAAGCATTGCGTCTCAGAGGCTCTTACCGACTATCCAGCCCTCACCCCTTGGCCTTGACCACGGCATCGCGACGTGGCATACAAACGGCGGCTGAGCATCGCTCGAGGGTCGGGACCGGAGGACAAAGAGCATCAAGAAGGATGGGAGAAGGGGAGGCCGACTCAAAGAGCCCGGGCCAGTTCGTACGTCAAGGGGGACCCTTGGGCATCGCGACCCAAGGGCCTAACTGGTCCTGTAGCCCCTCACTCTCTGGTCTTGTCCTGGTTTCCGGTCAAGGCCAGCGGCGGCTGAGGTACGCGCGGAGCCGGGCCCTGCCGACGCAGAACATCAAGGCCCGAGTCCAGCATTCCCTTCCCTCTGGTTCGTTCGTACGTCAAGGGGGATGATACGTCTCCAACATATCTACTTTTCCAAACACGTTTGCCCTTGTTTTGGACTATAACTTGCATGATTTGAATGGAACTAACCCGGACTGACGCTATTTTTAGTAGAACTGCCATGGTGTTATTTTTGTGCGGAAATAAAAGTTCTCGGAATGACCTGAAAATCATCGGAGATTTATTTTGGAATATATAAAAAATACCTATGGAAAGAACAAGACCAAGGGGCCCACACCCTGTCCATGAGGGTAGGGGCGCCCCCCTGGGTGCGTCCCATTGCCTCGTGGGCCCCCTGAGGCTCCACCACATCACCCCCAACTCCATATATTCACTTTCGGGGAGAGAAAAATCAGGGAGAAGGATTCATCGCATTTTACAATACGGAGCCGCCGTCAAGCCCTAATCTCTCTCGGGAGGGCTGATCTGGAGTCCGTTTGGGGCTCCGGAGAGTTGAGATCGTTGCCATCGTCATCATCGACCATCCTCCATCACCAATTTCAAGATGCTCACCGCCGTGCGTGAGTAATTCCATCGTAGGCTTGCTGGACGGTGATGGGTTGGATGAGATTTACCATGTAATCAAGTTAGTTTTGTTAGGGTTTGATCCCTAGTATCCACTATGTTCTAAGATTGATGTTGCTATGACTTTGCCATGCTTAATGCTTGTCACTAGGGCCAGAGTGCCGTGATTTCAGATCTGAACCTATTATGTTTTCATGAATATATGTTTGTTCTTGATCCTATCTTGCAAGTCAATAGTCACCTACTATGTGTTATGATCCGGCAACCCTGAAGTGACAATAATCGGGACCACTTCCGGTGATGATCCTAATTTGAGGAGTTCATGTATTCACTATGTGTTAATGCTTTGGTTCGGTACTCTATTAAAAGGAGGCCTTAATATCCCTTAGTTTCCAATAGGATCCTGCTACCACGGGATGGTAGGACAAAAGATGTCATGCAAGTTCTTTCCCATAAGCACGTATGACTATATTCGGAATACATGCCTACATTACATTGATGAACAAGAGCTAGTTCTGTGTCACCCTATGTTATAACTATTACATGAGGAAATGCATCCGACATAATTATCTATCACTGATCCAATGCCTAGAAGCTATTCACATATTGCTTCTTGCTTATTTACTTTTCCGCTGCTACTATTACAATCACTACAAAACTACTATCGCTACTTTTGCCATTGTTACCGTCACTTCCATATTACTTTCTACTAAATTACCTTGCTGCAAATACTAAGTCTTCGAGATGTGGTTGAATTGACAACTCAAATGCTAATACTTGAGAGTATTCTTAGGCTCCCCTTGTGTCGAATCAATAAATTTGGGTTGAATACTCTACCCTCGAAAACTGTTGCAATCCCCTACACTTGTGGGTTATCAAGACTATTTTCTGGCGTCCTTGCCAGGGAGCATAGCTATATTCTTTAAGTCACTTGGGATTTATATCTATTGATCACTATGAAGAACTTGAAAGACTCAAAAACCAAGATCTTTCCCTCAACTACGAGGGAAGGTAAGGAACTGCCATCTAGCTCTGCACTTGATTCACCCTCTGTTATGAGTAAATTTGCGACATCTACTCCTGCTATTGAATCTGATATGCCGCATGTTCTTGATGATGCCACTTCTTCTATGTATGATGAAACTACTTCTATGCTTGATAATACTTTGCCATTAGGTGAATTTCTTGATGAACAAATTGCTAAGGTTAGAGAGAATGAAATTATTAAGACTAGTAATATTGATGAAAGTGATGATGAAGATTCTCCTCCTAGATATGAATTTTGTGTTGTGCCTTAGGGTTATGTTATGGATGAAGAAACTGCTAGAGACTTTCTTGCTTGGAATGGTAGATATGATCTCAAGAAATTATTAGCTAAGCAGAAAGAAAAGTCTTTGAATGCTATAATGAAATATGACCCTGCTTTTGCTACTTCACCTATTTGTGTTCCTGATAAGGATTTCTCTGTCGATCCTGAGTTAATTACTTTGGTCGAATCTGATCCTTTCCATGGCTATGAATCTGAAACTGTTGTGGCACATCTTACTAAGTTGAATGATATAGCCACCCTATTCACCAACGAGGAAAAAAATTGTTACTACTATATCCTTAAGTTATTTCCGTTCTCGTTGAAGGGTGATGCTAAGACATGGTTTAACTCTCTTGATCATGGTTGTGTGCGTAGTCCCCAGGATATGATTTATTACTTCTTTGCTAAATATTTTCCCGCTCATAAGAAACAAGCTGCCTTACGGGAAATATACAATTTTGTGCAAATTGAAGAAGAGAGACTCCCACAAGCTTGGGGGAGGCTTCTCCGATTAATTAATGCTTTTCCTGATCATCCTCTCAAGAAAAATGAAATACTTGGTATCTTTTATAATGGACTAATCGATGCTTCCAGAGACCACCCGGATAGTTGTGCTAGTTGTGTTTTCAGGGAAAGAACTGTCGATCAAGTTGAATTGCTATTGAATAATATGTTGACTAATGAAAATAATTGGGCATTTCCTGAACCAACTCCTAAGCCAACTCCGAAGAAAAGGGGTGTTCTGTTTCTCAGTCCTGAAGATATGCAAGAGGCAAAGAAATCTATGAAAAAAGGTATTAAAGTTGAAGATATTAAGAATTTACCACCTGTTGAAGAAATACATGGTCTTGATAACCTGACACGGGTAGTAAAGGTAAATTCTCTTTATAGATTTGATGAAGGTGACATTCCTCGTTATAAGTCTACTAGCCAATGTTTAGACGAGTTTGACAATTTTATTGTGAAACAAGAAAACTTCAATGATTATGTTGGTAGACAATTGCAACGTAATGCTTATATGATTGAACACTTGAGTGATTATATGTGTAGAGTTAAAGGTGAATTGAAACTCATTAGTAAACATGCTTCTATGGTTACCACTCAAGTAGAACAAGTACTTAAAGAACAAAATGATTTGATCAATGAATTAAATAGTAGGAAAAATGATAATGCTATTAGAGTTGTGAGTAGAGGTGGAAGAATGACTTAGGAACCTCTGTATCCTGAGGGCCACCCTAAGAGAATTGATCAAGATTCTCAGAGAGCTAGTGTAGATGCACCTAGTTCTTCTAAGAAGAATAAAAAGAAGAATGATAGGACTTTGCATGCTTCTAGTGAACCTGTTGCTGACACACCTAAGAATCCCAATGATATCTCTATCTCTGGTGCTGAAACATAATCTGGTAATGAGCATGAACCTAGTGATGATGTTAATGATGATGTTGATGATGATGCTCAACCTAGCAGTGACAATGATGTAGAGATTGAACCTGCTGTTGATCTTGATAACCCATAATCAAAGAATCAACGTTATGATAAGAGAGACTTTATTGCTAGGAAGCACGGCAAGGTAAGATAACCATGGGTGCAGAAACCCATGCCTTTTCCTCCTAAACCATCGAAGAAAAAGGATGATGATGATTTTGAGCGCTTTGCTGAAATGATTAGACATATCTTTTTGCGTATGCGTTTCACCGATATGCTCAAAACAAATCCTTATGCTAAGTATATGAAAGACATTATCACAAACAAAAGAAAGATACCTGAAGTTGAAATTTCCACCATGCTTGCCAATTATACTTTTAAAGGTGGAATACCAAAGAAACTAGGAGATCTAGGAGTATCCACTATACCTTGCTCCATTAAAAGAAACTATGTTAAGACTGCTTTATGTGATCTTGGAGCCGGTGTTAGTGTTATGCCTCTCTCTTTAGATCGTAGACTTGATTTGAATAAGTTGACACCTACCGAAATATCTATGCAGATGGCCGATAAATCAACTACTATACCTGTCGATATTTGTGAGGATGTGCCTGTTGTGGTTGCAAATGTTATTATTCTAACGGACTTTGTTATCGTTGATATTCCCGAGGACGATAGTATGTCTATAATCCTTCGTAGACCCATTTTGAATATTGCAGGGGCTGTTATTGATTGCAACAAAGGCAATGTCACTTTTCATGTCAATGGTAATGAGCATACGGTACACTTTCCGAGGAAACAACCTCAGGTCCACAGTATCAATTCTATTGCAAAAATTTCAACGATTACTATTGGAGGTTTTGAATTTCCTCTTCCTACTGTTAAGAAGAAATATGGTATTCTATTGTTGGGAATATACATATCCCCAGTGAGGTAACCTAGTGTCATTCGAAAATTATTCGGTTTCATGTTATTCAGAAGAGTTTATTAACAAGACCTGATCAACCTTGTTAATGGATTCCTTTTGATGAGCATGAGATGGTTGAATTTAGATAGCACAACCTTCTGTACCTTCCTTTTACTTTCTGTTAATTAGATTAAATAAAGCAAAATCGTGTTTTCTGTCTGTTTTCAGAGTTATCCGTGCAATAAAAAAATACCCCGAAAATAAAAGTTCTCCAATGCCCCGAAAATGAAATATGATATTTTTCCAGAATATTTAAGAATATTTGGCAGTGAGAACACGACAGGGGGAGCCAGCACATAGCCACGAGGGTACAGGGCGCGACCACCCCCCTTGTTGCGCCCCCTACCTCGTGGGCCCCACGTGGCGCCCCTCCACTTACTCCAGCACCCACACACTCCTTCTTCCTCCCAAAAAATTCACCAACCAGCTCAAGCACGAGTTCTAGCTCATCTTGCTGCCATTTTCGATCTCCTTGCTCAAAGCTCCATTCACAAAACTATTTGGGGAGATTGTTCTTCGGTATGTGAGTCCTCCAATGGTCCAATTAGTTTTTGTTCTAAGTGCTTTATTTATTGCAAATTTTTGTTGCTTAGGTGACCCTGTTCTTGAGCTTGCATCTCAAATTTATGTGGTCCCAAGTAGTTCTAATGCATGATATAGTCTCGAGGCACTTGTGGGTGTAGTGGCTATCAATCTCGTTGAGTTTGGTTCAATTTTATTTTGAGTCACTAAAAATTTCAGAAATTTTCAGAGGAAGAAAATGATGAGGAGATTGTTGAGAGGCTCTTCTAGTCAAAGGTCAAAGAATAAGCAGAAGGAGGAGAATAAGAAGCCCAAATACAATCTTCCTCGCACTGTGGAAGTTCGGCCGTGTGAATGGCCTTGCAATGAGTTTTTGGATGCTGCCGGGATTTATAAGGACTTTTATTATTTGGCGGAGAATGCAGGCCTCACCGACTTCCTCCACGACTAGTGTGAACAATATCGTTTATGCGTACTGGAGCCAAGCACAAGCTTCAGAGCTGGAGCCGGAACCGCCACTTGACCCTTATCGGCAGTCGGTTTATCGATGGGATCCGGATGAGATTGCCAACCAGTGGCACCCAGAGGATGCTCCTCCGTACACCGAAGAGAGTAGCTTTGATCCGTGGCAATAGACCAACTTAGGCCAAAATCCTAAGCTTGGGGGAGTACGTATTTCTCACCAACATTACATTCATGTTCACATACTTATTCCAGTAGTCGGTGCTCATACTCTTTCATTGTACTATCCATGCTAGTTTCATTTCTTTTCTTAGTCCTTTTCTTGTGTGTTAGAAAAACCTTAAGATAAAAAATTAGTTGCAGCTTTTTAGCTAGTTTACTTTGCATGCCTGTAGTAGTAGCAATTAAAAGAGAATCCAAAAAGATTTATCGTTCTTCTTTTGCTTGTTGGGAGCTTTCCCGTGTAAATAGTGTATTTTCTTTTCTTTGGGGGTCAAGAGGAGAAGACCATGATGAAAATGTTTAGTGGCTCTTATATGCTTTGCTGTTGATTTAACCATGAGACATATTACTTTGTCTTCTCCCTTGTATTAAATGCTTGCAGATTCCAGCTTAGTCCAATGCACGTGCACTATTATTATTATCCACACCGTTCGGTCGTGCGAGTGAAAAGCAATAATAACGATATATGATAAATTGATTGAGATGAGAAAAGCTGGTATGAACTTGACCTCTCTTGTTTTTTGTAAGTATGATAGTTCATCATTCCTGATTCAGCCTATTGTGAATGAAACATGCTTGCAATGACAATTAGAGATCATAGTTGCTCATGCCATGCTTAATTAGCTAGGAGTTTATGTTGGTTTATCTTGCGTGCAAACATGATATTAAAATGGTTGTGATGTGGTATGATAGGGTTGTATCCTCCTTTGAACAATTCAAGTGGTTTGATGTGGCACATGTTCACACATGTAGTTGAAACAAAATCAACATAGCCTCCATGATATTTATGTTCATGGTGATTTATATCCTACTCATGCTTGCATTCATTGTTGATTAATTTTAATGCATGATTCATGACTGTTGTCGCTCTCTAGCTGGTCGCTTCCCAGTCTCTTTCTAGCCTTCACTTGTACTAAGCGGGAATACTGCTTGTGCATTCACTTCCATAAACCCCAAAGTTATTCCATATGAGTCCACCATACCTTCCTATATGCGGTATCTACCTGCCGTTCCAAGTAAATTTGTATGTATCAAACTCCAAACCTTAAAATGAAATTATGTTTTGTATGCTCGAACAGCTCATGTATCAACTAGGGTTGTCTATATCTTCCATGCTAGGTGGGTTATTCTCACGATGAGTGGACTCCGCTCATCATTCATGAGAGAATGGCTGGTAACCGGGATGACCAGTCCCATGCTCAAATCATAATAATTAAACAAAACTCCCCCCCCCCCCGGGCTGTCGTCGGTTTGGACGGTACCCGTTGTTTCGGGCTAGCCGTGGAGTGTGCTTGTTGGTGGTTGGGGGAGTATAAACTTTACCATATTGTTTGGGAACCGCCTATAATGTGTGTAGCATGGAAGATATCGAGATCTCTTGGTTGTTATGTTGACAATGAAAGTATACCGCTCAAAATATTATTCATCTCTATTTCAAAATCAAGCTCTGGCACCTCTACAAATCCCTGCTTCCCTCTGTGAAGGGCCTATCTATTTACTTTTATGCCGAGTCATCATCCTCTTATTAAAGAGCACCAGTTGGAGAGCACCTCTGTCATTTGCATGTATTGGTATTAATTTATATTGGGTATGATTGTGAATGGATCTATTTTACCATGAATTACACTTTCTAGTCAGTCCTTGATCTTCAAAGGTGCTCTGCATTTATGTTTTGCGGTCTCAAAAAGGGCTAGCAAGATACCATCTTGTCATATCATATTATGATTGTTTTGAGAAAGTGTTGTCATCCAAGGTTTATTATTATTGCTCGCTAGTTGATTATGCCGTTGATATGAGTAGACATGAGACCTGAAAGTTATTGTGAATGTGGTTAATTCATGATCTTTGCTGAAAACTTGAATGTTGGCTTTACATATTTGCAACAACAAGAGCAAATAGAGTTTGTCAAAGTTTTTCCTTATCACTTTCAGTTTATCAATTGAATTGCTTGAGAACAAGAAAAGGTTTAAGCTTGGGGGAGTTGATACGTCTCCAACGTATCTACTTTTCCAAACACTTTTCCCTTGTTTTGGACTCTAACTTACATGATTTAAATGGAACTAGCCCGGATTGACGCAGTTTTTAGGAGAACTGCCATGGTGTTATTTTTGTGCAGCAATAAAAGTACTCGGAATGACCTGAAAATCAACGGAGATTTATTTTGGAATATAGAAAAATACCTGCGGAAAGAACCAGATCAGGGGCCCACACCCTGTGCACAAGGGTATGGGGCGTGCCCGCCCTGGGGGCGCCCCCTGCCTCATGGTCCCCTGAGACTCCACCGACATTACCCCCGATTCCATATATTCACTTTCGGGGAGAAAAAAAAGCAGGGAGAAGGATTCATCGCGTAACGATATGGAGCCGCCGCCAAGCCCTAATCTCTCTCGGAAGGGCTGATCTGGAGTCCATTCAGGGCTCCGGAGAGTGGAGATCGTCGTCGTCGTCATCATCAACCTTCCTCCATCACCAATTTCATGATTCTCATCGTCGTGCGTGAGTAATTCCGTCGTAGGCTTGCTGGACGATGATGGGTTGGATGAGATTTACCATGTAATCGAGTTAGTTTTGTTAGGGTTTGATCCCTAGTATCCATTATGTTCTAAGATTGATGTTGCTATGACTTTGCCATGCTTAACGCTTGTCACTAGGGCCCGAGTGCCATGATTGCAGATTTGAACCTATTATGTTTTCATGAATATATGTGTGTTCTTGATCCTATCTTTCAAGTCAATAGTCACCTACTATGTGTTATGATGCGACAACCCCAAAGTGACAATAATCGGGACCACTCCCGGTGATGACCGTAGTTTGAGGAGTTCATGTATTCACTATGTGTTAATGCTTTGGTCCGATACTCTATTAAAAGGAGGCCTTAATATCCCTTAGTTTCCAATAGGACCCCGCTGCCACGGGTGGGTAGGACAAAAGATGTCATGCAAGTTCTTTCCCATAAGCACGTATGACTATATTCGGAATACATGCCTACATTACATTGATGAACTGGATCTAGTTCTGTGTCACCCTATGTTATAACTATTACATGAGGAATCGCATCTGACATAATTATCCATGACTAATCCAATGCATACGAGCTTTTCACATATTGCCTATTGCTTATTTACTTTTCCGCTGCTACTATTACAATCACTACAAAACTACTATCGCTACTTTTGCCACTGTTACCGTTACTTCCATATTACTTTGCTACTAAATTACCTTGCTGCAGATACTAAGTCTTCCAAGTGTGGTTGAATTGACAACTCAACTGCTAATACTTGAGAGTATTCTTTGGCTCCCCTTGTGTTGAATCAATAAATTTGGGTTAAATATTCTACCCTCGAAAACTGTTGTGATCCCCTACACTTGTGGGATATCAGGGGACCCTTGGGCATCGCGACCCAAGGGCCTAACTAGTTCCATAGACCCTCACTCCCTGGTCTTGTCCTGGTTTCCGGTGAAGGCCAGCGGCGGCTGAGGTACACGCGGGGCCGGGCCCTGCCAATGCAGAATTCTAGGTCCAGCGGGGAGGAAATCGCGAAATCTCAGCCTCACGACATCAGGAAACAAACCAGGCGCATCGTTAAGAGAATCACCTCATGCCCATCAAGATAAGTCGTTAACTCCTTGGTGCCCCGTCCTCACTCATAGAATGGGATTCGGTTGTCGCGCGTCAGCAACGCCGCCTCGCTTTTTAACCTCTGGGAGCCGCTTGCACGCTAATGGGGACCTCTTGAGCATCGCGCCTCAGGATCTCTTACCGGACCTTGGGCCGCTCACCTCATGGCCTTGACCATGACATCGCGACCTGGCATACCAGCGACGGCTGCATCTTGCCTTGGGACTAGGGCCTGTCGGCCTAGAGCGCTATGCAACAGAAAGGGCAAAAAAGGGGTGATATTGTTAAAACGGGGCTAGCGAGTAGGGTGTACTAGCAAAGACAGCAAGATAAGAGAAAAAGTGTTACAAGTTCTCTTCATACCCCCGTGGGGTTGGCTTTGTATCCTTGTAGGGAACACCACGAAAGGACTTTAGGGGATCCTAACTACGGCCGCCATCGTCGACGCCATCATCAACAGTGGGCCACGGTGGCTCACCTCCGACCCTAGGCAGATCAACACCAGCGACGTGCTCGCGAGCCCAACACGTTTTGGGGGCACCGTGAGCTCAGGGGCGCATAGCTGTCGTCGCTCATCTCCGGAGACTCGTCAGACTCAGGAGAGCTGCTGGACCTCCGGAGGCCATCGCTGCTGCAAGACGAACTAGTAGTAGGATCAACGGCTGGTGTGGCACCAGCCGCACTGTCATCCCGGCGGCACCCTCTAGGGCAGCACTCCAGGAAGCGTCCCTCCTCGTCGAACACCTTGAAGCACAGCATGGAGGCACCATCGTACTCGAAGTTGAGGGCGCGGGCGCCTTCCGAGCCGCAGGCGCGGGCGACCTCGCCCCATCCGCGGGTCATGAAACCTTCCCCGGGGGGACGACCTCAACCTTCGCCCTCGTCGTCGGGGCCCGGCACTCGGCATGTCGCAACCATAGCCCGAGCGGCCCCCTCGGCGGCACCTCCGCGGCAAAGAATGGCGGGAAGCATATCCAAGATCTAGGAGGCATCGCCGCCCACACCACGAACTCACGGGAGGAGCCTCTGGCGTGTGCTCGCGGGACGGCAGCGTGCACCACTACAGCGCGGTTAGCGCGACCATGGCGCGGGCGGCACTGGGCGCCAACTTCCCCTCCGTGGCATGGTGCCCTGGCGTAAAGGGGAGCGGGTAGCCAAGGGGAGGCCTCCCATGCCTAGGCCTTGTCACTTCCGGTCTCATGGCGGCGCCATGAGGACGAATGGTCTTTTCTTTGGAGGCAGTACCCTGGCTCCTTGCGAGGAGTCTTCCCATTCTCAGTGGTGGAAAATCGCCGGATCGATGCCATGTGCAGCTCAGCCAAGTAAAGGGCGAGGAAGAAGAAGAAGCGAGAGGAACGAAGGAAGAAGATGGGCAGCGAGGACCCCCCGCTCGCAACCTTATTTATAGTCAGGAGCAAGGCGGTATGGTTCGTCTCCGAGACAGTGGGTGCCCTCAAGGCCGGCTCGTACCAGCCAGGCGGAGCGATGGCCTTTGACTTGCCGGACGCCATCAGTGCGAGCTTGGAAGGGAGACGGCGAAGATCTGGAGCCTTGCGGAGGAGAGAAACAAGAAAGGGGATCTGGAGCAAGGCAAGGGCTAGCAATGAAAGCACAGCGGCACGCCCTTTCCTTTTGTCAGCCGTGCATTTGTCGAGGCGGCGTGGGAGCGCAGACACCCATGTCTCGTCAATCGCCACGCGTCAGTCAAGGCCGCAGGCTTTTGGCGCCTGCAGCGCTCCGCACTTGACCCTTGGCTTCGTCGGGAAGCCAAGCCCGAGCGCACCATGGGACCAGGGGCTACTATTGACGTTCTGAGAATGGGCGTATCCAGACTTGCCTACCTGCGGCCTAGGGCGTGGCTCACCAGGAGGCCTGGTACGGCCCAGCATCTTCAGCAACCACTCAAGACCCTCGCGAGGGGCCAAGCCTCGTGAGGCGGACGACTCAAGACATCCCCTTGGGCGGCCTCACTAGGCCGGCTCATGAGGGTCGGAGATATCGAGGCGAGGGGCACCTCCTGAGGTCCTCGTGACGTGAGCAGTGATGACCAAGGCCAGGCGGGCGCCAGCGGGCGGAGCGTGCCAGTTTCCTCTTTGGTGATAAAGAAGTAGGTGCTGGCGAGGAGTCCCGAGGCATCAGGCAAAGGTTTCCATGTCGGTGCAACAAGACCAAGACCCGCAGGACAGCTGAACGGAGGTCACCACGGAGCCCACGGCGGCGTCACCACCAGAGCTGATAGAGGCAAAGGTGTCCCGTCTTTCAATGAGATGGTGGCTATCATTTTCGGTGGAGTAGACTTTGACGATCCGACTACGAACGTGCGAGGACGTCGCGCCTTACCAATCGCTAAACCAACTCCGAGAGGTTATTGACCACGCAGGAGCACGATCAACCTGACCACGAGGGGGCCATCGTTGTGGTGTAATACCCTAATCCAGTGTGGTGTGGTGGATTGCCTTGTAGGCTGATGAAGAACCAGTTCATCCATGTACTAGTTCTTCATCAGCCTACAAGGCAATCCACCACACAACACTGGATTAGGGTATTACACCACAACGATGGCCCGAACCAGTATAAACCTTGTGTCCCTTGTTCTTCGGATCTGATGAGCTAGGCCTAGGGATCGGTGAATAGACGAGCTAGGGCGAAAGGAGAGATCTTCGTGTGCACCCCCAGAGTTCAAACCTGAAGGGTTTTGCCGGAACCCGAGACCCGACAAGGATGATTAGATTGCTTGTTTGGTATGTGCGGTGCAAAAACAGAAACTTCGGCTGTAGTGCATGAATTTGCATTTTTTACTGGAACGTCAAAGTTTTTGAAATGTTTACATAGTACTGCTATGCAAATTTTTCATTTCTTCCTAATTTTTTAGATTTTTTAGAGTTACAGAAGTATGGTCAATTTTCAAATTGCAATAGGCTATTCTATTTTCTATGCACTGTTTGCTTGTTTTGATGAATCTATGGATTGTATCGGAGGGTATAAATAGTGGTAAAGTTCGGATAAAGTAGGCATAATGCAAAAATAAAATATTAATTGGTTTGTAACAACAGTTAAAGTAGTGATTTGCATTATTGTACTAACGGATCTTATGAGTTTTCAGTCAAGTTTTTTGTGGATGAATTGTTCAAAGATCAAGGAGGTCTCGATATGAGGAGAAGGAGGAGAGGCAAGAGTTCAAGCTTGGGGATGCCCAAGGTAGCCCAAGTAAATATTCTAGGATACTCAAGCGACTAAGCTTGGGGATGCCCCGGAAGGCATCCTATCTTTCTTCAACAAGTATCGGTATGTTTCGGTTCTTGTTCTGTTCGCATGATATGCGTAAATACATGGAGCGTATTTTGTGTTTATTTTTCTCTTTTCTTTTTTTGCACCAGGATGGTATGAGATAGTCCTTGTTTGATTTATATATAATTCTCTTTGCACCTTCACTTATATCTTTTGAGTATGGCTTTATAGAATGCTTCATGTGCTTCACTTATATCATTAGAAGTTTGGAGTGCATGTTTCTCCACATCTAGAAAGCCATTATTTTTATAATGCTCTTTTGCTTCACTTATGTTTGTTATAGAATGATATTTTGCAAAAATAACTAAACTCCCTTGCTTCACTTATATCTATTTAGAGAGTCAACGGGAATTGGTCATTCACATGGTTATTCATAAAATCCTACATAAAACTTGTGGATCACTGAATATGATATGTGCAATCGTTTCATGATATAGAGAGGATAATATGTGGGAGGTACTAGTGGATAATTGTGTTGAGTAGGAATATTGGTTCTAAGGTTCATGATCCCCGAAGCATGCATGTATAGTTTCTAGATGCCAGGAAGCTGGAGCACAATTTATCCTTGATTGTCTATCTTTGCGTGAACATCGGGGGTGCGCGATGGTTAACTCCTACCAAGCTCCCCCCTAGGAGCATGTGTACGTAGTAGTACTTTGCTTCCAGGGCTAATAAACTTTTGCAATAAGTATGTGAGATCTTTATGACTAATGTGAGTCCATGGAATATACGCACTCTCAACTTTTCGCAATTTGCTAGCCTTTTCGGTGTCGTGCATTTCCCTTTCTCACCTCGAGATGTAGCGCAAACTTCGCCGGTGCATCCAAACCCCATGATATGATACACTCTATCACACGTAAGCCTTATTATATCTTCCTCAAAACAGCCACCATACCTACCAATAATGGCATTTCCATAGCCATTCCAAGATATATTGCCATGCAACTTCCAGCATCATCATATACATGACTTGAGCATTGTAGCGACCACGATCCCAATGGATCGAAGTCTCTGTGCTTCAGTGTCATCCCTGGATCGGTATGCTGACACACACTGTACTTGAGGATTTATAATAAAGTTTCAATCACACTTATTACATCGAGATCCTCATAAAGAGTATTATTACAAAAATATGGCTGAAGGCCATCTAACAAAATTAAAATGCTGAAGCATCAAAGATAAGTTGAGTCCATCCAAGTCCATAGCAAACACTGAGTGCATGACAACGACCTATCGCACCTTAATCTTTGTTTAAAAACTCTGCAACATGAGACGTTGCAGCCGTTTAGGTCAGCACATTGAATATGCTGGCAAGATCACACTGTGGCAATAATGATGAAACAAATGTGTACTACTACATGCATATTTCGCTGGTGGAGGCTGTAAGGTTATTTTTGCATAAATCTAGTTTTTCCCTACAACAAAGGAATACATTTTTATTTACTACTAAGTTGAATTAATCAATATTGAGAAGGTTCCTCCCTCTCAATCCCAAAATCTCCAAAGTCATTAGTAACCCAAAAGTTTAATTTAATAGAGTGATGAGATCAGTGCATAATTCAAATACCAGGATACTTAAGATGTCCATGACCGGGGACACGGCTATTCATGAATAGTTTGTACACTCTGCATAGGTTTGCACACTTTTTCCCACAAGACTCGACCGCATCCATGATCGGAAGATCGAGACATATCCTTTTATAAGCATTCACTCTTTACCATGGGTAGACCAGTACACCTACTTTCCCCTAAATTTGCTAGTCCACCACTGAAAGACCTCAGACAACATACTCAACTATGCCAGAGCCCATAATGGCTTGTGGCTGCACACGGAAGTTTCTAGGCATGAACGATATATGATCCGTTTGAGCCTGGGTGGCATTCCATAGGATGATCACACGCTTCCTCCGGGATATCCTAGGAAAACACTGGATTCTCCAGGTGCCCGGCAACCAATCCACCCAGATGTGTATTAAAGTTGCCACCTTAGAACTTTCCCTTAGTTGTTATTACACTCACAACTTTTATGAATCTCTCATACCAATCCATGTCGACGAGCATGGCTAAGCAATAAGTAACAAATCGTATATTCCCAGGGTTGATCTCAAGTCATAGGTTCCTACCTCATGAACTACTCAGCAATTCCACATGTAACCAAGTCCTACTCATGCATGTCTTTGAGGGTGTAACTAATGCAAGTAAAACTGGGTATTGAAAAGTATGATCAAAGTGTAACTTGTTGTCACATCCCTAGTTAGCATTTGCATTAGGACCTAGCTAGAGTGTGCATCATGTTTACTTTTCAAAGAAACTGGAAATGGGATTAACAGAAACCCCAGCACCCCTCTCCTAACAACTAGGGTTTGATAAAATATTTTCCAATGTACCCAAAATGCCCTTCAAAAATGTTCATCATTTCTGCCTTGGTCTTAAACCTTTGCCAAAAATGGTGCACAATTTTCTAGGACACTCTAGGGCTTTGGATTAAATCATATGGTATTTGTATTTGGGCATTTAAATACTTAAAAATATTTTAAATGCTCAAATAATCATGAACTATAATGTTTCCTACTGTTCATATTATATACAGTGGGCATGACAAGTTTCATGAGTTATAAAAATGTTTTGGCATTTTTATTAATTGAACAAAGCTGCAAAAGAAATGAAACAGAAAAGTAAATAGGAAAAAAATAGGAAGAAGCAGTTTTACCTGAGCCCACTTACTTGCTGGCCCAGACGGCCCAGCCCACCAGGGGCATCCCCGTCTTCTTCGTCGTGCCAGCGCACGAAGCAGCTCGGTGGCGAGCGCCGCCGACGCGCCGGCCACCTCCTGCCTGCCTGGCTGGCCCCTCGACCCTCTGGATGGACTAGGACGACGCCACGCAGACCCTCGACCGTTTCCCCTCTCCCCCGTGTCTTTCCCCCTCCTCTCTACCCTCCGCCGAGCTCCCCCGAGCGAGCTCGTCGCCGTCGATCGCTGCCACCGCGCCCTACGCCACTCCCTCGCCTCCCCGACGCACCACTAGCTCCGCCGCATCGCCCCGAAGCTCCCCGCCGACGCACACGACGCCAGAAGCCCCGCAACGCCCTCCCCGCCGTCGTCTTCAACCTTCGGCACCGGAGATCGCCGCCGCCCGTACGCCGTCATCCGACCTTCCCCGAGCTCGCTTCGACGCCCTCTACGACCGCTGTGAGCTCACGCTTCGAACCCCCCTCTCCACGGGCCCATTTATGCCTTGTAGCCGCCGCCCCCTTTGCTGACCGAAGATCACCGCCGCCGGCCAACTCGCCGCCGTGGCCATAGGCACCGTGCCTCGTGGCTGAGCACGCCATTAGGATCAGTAGATCACCAGCAAGCTAGTGCCAGCTTTAACTCCTCCTACCATGCACCACAATACCATCCCGGCCAACTCCGTGCAAGCACCGCCGCGGACGAGCTCGTCGCCGTCAACTCCGGCGACCTTTCGTCCAACCAGTGGCACCGTTGGATGCGGTGCATCACTAGGAGCACACAGAGCCCATCCGCGCGGCAAATGGTTGCCGGAACAAGGATTCCGACGAGTCACCGCCGTGCGAAATGGTTGCCGCCGGCCAAACTCTGGCGGGCTGACGTGGCCTGTTGTTTAGGAGCTAACAGTAATTAGATTAACCACCACAGTCACTGACAGTGGGCCCCCTTTGTTTAGTCAAACCCAGTCAACCCTGGTTATGACCGGAATTAGCTCCTGAGACACTGACATGAGGGACCCACCGGTCAGGTTTGACTTGGACCGGCCCTGTTGACTGCCTGACGTTAGCATGATGTCATGCTGACACAGTAAAGGTTTTTCTGGGATTTTTAGATTTATAAATAATTCAGGAAATTCCAGAAAATACCCAAAACTTCTAAAAATCATATAAAATCAACCATAGCTCAGATGGAAAAGATTTATATATGAAAAATGATCAGAAAAATCCAATCTTTCCAATGGCACTGGTTCCATGCATGTTTGAACAAGTTAACTTGCTGTATACATCAAAAACATGATAATGCACTTATTTAAATAATAGTTTGAGCTCCAATTTGAATCCTTGATTCAAATAGGTTCAAACCCTTCTGATTTTAGTTGCATTAGCCAACACACATGCATCTTGCCATGACATGAGCATGCATCATATTGTTGCATTTGTTTGTTAATGATTGTATCGCCGGTATTCTCTGTGATAGGTCCTGCTCCCGAGGATACTGCCGCGTATCCAGTTGAAGAGCAGTACCCGACAACCACCTTGTCAGGCAAGCAATCATTGATCATTCCGATACAAACCCAATCTTCTCGCTCCTGCTCTCTTTTACTGCATTAAGGCAACAGCGTGTGAACTGCTACTTGCTGCGGTAGTTGAACCCTATTCCCTTGCATGACCTGTTATTGCCACAGTAAATAGTTGAAACCCACTAGCATGTGTAGGAGTTGATTGAGCCATGTGATGTGTGATCCACCATGCTATTTGTTTATGTTGCCTGCTATGCTTAGAGTTGTGTCTGGTCTGGTTCATCTGGGTGATGGATCAGAGTGAAATGATCATACCGATAAAGAGAAGGAAGTGTGGAATACGCTTGGTAAAGGTATCGATGAAAGGCCATGTAGGAGTACATGGTGGGTTGTTTCATTGGAATCGTCCATAGGACCCGAGATCTCTATCTGTGGTTCAAGTTACAGCTACTACCACACATTGGGATCCTTAATTGACCCTCTCGGCTTATTAATTACCCTTGATCTCTGTCCAGGAGTTGCAACTAGTTTCTGGTGTTTATAGCTTACTGGAGGTCGTGCACAACGCTGACCCTCGGGGTGGGTTGTGATGCGACAGGTACGTGGCACGGTGTACCGGTTGCCCGTTTGGTAACTCGGGAACCCTGTACACATCGTTTGGGGCCGTGAGCGACACCCCGACCGGATCTCCCCACGGATGGAACCCAAATAGGCGATAAACCTGGACGAGATACTTGAGTAGTTAGTCAGGTCGTGGCCGACACCCCCGCTGGGCTTCCGCTTGAAGGTTGCCGAGTACACGCCGAGTAAACGACGATAAGTGGTGAAAGCGTGTGTGAAGAAGTACACCCCTGCAGGGTTATCAAACTATTCGAATAGCCGTTGTTTGCGGTACGGACTACTTGGTTGCTCTTACAGTTCATAGACAAGTCGATGGATACTACTAAAAGCCTCAAGATAAGTGTGAGTGCCGTGGATGGCCCTTTCGTAGGATGACGGAAGAGGATCCTCGGTAGTGTATTGATGTGGTTAGTAGAGGACCCGTGTTCGTAATAACATCTTGCAATCTGTTGAGAGTTGTAGTATAGGTTAGCCAAGGTCAAAGCTGGCATTCTGCTATGAACTCCACTACCCCCCCTTGATAATGTTGCATGTATGATAGGTTCTGTGGTAAGACTTGCTGAGTACCTTTTTACTCATGTTTGCTTAATAACTGTTGTAGAGGAGAACCCTGCCCCTGCTGATGGGTTCTACATAGACGTTGACGTCGACGAGTAGCTTGACACCCAGACATAGATCTGGAGCTTGTGAAGGGCCTTGTAGATAGTCAGGCTACACCAAGCCTGTTTTATTTTCTAAGTTGTCTGTACTCAGACATGTAGCTTCCGCTTGTGCTTGTATGACTATATGACTTGAGTGTTGGGTCATGTGACCCCTACCTGTGTGGATATGTTATGTATGGCTCTTGGAGCCTTTTAAATAAAGTACTTTGAGTCATAGAGTTCTGTTGTGATGCAATGTGGTATTTGCACATATTGAGCATATTGCGTGTATGTTTGAAATGCTTGGTATGTGTGGGATCCGACACCTAGTTGTTTTCCTTTGGTAGCCTACCTTACAGGGAAATGCCTCCTAGTGATTCCAATGAGCCTTGGTCGCTTGCTACTGCTCGGAACACGTAGGCTGGCCGGCATCTGTCCTTCTTCGTTCCTGTGTCTGTCCCTTAGGGGAAATGTCACGCGTTGTTCCTTTAAGTCCATGTAGCTTGCTACAACTTGGGTTCATACGTTGATGACCGACACGTTCGTTGCTGGGTCATGGATGCCTGTCTCTGTAATTTAGTGCCACTTTTGGTTTATAACTAGCCATGTCGGCCCGGGTTCTCTGTCATATGGATGCTAGCGACACTGTCATATACGTGTGCCAAAATGCGCAAACGGTCCCGGGCCAGGTAAGGTGGCACCCGTGGGGTTACCGTGCGTGAGGCCGCAAAGTGATATGACGTGTTACAGCTAGATCGGTGTGACTTAGGATCGGGGTCCTGACAGCGTTGGCATCAGAGCTGGACTGCCTGTAGGTTTCTCAAGCCAAACTGGTCGATGTTGAGTCTAGAAAAATTCTTAGTTATATGTAGGGGAATTGATTGTGGAAGGGAACATAAGGCTCTTTTTACTCCTTTACCTTATGCCCTTCTGATCTGAGTCAGTCTATTCTTTCTACGGGGATTTAGGACTAGGCCTCTTATCCTTACTAGGTTCACGTGTTACTAATCCGTAGACTCTTAGGATTGTTGGTTTCAAGCCTCAGTTCAGTTTCTATCCTTTTAGTATGATGATTGTTGGACCGGAACCTTGATATGGATTGTTGAGTGGCTATGCTATCATTTGTATGATGTCTCAAATCTTTGTTTGAGCATTTACAGTTGTTATGCTACCCGATTTCTTCCAGAAACACTAATGCCTTTGCATTATTCCGTGTTTCAGATGTCTGGCCGCATCCCTCACCAAGTGGTTCGTTTGACTCGGTGCATTAATGTGCCCGGTCACACGGCCATGCTAGTCCGTGTGCTGACTGAGACCGGTTATCGTTGGTATCCTGAATACACCGTGGAGGAACAGTACCGGGATTTCAATCAGAGTCAGTATTTCTGCACAGTCCGGATATACCCCTCATATCCCGGAGCTAATGATCCCATCCATTGGTCTTATGGACTCGGGATTACCATCGAGATGGCGGTGCAGGATGCCGCTTATTCGATGATGACCATTCTCCGTGCTAGGCATGCCCTGCTGCTGAACACTGAGTTCTGTTACATGCCAGCCTCACTTCCCGGAGAGGAAGGCTACTACACTGGTGTGTATACTGATGCTGCTCATGAAGAGCCACTGCTTCAGACTACTGTTCAGATGTTGGAGGATAAGGACCGTGAGGTCCATGCCCTCCGAATGGAGCTGTATAACACCCGAGCCGCTCATTGGACTACTTTGACACGGCTTGCACCTGCTGTGCACGCCGGATATCTGGACATGCGGGATTTGTACCCCGTGCGGACTCGTCTGCCTGATCGCATGGATTGGCGTGACGTTGGGGGTATTACACCTCCACGTGGGCGTCGGTTACCACCAGCATCGGGACCGAGACCACACCCATGCCCCTATGGTCCAGAGCCTTCGAGTGCTCGCGAGTTCCAAGATCCATCTGTTCCACTTCCAGGCTACGGTGGTAACCTTTACGAGGATTACTACACGAATGTCTGAGCTAGGCCGTGGTTGTAGTAGTATTGTAGTAGTTGTATTTCCACAGTCCTGCGCGTCTTGTGGAATATGACTTAGTGTGTACTGAATTCCGGAGGTGTAGTTAAATAATGTATAGGAGCTTGGAATGCCTCTGATGGGATGTATCGTCTTTCACCGTAGTTGTACTTTAGCCTTGGCTTGTACTAAACTTTGTATGGTGTGTATGACCACTGGTGTATATATAGCAGTTTCTATATTACCATGTCGTACGGATGAACATCTTGCATTCTGTGTCATCCATTACATTCTGCACTTCTATGTCAAATTTTTGCCATCCTTGTCTAAACCGTTGTTTTGTTTTCCTAGGATGGTCAACACTCGCAACACTCCTGCTGCTCAGGAGCAGGGTGAGGCTAGTGGGGCTAGAGATGGGAATCTGCCCCAGCCACCCTCCTTGGCGGAAGTTATGCTTGAAGCAGAACGGAACAAGAGAGAGACCAACCGTCTACTGGAACGCATAGAGCAGAACACTGGGTTCCGTCAGAGGAATGACGTGGTGTCAATCCACGATTTTATCAAGATGTGTCCACCGAAGTTCCATCACTCCACTGAACCTCTGGATGCTGATAATTGGCTACGTAGTATTACCCACAAGCTACACTCTGCCCGTGTGGCCGAAGCTGACAAGGTTATCTACGCCGCCTACCATCTTGAGGGCCCTGCCAGTCTTTGGTGGGAAAACTTTGAAGCTATGCGTCCTGCTGGCCAAGTCACTACCTGGGTTGAATTCAGTGAGGCATTCCGTGAACACCACATTCCGGAAGGTCTCATGGATCGCAAGCGGGAAGAATTCTGCAATTTCAGCCAGGGCCGTTTAACTGTGGATGGCTATAGTCGCGAGTTTGGTAACCTGGCACGCTATGCACCTGAGGAAGTATCCACCGATGCCAAGAAGCAGGCGAGGTTCCGCAAGGGACTCAGCCCTGAACTCCGCCGAGATCTACTTCTGCACGAGTGCACTTCCTTCCAGAAGTTGGTAAACAAGGCTATCAGTGCTGAAACAGGCCAGACCGACTTCGAGGCCACCCGCAAGCATACTCGAGACTTTGGTTCCTCATCCGGCTCTGGCTCTCACAAGCGCCGTGTGTGGGTTCCTAACACTGCTCTGCCACCCAAGTACACACCGAGGCCATCCTATGAGGCGCCTCGCCCAACTCAACAGTTTGCACCTGCTAAGACCTATGGATGACCACCTTCCAACTTTGCTCCACGCACCACCACTGTGACATGTTTCAAGTGTGGAGAACCGGGACACTACATGCGTGATTGTCCCCAGAACCAGGCAGGAAAAATCGTTGGCCGTGGTAAGCCAACCGGCAAGGTGAATTATGTCAAGCCAATCCCCACTGCACGTGGTCATGTCAACTATGTCTCTGCTGAGGAAGCTCATGAGGATCCTAACGGCGTCCTTGGTACGCTTCTCGTCAACTGCCATCCGGCATCTGTTCTTTTCGATACTGGAGCATCCCATTCGTTCATATCTGAGAGCTATGCTCGATTGCACAACATGACTTTTTGTGACATGCCTACTTCCATGGTTATTCAAACTCCTGGTTCAAAGTGGCAAACCTCTAGGGTAAGCCATGGAAATGAAATCCTTGTCGATAAACTTGTTATCCTTGCATCACTAATCGCTCTCAAGTCCTCGGACATAAACATCATTTTGGGTATGGATTGGATGACAACTCATTACGCCAAAATTGATTGCTTTACTAGGACCGTTCAACTTACACATCCATCCGGCAAGATAGTTAATGTCTTGACCCGAATGGCTGAGGGTCAGCTCTACTCTCTTAATGCCAGCCCTCTACCAGAACTCGAAGATATCCCGGTAGTCCGTGACTTCCCGGATGTTTTTCCAGAAGAACTGCCAAGAATTCCACCTGACAGAGATGTCGAGTTCGTGATAGATCTTATCCCTGGAACTGTCCCAATCTCTAGGAGACCTTATAAGATGGCACCACTAGAATTAGCTGAGCTAAAGAAACAACTCGATGAGTCCTTGCAAAAGGGTTTCATCCGTCCTAGTTCTTCCCCTTGGGCTTGCCCCGTCCTATTCGTCAAGAAGAAGGATGGAACGGAGCGGATGGTTGTAGATTACCGACCTGTCAATCTGGTCACCATAAAGAATAAGTATCCGCTTCCCAGGATCAACGACCTGTATGATCAGCTCGCTGGATCCTCAGTCTTCTCTAAGATGGATTTGAGCTTGGGCTACCATCAAATCAAAATCAAGAACGGGGACATTCCTAAAACGGCTTTTGTTACTCGTTATGGCCAATATAAGTACACCGTTATGTCCTTTGGGTTAACCAATGCCCCAGCTACCTTTTCTCGGTTAATGAATTCTATATTCATGGAGTATTTGGATAAATTCGTCGTGGTATACCTCGATGATATACTCATCTATTCCAAGAACAAGGAAGATCATGCCGAGCATTTAAGGCTGGTATTGACGAAACTTCGAGAGCACCGCCTTTATGCCAATTCTCTAAATGTGAATTTTGGTTGCCAGAAGTAACCTATCTAGGTCATGTGATCTCTGGCAAGGGTATTGCTGTCAATCTCGAGCGAGTTCAAGCCGTACTTGATTGGACTCCCCCTGAATCGGTCAAGCAAGTTAGGAGTTTTCTTGGCTTAGCGAGCTATTGCCGACGTTTCGTCGAGACTTTCTCCAAGGTTGCTAAACCTCTAACCGAACTCCTCAAGAAAGATAAAAAGTTTGAGTGGACCCCACAGTGCGAGTCGAGTTTTCAGGAACTGAAAAGACACCTGACATCTGCACCTGTACTGGTACCACCAGACTTTTCCAAGGATTTTATAATCTATTGCGACGCCTCGCGACAAGGACTAGGTTGCATTCTCATGCAAGATCGTCAAGTGATTGCATACGCATCCCGACAGTTGCGTCCACACGAGGATAACTATCCTACTCATGATTTATAGCTTGCAGCTGTAGTCCATGCACTCAAAACATGGCGACATTACCTCCTTGGTAATCGCTGTGAAATCTTCACTGATCACCAAAGTTTGAAGTATATCTTCACCCAACTGGATTTGAATCTCAGGCAAAGACGTTGGGTTGAGTTGCTCACAGACTACGACTTAGGAATCACCTACACTCCTGGAAAAGCCAATGTCATGGCCGATGCACTAAGTCGTAAGTCATATTGTAACAACTTAATGTTACAACAAAGTCAACCACTTCTCCACGAGGAATTTCGTAAGCTTAACCTTTACATTGTTCCTCGAGGATTCCTTTCCACCTTGGTGGCGAAACCTACCCTTATGGATCAAATCATAGTTGCTCAGCGGTATGATAAAGGCATATCTCGGATCAAGGAGAACATTGCTAGCGGAGTTGCTAGAAGTTTCTCTATGGATGATCGAGGTGTAGTGTACTTCGAGAACCGCTTGGTGGTACCCAAGAAACCACAACTACGACAAATGATTCTTAAGGAGGCTCATGAATCTCCTCTCACGATTCATCCCGGTAGTACCAAAATGTATCAGGATCTACGTCAGAGATTCTGGTGGACTAGGATGAAGAGAGAAATCGCTCAATTCATTGTTAACTGCGATGTTTGTCGTCGAGTCAAAGCAGAGCATCAACGGCCTGCTGGCACCCTTCAACCTTTAGCTATTCCTGAATGGAAATGGGACAAAGTCGGTATGGACTTCATTACCAGGTTTCCCAGGTCCAGGAAAGGGAATAATGCTATCTTCGTCGTTATCGACCGCCTCTCTAAAGTAGCTCACTTCCTGCCTGTTCGAGAGAGTATTACCGCTAGCCAGCTAGCAGATTTGTATGTCTCTCGGATAGTATCACTTCATGGTGTACCGTTGGAGATTAACTCAGACCGTGGAAGTCTTTTCACTTCATGATTTTGGGAAAGTTTCCAGAATGCTATGGGAACTCATCTCTCCTTCAGTACCGCCTTCCATCCCTAGCCAAGTGGTCAAGTGGAACGAGTCAATCAAATTCTGGAAGACATGCTTCGAGCCTCTGTCATTTCTTTCGGTATGGAATGGGAAAAATGTCTTCCATTTGCCGAATTCGCTTATAACAATAGTTATCAAGCCAGCTAGGGTAAAGCTCCCTTCAAAGTTCTATATGGACGAAGGTGTCGAACACCTCTTAACTGGTCAGAGACCGGGGAAAGACAATTCTTTGGCCCGGATATGATTTAGGAAGCAGAAGAGAAAGTTCGCATCGTTCGTGAGAGATTGAAAACAGCCCAGTCTCGCCAAAAGAGCCAATATGATAGTCATCATAAGGCTGTGACTTTTGAAGTCGGCGATAAGGCTTACCTTCGGGTTACTCCTCTTAAGGGAACCCATCGCTTCGGTATCAAAGGCAAATTGGCCCCTCGTTTCATCGGTCCTTTTCGCATTCTTGCCAAACGAGGAGGAGTTGCCTACCAATTGGAACTACCTCCGCACCTCTCCAGAGTTCATGATGTTTTCCACGTTTCTCAACTCAGGCGTTGCTTCTCGGATCCTATCCGCGGAGTGGACCACGAAACGCTTGATCTCCAGGACAATCTCACATATCGAGAATACCCTATTCGTATTCCTGATCAAACCGAGCGCACCACTCGACGCCACAATATCAAATTTCTCAAGGTTCAATGGTCACATCATTCCGAGAGTGAAGCTACTTGGGAAAGGGAGGATCGTCTTCGACTTGAGTACCCCACCCTCTTTCCGGAGGAACCCGAATCTCGGGATGCGATTCTTTTAAGTGGGGGTGAGTTGTCACATCCCTAGTTAGCATTTGCATTAGGACCTAGCTAGAGTGTGCATCATGTTTACTTTTCAAAGAAACTGGAAATGGGATTAACAGAAACCCCAGCACCCCTCTCCTAACAACTAGGGTTTGATAACATATTTTCCAATGTACCCAAAATGCCCTTCAAAAATGTTCATCATTTCTGCCTTGGTCTTAAACCTCTGCCAAAAATGGTGCACAATTTTCTAGGACACTCTAGGGCTTTGGATTAAATCATATGGTATTTGTATTTGGGCATTTAAATACTTAAAAATATTTTAAATGCTCAAATAATCATGAACTATAATGTTTCCTACTGTTCATATTATATACAGTGGGCATGACAAGTTTCATGAGTTATAAAAATGTTTTGGCATTTTTATTAATTGAACAAAGCTGCAAAAGAAATGAAACAGAAAAGTAAATAGGAAAAAAATAGGAAGAAGCAGTTTTACCTGAGCCCACTTACCTGCTCGCCCAGACGGCCCAGCCCACCAGGGGCATCCCCGTCTTCTTCGTCGCGCCAGCGCACGAAGCAGCTCGGTGGCAAGCGTCGCCGACGCGCCGGCCACCTCCTGCCTGCCTGGCTGGCCCCTCGACCCTCTGGATGGACTAGGACGACGCCACGCAGACCCTCGACCGTTTCCCCTCTCCCCCGTGTCTTTCCCCCTCCTCTCTCCCCTCCGCCGAGCTCCCCCGAGCGAGCTCATCGCCGTCGATCGCTGCCACCGCGCCCTACGCCACTCCCTCGCCTCCCCGACGCACCACTAGCTCCGCCGCATCGCCCCGAAGCTCCCCGCCGACGCACACGACGCCAGAAGCCCCGCAACGCCCTCCCCGCCGTCGTCTTCAACCTTCGGCACCGGAGATCGCCGCCGCCCGTACGCCGTCGTCCGACCTTCCCCGAGCTCGCTTCGACGCCCTCTGCGACCGCTGTGAGCTCACGCTTCGAACCCCCATCTCCACGGGCCCGTTTATGCCTTGTAGCCGCCTCCCCCTTTGCTGACCGAAGATCACCGCCGCCGGCCAACTCGCTGCCGTGGCCATAGGCACCGTGCCTCGTGGCTAAGCACGCCATTAGGATCAGTAGATCACCAGCAAGCTAGTGCCAGCTTTAACTCCTCCTACCGTGCACCACAACACCATCCCGGCCAACTCCGTGTGAGCACCGCCGCGGACGAGCTCGTCTCCGTCAACTCCGGCGACCTTTCGTCCAACCAGTGGCACCGTTGGATGCGGTGCATCACCAGGAGCACACAGAGCCCATCCGCGCGGCAAATGGTTGCCGGAACAAGGATTCCGACGAGTCACCGCCGTGCGAAATGGTCGCCGCCGGCCAAACTCCGGCGGGCTGACGTGGCCTGTTGTTTAGGAGCTAACAGTAATTAGATTAACCACCACAGTCACTGACAGTGGGCCCCCTTTGTTTAGTCAAACCCAGTCAACCCTGGTTATGACCAGAATTAGCTCCTGAGACACTGACATGAGGGACCCAACGGTCAGGTTTGACTTGGACCGGCACTGTTGACTGCCTGACATCAGCATGATGTCATGCTGACGCAGTAAAGGTTTTTCTGGGATTTTTAGATTTATAAATAATTCAGGAAATTCCAGAAAATACCCAAAACTTCTAAAAATCATATAAAATCAACCATAGCTCAGATGGAAAAGATTTATATATGAAAAATGATCAGAAAAATCCAATCTTTCCAATGGCACTGGTTTCATGCATGTTTGAACAAGTTAACTTGCTGTATACATCAAAAACATGATAATGCACTTATTTAAATAATAGTTTGAGCTCCAATTTGAATCCTTGATTCAAATAGGTTCAAACCCTTCTGATTTTAGTTGCATTAGCCAACACACATGCATCTTGCCATGACATGAGCATGCATCATATTCTTGCATTTGTTTGTTAATGATTGTATCGCCGGTATTCTCTGTGTTAGGTCCTGCTCCCGAGGATACTGCCGTGTATCCAGTTGAAGAGCAGTACCCGACAACCACCTTGTCAGGCAAGCAATCATTGATCATTCCGATACAAATCCAATCTTCTCGCTCCTGCTCTCTTTTACTGCATGAAGGCAACAGCGTGTGAACTGCTACTTGCTGCGGTAGTTGAACCCTATTCCCTTGCATGACCTGTCATTGCCACAGTAAATAGTTGAAACCCACTAGCATGTGTAGGAGTTGATTGAGCCATGTGATGTGTGATCCACCATGCTATTTGTTTATGTTGCCTGCTATGCTTAGAGTTGTGTCTGGTCTGGTTCATCTGGGTGATGGATCAGAGTGAAATGATCATACCGATAAAGAGAAGGAAGTGTGGAATACGCTTGGTAAAGGTATCGATGAAAGGCCATGTAGGAGTAGATGGTGGGTTGTTTCATTGGAATTGTCCATAGGACCCGAGATCTGTATGTGTGGTTCAAGTTACAGCTACTACCACACATTGGAATCCTTAATTGACCCTCTCGTCTTATTAATTACCCTTGATCTCTGTCCAGGAGTTGCAACTAGTTTCTGGTGTTTATAGCTTACTGGAGGTCGTGCTCAACGCTGACCCTCGGGGTGGGTTATGATGCGACAGGTACGTGGCACGGTGTACCGGTTGCCCGTTTGGTAACTCGGGAACCCTGTACACATCGTTTGGGGCCGTGAGCGACACCCCGGCCGGATCTCCCCACGGATGGAACCCAAATAGGCGATAAACCTGGACGAGAGACTTGAGTAGTTAGTCAGGTCGTGGCCGACACCCCCGCTGGGCTTCCGCTTGAAGGTTGCCGAGTACACGCCGAGTAAACGGCGATAAGTGGTGAAAGCGTGTGTGAAGAAGTACACCCCTGCAGGGTTATCAAACTATTCGAATAGCCGTTGTTCGCGGTACGGACTACTTGGTTGCTCTTACAGTTCATAGACAAGTTGATGGATACTACTAAAAGCCTCAAGATAAGTGTGAGTGTCGTGGATGGCCCTTCCGTAGGATGACGGAAGAGGATCCTCGGTAGTGTATTGATGTGGTGAGTAGAGGACTCGTGTTCGTACTAACATCTTGCAATCTGTTGAGAGTTGTAGTATAGGTTAGCCAAGGTCAAAGCTGGCATTCTGCTATGAACTCCACTACCCCCCCTTGATAATGTTGCATGTATGATAGGTTCTGTGGTAAGACTTGCTGAGTACCTTTTTACTCATGTTTGCTTAATAACTGTTGCAGAGCAGAACCCTGCCCCTGCTGATGGGTTCTACATAGACGTTGACGTCGACGAGTAGCTTGACACCCAGACGGAGATCTGGCGCTTGTGAAGGGCCTTGTAGATAGTCAGGCTACACCAAGCCTGTTTTATTTTCTAAGTTGTCTGTACTCAGACAAGTAGCTTCCGCTTGTGCTTGTATGACTGTATGACTTGAGTGTTGGGTCATGTGACCCCTACCTGTGTGGATATGTTATGTATGGCTCTTGGAGCCTTTTAAATAAAGTACTTTGAGTCATAGAGTTCTGTTGTGATGCAATGTTGTATTTGCACATATTGAGCATATTGCGTGTATGTTTGAAATGCTTGGTATGTGTGGGATCCGACACCTAGTTGTTTTCCTTTGGTAGCCTACCTTACAGGGAAATGCCTCCTAGTGATTCCAATGAGCCTTGGTAGCTTGCTACTGCTCGGAACACGTAGGCTGGCAGGCATGTCTCCTTCTTCGTTCCTGTGTCTATCCCTTAGGGGAAATGTCACGCGTTGTTCCTTTAAGTCCATGTAGCTTGCTACGACTTGGGTTCATACGTTGATGACCGACACGTTCGTTGCTTGGTCATGGATGCCTGTCTCTGTAATTTAGTGCCACTTTTGGTTTATAACTAGCCATGTCGGCCCGGGTTCTCTGTCATATGGATGCTAGCGACACTGCCATATACGTGTGCCAAAATGCGCAAACGGTCCCGGGCCAGGTAAGGTGGCACCCGTGGGGTTACCGTGCGTGAGGCCGCAAAGTGATATGACGTGTTACAGCTAGATCGGTGTGACTTAGGATCGGGGTCCTGACACTTGCCTTGATGATGATCATTGAAATCTAGAGACTCGTAGTAGCAAGCTTGATAGACGCAAAGGTGTCCCGTCTTTCGATGAGATGGTGGCTATCATTTTGGAGGAAGTCGACTTTGACGATCCGACTACGAACGTGCGAGGACGTCGCGCCTTAGCAATCGCTAAACCAACTTCGAGAGGTTATTGACCACGCCGGAGCACGATCAACCTGACCACGAGGGTCTATTTCCTGCAAGCAAACGAAGAACATGCAAGAAACTAAGATTGCAATCTGGATATTGCGAATATAAGAGGAAAGTTTTATTGACCAAGGTGGGGTTCTGTGACGTCTTTGTCTGGTCGTTGAACACAAACGAAGTACGCAAAGTTGCAGATATGACGAACTTTAATCTAAACAAAACACAAAGTCTAAACGACGCCCTAAGGGCTATATATATGGGGGAAGAGGGGGGCAATTTTGTGGCCCTTGGAGGAGGGGTCCGAAACCAACCCTAACTCTTGTTTTCCTACACATACGGACTCTAAAAACAGCCTATACTCAAGTATTTAGAAATTACATGGGCCTGGCCCAATAATAAGGTGACGCAACAACTTTAATAGCCTATGGACGAAATTTATGAAGTGGCATCTTGTATATTTCGTCCAAGGCTTCACGCACTCATTATGGTGGCTTCAAAGTCCTGAAATCATCACTTGCAACTCCGTTCTTGTTCCCCTTGCGCATGCCATGATCTCTATGCTTGATCTTTTTCCAATGTTCATCCTTCTTATCCAAGCTAGGCCCTTCATTTGTAAGAAAGGCAAACGTATCCAATTTAGGTAGCATCATATTCTCATGAACCTTAGAATCATTACCAAGAAACGAAAGTACCTGGTAATTTAATTGGCGTGCGCGAGCTCTAGTAATTGGTCCTGTATATGTGTCAGTTGGGGCTGTGGGTGTAACCTTGTTAGTGATGTCCTCATCATCCTCCCCTTCTTGAATTGAAGTCGTCCTCGACGAAAGCTCATCTTCCTCGCCCATGTAAGGCTTCAAATCTGCAATGTTAAATGTGGGACTAACCCCAATATCTGCAGGCAACTCAAGTTTATACGCATTATCATTTATTTTCTCTAACACCTTGAAAGGACGATCAGCACGTGGCATTAGCTTTGACTTGCGCAAATTAGGAAACCTATCCTTACGCAAATGTAACCAAACCAGATTTCCAGGTGCAAAGACAACACGTTTTCTACCCTTATCTCTAACAAGTTTATATTTAGCATTCATGCGCTAAATATTTTCCTTAGTTAACTCATGCATTTTTAAGATCAATTCAGCACGTTGTTTAGCATCAAAATTAACCTTCTCCAAAGATGGAAGAGGCAACAAATCAATAGGTGCAAGAGGTAGGAAACCATAGACAATTTCAAAAGGGCACATCTTAGTAGTAGAATGCAACGAACGATTATAAGCAAATTCAATATGAGGCAAGCATTCTTCCCACATTTTATTGTTATTCTTCAAAACAGCCCTAAGCATAGTAGACAAAGTTCTATTGACTAATTCAATTTGTCCATCAGTTTGGGGGTGACAAGTAGTACTAAAAAGTAGTTTAGTCCCCAACTTAGGCCATAAACATCTCCAAAAGTGGCTAAGAAATTTAGTATCACGATCTGAAACAATAGTATTTGGCACACCATGCAAGCAAATAATTTCATGGAAGAACAAATCAGCAACATTAGCAGCATCATCGATTTTATGACATGGTATAAAGTGTGCCATCTTCGATAACCTATCCACGACAACAAAAATGCTATCCCTCCCCTTCTTTGTTCGAGGTAAACCCAAAACAAAGTCCATAGATATATCTTCCCAAGGAACACTAGGGACATGCAAAGGCATATATAAACCATGCGGATTTAGTCGTGACTTAGCTTCTTGACATGTAGTGTAGCGAGCAACAAAACGCTCAACATCTCGTCTCATCTTTGGCCAAAAGAAATGTGTAGCAAGTACATCCTCCTTCTTCTTCACACCATAGTCTCCATGCGCCTCCTGCAACAACAAAAGACGAACAAAGCTAGTTGGAATGCATAGCTTGTTAGCATGAAACACAAATCCATCATTAAGGACGAACTTGTTCCATGTTCTCCCTTCTTTACAATTCTGCAGTACATCTTTAAATTCAGCATCATGCACATATTGATCTTTGATGGTCTCCAAACCAAATATTTTAAAGTCAAGTTGTGAAAGCATAGTATAACGACGAGACAATGCATCAGCAATAACATTTTCTTTTCCCTTCTTGTGTTTAATAACATAAGGGAAAGTCTCTATGAATTCAACCCATTTAGCATGTCTATGGTTCAGTTTTGCTAGACTTTTAATGTGCTTCAAAGATTCATGATCAGAATGTATAACAAATTCATTGGGCCATAAATAATGTTGCCATATTTCCAAAGTCCGAACAAGAGCATATAATTCCTTATCATAAGTAGAATAATTCAGACTAGGCCCACTCAATTTTTCAGAAAAGTATGCAACAGGGTTACCATCTTGTAATAACACACCTCCTAACCCAATTCCACTAGCATCACATTCAAGCTCAAAAGTCTTATTAAAATCAGGAAGTTGGAGTAAAGGAGCATGTGTCAACTTATCTTTCAATACCGTGAATGCTTCTTCCTGTGCAGTACCCCAAACAAAAGGCACATCCTTCTTTGTAAGCTCATTGAGAGGTGCAGCAATGGTGCTGAAATCTCTCACAAAACGTCGATACAATCCGGCGAGGCCAAGGAAACTCCTCACGTGTGTGACTATTTTGGGTTGCGGCCAACTCTCAATAGCTTCAATCTTGGCTTTATCAACCTCAATTCCCTGTGGAGTGACAACATAGCCAAGAAAAGATACTCGGTCGATGCAAAAGGTGCACTTTCCAAGGTTACCAAACAAACGTGCATCATGTAGAACAATAAAAACAACATGTAAATGTTCCAAATATTCCTCCAAAGATCTACTATAAATCAATATATCATCAAAGTATACTACCACAAATCGTCCAATGAAAGCACGTAAAACTTCATTCATTAATCTCATGAAAGTACTAGGTGCATTTGTTAACCCAAAAGGCATGACTAACCACTCATATAATCCAAACTTAGTTTTAAATGCTGTTTTCCATTCATCTCCCAATTTCATACGAATTTGATGGTATCCACTACGGAAATCAACTTTGGAGAATATTGTAGAGCCACTCAATTCATCAAGCATATCATCTAGCCTAGAAATAGGATGTCGATAACGAATAGCAATATTATTAATGCCTCTACAATCAACACACACACACGCGATGTACCATCCTTTTTCGGCACTAGAATAGTACGAACAGCACAAGGACTAAGGGATTCGCGTATATAACCTTTGTCGAGTAGCTCTTGTACTTGATGCATAATCTCCTTCGTCTCCTCCGGATTGGTATGGTATGGTGCGCGGTTGGGTAGCGATGCACCAGGAATTAAGTCAATCTGATGCTCAATCCCTCGAATAGGTGGTAATCCCGGTGGCACGTCTTGTGGAAAGACGTCCGCGAACTCCTGCAAAATGTTAGTGACAGCAGGAGGCAAAGAGGAAGGCACGTCCTCAAATGAAAATAATGCCTCTTTGCACACAAAAGCATAACAAACAGATTTGCTTAAATCTAGATCATCAATATCAGATTTGGTGGCGAGTAAACATCCACTTTTTAATTTAATTTCAGATGCAACATGAGATGATGGTGTGTTATTAGGCTTCATTTGTTGCTCAAATTTGTTTGCCACAATCTGATTTTCACTCTTAGTTTGCTCCTGTTTTGCTTTATTAGCTATATTAATATCATCTTTCAAAATGGAATCAGGAGACATAGGAAACAAAGTAATACGTTTATCCTTTTGAACAAGAGTATACTGATTGTTTCTACCATGGTGTACAATTTTTTTATCAAATTGCCATGGTCTATCAAGTAATAAGGAACATGCCTGCATGGGTACCACATCACAATCAACATAATCAGCATATGTGGAGATACTAAAATGCACACGAACAGTACGTGTTACCTTAACCTTGCCGCTGTTGTTGAACCATTGGATGTAGTAAGGATGTGGATGTGGTCTTGTGGTGAGAGATAGCTTCTCCACCATCTCCATGCTAGCCTAGTTGTTGTAGCTCCCTCCATCTATGATGACGCAAATAAAACGTTCCTTCACAACTCCCTTTGTATGGAACAAATTATGCCTTTGATTTTGCTCCGCTTGTGTGACCTGCACAATCAAAAAACGTTGAGCAACTAAACATTCATACCTGTCAGCGTCTTCAGGAGCCATGTATTGCGTCTCATTTTCAGAATCATCTCCACCATGTTCTTCACGTGTAATAAGAGCCAAAATCTTCTCATCATAGACACTAGTGGACTCATAACCACCATCCTCAGTAGCAATGATGACCCGCTGCGATGGGCATTAGCTCAAATAGTGACCACGACCAGTGCAACGACGGCATATAACATCATGTGTAGGCCCATTGGATGCCATGGATGAAGAAGAGCTCTGCGCAGGACCGGAAGGTGTACTCCTGGTTGATGGTGGTGGTGCCTGTTTGCTTTTATCACGGCTAGAAGTGACGGATGAAGTAGGCGGTGGTGTAGCCGGACGTGTCGAAGTAGATGATGCACGCGATGTCCATGATGAAGGTCGACCTGCAGAAAAATTAGTTCGTGCCAAGGCCTGTCGATCCTGTACTTCACGTTCAGCTTTGGAAGCAAGATGGAATAAACGAGTGATATTATTATACTCCTTATACTCTAGAATTTTCTGAATATCTCTATTTAAGCCAACCATAAAACGTGCAAGCATAGCCTCATTATCCTCAACAATACCACATCTAATCAGGCCAGTTTGTAATTCCTGATAATATTCTTCTACATAATTTTTTCCTTGTCTTAAACGCTGCAATTTCTGAAGTAATTCGCGTTGATAATATGGTGGAACCCAACGAGTACGGATATCAGTTTTCAAAGCAGCCCAAGTAGTTGGAATATTATCCGGATGTAATCTACAATATTCAGACCACCACACACAAGCAAAACTAGTGAAAGCACAAAGAGCAGCAACAACACGCTCTCCTCGGGATATTTTAAACATGTAAAACATTGTTCGGTTTCTAACTCCCAAGTAAGATATATATCAGGAACATATCTACCCTCAAATGGTGGAATATTCAATTTTAGTTTAGGGAGATGGTCATAATCGTGTACCTGACGGTGTGGTGCAGCCCTACCATAGCGATTATTTGCATGTGGACGACCTGGTGGTTGTGGTGCTGGCTGTTGCACATAGTTCTGATTTTGATCAACCTCATCCTCGTAATCACCCACGTAATCGTCCTCCTCCACAGCAGCAGCAGGAGCCACAGAAGTATCAACAGCAGCACCAATAGTTTGGCCAGGCTGAAGAGCGACACGGCTCGCTTTGCGGAGGGTGATTTCGCGACGTGAAGGTGGTTGTTGTTGTTGTTGCAATGGTGCAGCAGGTGGAGGTAGACGCGCAAGCACTTCAGCGAATTTGGCATCCAACTTGGTGTCAATTGACTTCTCAATGCCATCCATCCTCGCTAGTGCGTTGTCAAAACTGGTCATCACATCTTCTACCTGTTGACCCATCATTTGCTGAAATTTATCATGAAACTCCTTGTTTGTCATGTTCTCCCAGTCAGTCTCGTCGACTTGTGATCCTGGCATGGTTAGCAACAATAGAAACACACAAAAATTGTATCCTGTAGACTACTAGAAAATGGTGGTGGTGGGGCGTCACAAATCCGTCAAGCAAATCTCGAATTCTTACCAGCTCTTACCCAACAACATGTGTTGATCGGCAACCGTGGTAGTCAAAACTCTCAATGGTTGGATAAAGCAATTACCAGGGAGAGTCAAACGCACGACGTAGATGTATGCGGAGCTGGGAAGGCTTATAAGATGGTAGGAAAAAGGGTCAGCAATAATCAATTCAGAGATGCAAAGTTGAATAAACGCTCAACAACGATACTGTGCTGGTCCTAGGCTAGACCGTACTAGAGAAGCGAGCCTAGTACACTAACAAAATCACAGCGCTGCACGTAATCAAGGGGAAATCACACTCTGAATTTTTTTTCGCCTCTTTTTTTGTTTTGTTCTTTTTTGCGCTTTTTTTGCGCTCCTTTTCTTTATGCTGAAAATCACTATAATGGTTAGTGTCTCAAAACTCTTCCCAAGTCAAACTAAGATGATAGGCACACACAAAATTTGACGATTTTTTTTCGGAATCAGGGCAGTGACGACGAAAGAGTGCGGTAAAAAACAGTATGATGGCACGTGACTCAAAAGACTCAGAAAAGCCTAAAAACGGGATAGGGAAAAATATTTTCACCTACCAAAATTTTGGCCTAAAAACTGCCAGAGGGTCGCCAGACTCTTTGAAACACGAAACTGAAACTAGATGGATCTCAAAAGCCAATCTAAAACGAAAATGGCAGCGGTGATGGTATATGGTGGTAGAATATGGCAGCGGTGATGGTATATGGCAACGATGGTGGTATATGGATATTGATTGGTGGTGGTATATGGATACGGATTGGTGGTGGTCTATGGATACGGATCGGTGGTGGTATGTGGCAGCAGCGATGAAGATGTTATGGCGACGGCGTGACAACTTATGACCAGAACTCGAAACTCTAAAAGACTAGACGCTAAGACCACCAACTTGACACGACGAATCAACCGCAAATTCAACAAAGCAAAATACTGAAAAGACTATGCAAAGGCTCAAACTGGTTTCGATATGAGGAACTAACCCTAATATTTTTTTGGCTTTTTCGTGGACTGTAGGTATGAAGAACAGACTCGATCTAATCTACAAAAAACAGTAAAATCTCACCGAGCAACCTGGAAATCTGATACCACTTGAGAGAGGCAAAGGTGTTCCCTCTTTCGATGAGATGGTGGCTATCGTTTTGGAGGAAGTCGGCTTTGACGATCCGACTACGAACGTGCGAGGACGTCGCGCCTTAGCAATCGCTAAACCAACTCCGGGAGGTTATTGACCATGCCGGAGCACGATCAACCTGACCACGAGGGTCTATTTCCTGCAAGCAAACGAAGAACAAGAAAGAAACTAAGATTGCAATCTGGATATTGCGAATATAAGAGGAAAGTTTTATTGATCAAGGTGGGGTTCTGTGATGTCTTTGTCTGGTCATTGAACACAAATGAAGTACGCGAAGTTGCAGCTATGGCGCACTTTAATCTAAACAAAACCCAAAGTCTAAACGACGCCCTAAGGGTTGTATATATGGGGGGAGAGGGGGGAATTTCGTGACCCTTGGAGGATGGGTCCGAAACCAACCCTAACTCTTGTTTCCCCACACATACGGACTCTAAAAATAGCCTATACTCAAGTATTTCGAAATTACATGGGCCTGGCCCAATAATAAGGTGACGCAGCACCTTTAATAGCCTCTGGACGAAATTTATAAAGTGGCATCTTGTATATTTCGTCCAAGGTTTAAGGCACTCATGATGGTGGCTTCAAAGTCCGGAAATCATCACTTGCAACTCCGTTCTTGTTCCCCTTGCACATGCCATCATCTCCATGCTTGATCTTGCTCCAATGTTCATCCTTCTTATGCAAGCTAGGCCCTTCATTTGTAAACAAGACAAATGTATCCAATTTAGGCAGCATCATATTCTCATGAACATTAGAATCATTACCAAGAAACGAAAGTACCTGGTAATTTAATTGGCGTGCGCGAGCTCTAGTAATTGGTCCTGTATATGTGTCAGTTGGGGCTGTGGGTGTAACCTTGTTAGTGATGTCCTCATCAAAGCTTCACACTCCGAAAATTCTGTCGCATGCAAACAATAGCACACATAAGCAGTCATGCAACAGAAACAAAGAAAAGAACTCTGAAAACTTCGAAAAAAAGCAAATGGCTCTTGAAACAAAAAATAATTTCTAACTGTACCAAAATTAAGTGAATTTGGCCTTATCAGAAAGTTTAGGTCAAGAGCTTCGATATGCAAAAAGAATCAACTCAAACGGTGCTACGAAACTCAAATTACGAACAAAACAAGATTCAAATTCAAATCAGCTTGAACCAAATTTGAAATATTTCGAAATTATCTTTGAGTTGGATTACTGGATAGATGAGATCGCAGTGAAGATATTGGCATTTGTTTAATCTAATTCTGACTAACGAGCAAAAAGTAATGCTAGATTGAAGTCTAGGGGCTAAACTGAAAGAATAATAATCGCGGATAGGTCCCTAACTAAAATTACCAGAAAAATAAAAAGACTAAATAACGAACGTATGTTTTCTGAAACTAACCAAGGAACGTTCACTAAATAACTAAACCTAAAAACAGATCTAGGTTTTCTAAAAAAACAATCTAGGGTTTTTAAAAAAGCCGAACTAAACCGAGAAAACGGCGGTTTTACCGAGTTGACAGGTGGGTTGTGTCCGGTAGTGGATCGGGTCGGCGGAGCGGGTCCGAGCGGCGGCGAGCTCCGGCGCGACGATGGCGTGTCCGGGCGGCGGCGAGCTCCGGCACAGGCAGGCGAGACGGCGGCAGTGGCGGGCGGCAGTGCGGCTGCGGCAACGGCGGCGGCGCAGGCGGCAGGAGGCGACAACGAGGCGGCGAGCGGTGGCGCGGCAAGCGGCGGCTTGCGGTGGCGGGTCTGGTGTGGAAGTCAAGGGGGGCGGCGGCGGTATTTAAAGGGGCCGGGGGCTCCTTTTCTTGGCCGAGGGGGCGGCCGGGGCGTGGCCGGCTCGGACTCCGGCAGGAGTCCAGCGCGAGCACAACGGGGAAGGCGGCGCGGCAGCACTAGGCCGCTGGGCTTCGGCCCAGTCGGTCTGAACCTTTTTTTATAATTAGCATAGCGAGGAAAAATCGAAATAAAATAAAATAAAATTCTAAAAATTGCAGAAAACATTTTCACCATCCCCTCCTAATATTTGGGACCGTGTGAACATTTTTCAGGGCTAAATGCAACCAGAAAAAAATGCAAATAAAATAATTTGACTGCCATATTTCTTTTCCCAACATTTCTTTTTATTGAAACAATTAGAAATGATTTGTTGAAATCAAATTTGATCCACTTTTCAAATTGCAATAAATTCAAAAATGAAATTTATGCGAAACCCCCAACTCTCTCTATTGGTCCTTGAGTTGCTTTAGGTTTCTTGGATCGACAACTGAATAAAATCAGAACAACAGCAAATTATGAATGCATATGAATGATCTAATTAATAACATCCAAGTTGAAAATTGGGATGTTACAAACCTACCCCCTTAAGATGAATCTCGCCCGCGAGATTCGGGTTGGCTAGCAAAAAGGTGTGGGTGGTCTTGTCGAAGGTCTTCCTCTCGTTCCGAGGTGGCTTCGCCCTCTGTATGGTGACTCCACTGAACCTTGCAAAACTTGATGACCTTGCTGCGAGTAACTCTGTCGGCAAACTCGAGAATCTTGACAGGTTTCTCCTCATAAGTCAAATCACTCTCTAACTAATTTCCTTCCAGTGGCACTGAAATCTTGTAGCGGAATATCAGCCATCTCTGTGTGGCACCTCTTCAACTGGGAAACATGAAACACATCATGCACTCTGGAAAAAAAATCGGGTAACTCTAGCTGATAAGCTACTTCTCCTCTGTGTTCCAAAACTCTATACGATATCACAAATCATGGTGCCAATTTACCCTTAGCTCCAAAATGCTTAACTCCTCGAAGTGGGGACACACGAAGATATGCTCTATCTCCAACTTTGTAGGTTACCTCTTTGCGCTTTGTATCGGCATAACTCTTCTGTCGGGACTGGGTTATCTTCAGTATGTCATAGATCAACCTGACCTTCTCCACTGAATCTCTGATTAAATCGGGTCCAAATAACTTACGGTCTCCGACTTCATCCCACATTAATGGTGTCCTGCACCTCCTTCCGTACAAAGCCTCGAAAGGGGCCATCTGCAGACTGGTCTGATAACTGTTGTTGTAAGAGAACTCTGCGTAAGGCAAGTTATCATCCCAACTAGATCCATAGGATAGTGCACAAGCCCTCAACATGTCCTCCAGAATCTGATTGACTCTCTCTCTGTCCATCTGTCTATGGATGCAAGGTTGTACTGAATTCAAGGCTCGTACCCGAAGTCTCGTGCAACTGCTTCCAAAACTTTGAGGTAAACTGTGTTCCTCTATCTGATACTATGGTCCTCAAAACTCCATGCACACATATGATCCTGTTCATGTATATCTTGGCCAACTTAGCACTCGTGTAAGTGGTCTTCACGGGGATAAAGTGAGCTACCTTAGTCAAGCGATCAACTATAACCCAGATAGAATCGTACCCTAAATGTGTCCTGGGTAATCCTGTGATAAAATCCATTCTGATCTTATCCCACTTCCAATCTAGTATTGGTAATGGTTGTAGCAGCCCTGCTGGTTTCTGATGTTCTGCCTTAACTCTTTGTCATACGTCACATACCGCTACATACTCGGCAACGTCCTTCTTCATTCCGGTCCACCAGAAATTCTGCTTCAAATCCAAATACATTTTAGTATTGCCGAGGTGTACCGAGTAAGGCGAATCATGGGCCTCCTGAAGAATCAACTTCCTGATCTCCGAGTCATTTGGCACGTATATACATTCTTCAAACCACAGTGTTCTGTGTTCATCCTCGTGGAATCCTTCTGCCTTTCCTTTGCTCATTCTGCCCTTTATTCCTACAATTCCTTCGTCCCTCTTCTGGGCTTCTCGAATATTTCCCAACAAAGTGGGCTGAATCTCCAATGTAGCAACATAGCCTCTAGGGACTATCCCCAACTGTAAATCTCTGAGGTCATCAGCTAACTCCTGGGGTAAGCCTCCAGTTATGATAGTGTTACCAGAACTCTTGCGACTTAATGCATCTGCCACGACATTGGCTTTTCCTGGGTGATAATGCAATCTCATGTCATAATCCTTTATGAGCTCCAGCCATCTCCTTTGCCTGAGGTTTAACTCCTTTTGTGTGAAGATCTACTTCAAACTCTTATGATCCGTGTAAACATCACAACGGTTTCCAATAAGAAAGTGCCTCCAGGTCTTGAGTGCATGCACTACGGCTGCTAACTCCAAATCATGTGTGGCATAATTCAACTCATGGAGTCGAAGTTGATGTGAGGCACGTGAAACAACTCTTGCTTCTTGCATGAGAAACACCTCCAAGTCCCTGACGTGAAGCGTCACAATACACTTGAAAATCCTTGCGTATATTCGGTAGAATCAACACTCTGGCTATAACCAAATGTTTCTTTAACTCTTGAAAACTGGCATCACATTGTTCGGTCCAATTGTACTTACTTTCCTTCTTCAACAACTCTGTCATGGGCTTCGCATTCTTGGAGAAATTCTCAATGAACCTCCGATAGTACCCTGCAAGTCCAATAAAACTGTGAATCTCCCTAACTGAGGTGGGTGCCTTCCACTCGGTGACGGCCTCTAGTTCGGAGGGGTCTACTGCTATACCATCTCTTGATATAACATGTTTGGGAAATCTGACTTCCTTCAACCAAAACTCACATTTGCTGAACTTGGCATATAACTGATGTTCCCTGAGCTTCTTGAGAACCAAACGCAAATATTCCTTGTGCTCCTCTTCATTCTTGGAGTAACGAATATGTCATCAATTAATACTACCACAAACTTATCCAAGAACTCCATGAACACCTTGTTCATCATACTCATAAAATAGGCAGGGGCGTTAGTCAAACCAAATGACATAGCCATATATTCATATAGCCCGTACCTCATGGTAAAAGCTTTATTAGGTATGTCCTCTTCTCGGATATCCAACTGATGATATCTGGATCGCAAATCGATCTTCGAGAAAACTTTGGCTCCTTGCGACTGGTCAAACATATCATTGATCATCGGCAGAGAGTACTTATTCTTAATTGTCACCTCATTTAGTGCACGATAATCCACAACCATCTTTAATGAACCATCCTTCTTCTCAACTAAGAGCACTCGGGCGCCCCGAGGTGAAGAACTTGGTCGGATATAACCTTTCTCTATTAACTCCTTGATATGCTTCTTGATCTCCTCCAAATCATTTGTGGGCATCCGGTACGGTCTCTTGGAAATTGGTCCGGTGCCTGGTAATAACTCAATCAAGAACTCGGTGTCTCGATCCTGTGGCATGCCTGGTAACTCCTCCGGGAATACATCGGGGTAATCCTTCACAACTGGTACTTCTTCTTGAACAAATCTCGAGAGTACATTCACCTGTGTCCTCGGGGGTTTGTGCCTCGACACATACTTGATCCTCTTTCCTTCTGGGGTGGTGAGGAGATTAGATTTACTGGCGCAATCAATGTTTCCCTCAAACTTGGATAGCTAATCCATACCTATGATTACATCCAAACCCTGGGATTCCAAAATGATGAGGTTGGTGGGAAAAACATGTCTCCCAATAGTCAAGGGTAATTGATAACATCCTCGGCTAGCCATGTACTCTGCTCCAGTGGAGCTCACTAACATAGGCGACTTAAGGACTATAGTTGGCAATTTATACTTTCCCACAAAACCCCTTGATATGTATGAATGAGATGCACCAGTGTCAAAAAGAACAAGGGTTGTATGCATTAACCAAAAACTTACCAACCACTGCGTCGGGCTGCTCGTCAATCTCCTCCACATTGATGCGGTTCACCTGTCCTCTGGTGAATAGGTTGGGCTTCTTTCCTGAGCTGAGCTCCCATTACCATTTCCATTCTTTTTTTCATGACACTCTGTGGCATAATGTCCAGTCTTCCCGCACTTGAAACAAGTAATGTGACTCAGATCCTTCTTGGCGAGTGTTGGTGGGGTGGAACGGTTCTGATTGTTGCTTCCTCCATTCCCATTGCCTTTCCTGGGGCCACTATGGTTGTGTGAATTTCCACCAATGTGAGAATGGCCTACATGGGTGGGATGGTGATATGTCTCCAACGTTTCTATAAATTTTTATTGTTCCATGCTATTATATTATCTGTTTTGGATATTTAATGGGCTTTAATATACACTTCCATATTATTTTTGGGACTAACCTATTAACCGGAGGCCTAGTGCCAGTTGCTGTTCTTTTGCCTATTTCAGTGTTTCGCAGAAAAGGAATATCAAACGGAGTCCAAACGGAACGAAACCTTCGCGAGGATCTTTCTTGGAACAAACACAATCCAGGAGACTTGGAGTGGAAGTCAAGGAAGCAACGAGGCGTCCACGAGGTAGGAGGGCGTGCCCAAGGGGGTAGGCGCGCCCCCCACCCTCGTGGGCCCCTCGTAGCTCCACCGACCTACTTCTTTCGCCTATATATACTCTTATACCCTAAAAATATCCAGGGTAGCCACGAACCACTTTTCCACCACCGCAATCTTTTTTACCCGTGAGATCCCATCTTGGGGCCTTTTCCGGTGCTCCGCCGGAGGGGGATTCGATCCCGGAGGGTTTCTACATCAACACCATAGCCTCTCCGATGATGTGTGAGCAGTTTACCACAGTCCTTCGGGTCCATAGTTATTAGCTAGATGGCTTCTTCTCTCTCTTTGGTTCTCAATACAAAGTTCTCCTTGATGTTCTTGGAGATCGATTTGATGTAATTCTTTTTGCGGTGTGTTTGTCGAGATCCAATGAATTGTGGGTTTATGATCAAGATTATCTATGAACTATATTTGGTTCTTCTCGGAATTCTTATATGCATGATTTAATATCGTTGCAAGTCTCTTCAAATTATCAGTTTGGTTTCGCCTACTAGATTGATCTTTCTTGCAATGGGAGAAGTGCTTAGCTTTGTGTTCTATCTTGCGGTGCTCGATCCTAGTGATAGAAAGGGAACCGACATGTATTGTATTATTGCCATCGAGGATAAAAAGATGGGGTTTATATCATATTGCTTGAGTTTATCCCTCTACATCATGTCATCTTGCTTGAGGCGTTACACCGTCCTTATGAACTTAATACTCTAGATGCATGCTGGGTAGCGGTCGATGTGTGGAGTAATAGTAGTAGATGCATAATCGTTTCGGTCTACTTGACATGGACGTGATGCCTATGTTCATGATCATGCCTAGATATTATCATAACTATGTGCTTTTCTATCAATTGCTCGGCAGTAATTTGTTCACCCATCGTAATATATGATATCATGAGAAAAGCCACTAGTGAAACCTATGGCCCCAGGGTCTACTTTACATCACATAAGTTTCCGATCTACAATTCTAGTTTACTATTTATTTTGCAATCTTTATTTTCCAATCTATACGACAAAAACACCAAAAATATTTATCTTATTATCTTTATCAAACCTCACTTTTGCATGTGGCCGTGAAGGGATTGACAACCCCTTTATCGCGTTGGTTTCAAGGTTCTTGATTGTTTGTGTAGGTACTAGGTGACTTGCATGTAGTCTCCTACTGGATTGATGCCTTGGTTCTCAAAAACTTAGGGAAATACTTACGCTACTTTCCTGCACCACCCTTTCCTCTTCAAGGGAAAACCAACGCATGCTCAAGAGGTAGCAAGAAGGATTTCTGGCGCCGTTGCCGGGGAGATCAACGCCAAGTCAAGACAAACCAAGTACCCATCATAAACTCTTGTCCCTCGCATTACAATATTTGCCATTTGCCTCTCATTTTCCTCTCCCCCACTTCTAAAACATTTTCAGAAAAACACAAAAATATTTGTTTTCTTTTCGTTTGCCTTTTGCTCGTTCAATCTTATATTTGCTTGTGTCGCCATGTACCTTCTATTTGCTTGCATCCTCATCCACTTGCTAATATTTTTAAGAGATCCAACTATGATGAACCAATTGCTAGTGAGTTCAGTGCACTAGATTATCTTTATGAGGTTTTGCTTGAAATTCATGAATCTAAAATTTGTGATGAAGTGTTGAAAGAAGAAATTTATGAAGTGATTCATGATAGCTCTTTGAATGAAAAACATGATTGCAATGATGTTATTATAAATTCTATTTATGTCAATTGTGTTAATGATATGCAAAACCCTAAGCTTGGGGATGCTAGTATTGCTATGTCCACTACTTGTTCCAATGATCATGATTGGCATGATTCTCCTTATGATCTTGAAAATTTATTTAAGCCCCATGATGAATATGAGATCATGATTTGGAAGTGGGTTTGCCATAATATTGAAAGTGGGTTTGGAAGAGTGTCAACTTTAGATCCCACATATTTGGAGAATGTTCAATAAATTTTTGATAAAAGTGGGTTTGGAGAGGTCATGATTTTAGTTAATGTCAATCCCACTATTTTGGAAGAGTGTCAACTTCGCATGCATGTGGATCACGTTGAGAATATGTTATGTGATAGCTATACTGTTGAATTTTCTTATGATCCTACATGCAATAATTATGAGAGAAGAAAATATGGTTGTAGAAATTTTCATGTTACTGAATTACCTCTCGTTATGTTGGGATTGCTATTGTTTCTTTCTTATTCCTTGCATATGCTAGATCTTGCTTGTCTTGCTAATTTGTTTTCCTATAAAATGCCTATGCATAGGAAGTATGTTAGACTTAGATGTGATTTTCACATGCCATATGAGGCTCTCTTTGTCCTTCAATTCTTATCTTTCATGTCAGCATCATTAAAATTATGCCTCGCTAGGGGCGTTAAATGATAGCACTTGTTGGGAGGAAACCCAATTTCATTTTCTTTGCTTTTTGCTTCTGTTTAGTAATAAATAATTCATAGAGCTTCTGTTTAGATGTGGTTTTATGTTTTAATTAGTGTTTGTGCCAAGTAGAACCTTTGAGAAGACTTGGGTGAAGTCCTTGCGATCTTGTTGTAAAAACCAGAAAGTTTTGCGCTCACGAGATTAGCTGCCAATTTTTACTGGAGAGTGCTTTTAGGTTGATTCTTTTTGAAGATGATTAATAGACAAATTCCTCACGTCCACCAATTTATTTCAGAATTTTTAGAGTTACAGAAGTATTCGAAAGTTATAGATTGCTACAGACTGTTCTGTTTTTGACAGATTCTGTTTTTCGTGTGTTGTTTGCTTATTTTGACGAATCTATGAGTATTATCGGGGGGTATGAACCATACAAAAGTTGGAATACAGTATGTTTAACACCAATATAAATAAATAATGAGTTCAATACAGTACCTTCAAGTGGTGGTTTGTTTTCTTATACTAGTGGAGCTCACGAATTTTTTTGTTAAGTTTTGTGTTGTGAAGTTTTCAAGTTTTTGGGTAAGGAATTGATGGATTTCAGAATAAGGAGTGGCAAGAGCCTAATATTGGGGATGCCCAAGGCAACCCAAGGTAAAATTCAAGGACAAAAAATGCCTAATCTTTGGGATGCCCCGGAAGGCATCCCCTCTTTCGTCTTCGTCTATCGATAACTTTACTTGAGGCTATATTTTTATTCACCACATGATATCTGTTTTGCTTGGAGCGTCTTGTATGATTTGAGTCTTTGCTTTTTAGTTTACCACAATCATCCTTTCTGTACACACCTTTTGGGAGAGACACACATGAATCGGAATTTATTAGAATATTGTATGTGCTTCACTAATATGTTTTGAGCTAGATAAATATTCCTCTAGTGCTTTACTTATATCTTTTAGAGCACAATGGTGATTTTATTTTATAGAAATTATAGATCTCTCATGCTTCACTTATATTATTTTGAGAGTCATTTGGAACAGCATGGTAATTTTCTTTGGCTATAAAATTAGTCCTAATATGATAGGCATCCAAGATGGGTATAATAAAAACTTCCATATAGAGTGCTTTGAATACTATGAGAAGTTTGATACTTGATGATTGTTTTGAGATATGAGGATGGTGATATTAGAGTCATGCTAGTAGAGTAATTGTGAATTTGATAAATACTTGTGTTGAGGCTTGCAAGTCTCATAGCATGCACGTATGGTAACCGTTGTGTAAAATTTTTGAAACATGAGGTATTCCTTTGATTGTCTTCCTTTGTGTGGAGGTCGGCATCGCGCGATGGTTTACTCCTACCAACCCTTCCCCTAGGAGCATGCGTGGAGTACTTTGTTTTGATGAGTTGTATATTTTTTGCAATAAGTATGTGAGTTCTTTATGACTAATGTCGAGTCCATGGATTATACGCGCTCTCACCCTTCCACCATTGCTAGCCCCTCTAGTGTCGCACAACTTTCGCCGGTACTATACACCCACCATATACCTTCCTCAAAACAGCCACCATAACTAATTATTATGGAATTTCCATAGCCATTCCGAAATATATTGCCATGCAACTTTCCACCGTTCCGTTTATCATGACACGCTCCATCATTGTCATATTACCTTGCATGATCATGTAGTTGACATTGTATTTGTGGCAAAGCCACCATTCATAATTTTTTCATGCATGTCACTGTTGATTCATTGCACATCCCGGTACATCGCCGGAGGCACTCATATAGAGTCTTATTTTGTTCTAGTATTGAGTTGTAATCCTTGAGTTGTAAATAAATAGAAGTGTGATGATCATCATTATTAGACCATTGTCCCGTCTGAGGAAAAAAAGGCCAAAAAAAGAGAAAGGCTACAAAAAGAGAAAGAGTCTCCAAAAAAGGAAGAGTCTGCAAAAGAAAATGAGAGAGAAGGGACAATGCTACTATCCATTTTCCACACTTGTGCTTGAAAGTAGCACCATGATCTTCATGATAGAGAGTCTCTTATTTTATCACTTTCATATACTAGCGGGAATTTTCATTATAGAACTTGGCTTGTATATTCCAACGATGGGCTACCTTAAATGCCCTAGGTCTTCGTGAGCAAGCAAGTTGGATGCACACCCACATAGTTTGTTTTGTTGAGCTTTCATACATTTATAGCTCTAGTGCATCCGTTGCATGGCAATACCTACTCACTCACATTGATATCTATTGATGGGCATCTCCATAGCCCATTAATACGCCTAGTTGATGTGATACCATCTCCCTCCTTTTTTGTCTTCTCCACAACCACCACTCTATTCCACCTATAGTGCTATATCCATGGCTCACACTCACATATTGCATGAAAGTTGAAAAAGTTTGAGAATACTAAAGTATGAAACAATTGCTTGGCTGAAACTGGGGTTGTGCATGATTTGAATATTTTGTGTGACGAAGATGGAGCATAGCCCAACTATATGATTTTTGTAGGGATGAACTTTCTTTGGACATGTTATTTTGAGAAGACATGATTGCTTTGTTAGTATGCTTGAAGTATTATTATTTTTATGTCAATATTAATTTTTTTCTTGTATCTTTCTAATCTGAACATTCATGCCACAATAAATAAAATTGCATTGAAAATTATGTTAGGTAGCATTCCACATCAAAAATTCTATTTTTATCATTTACCTACTCGAGGACGAGCAGGAATTAAGCTTGGGGATGCTGATACGTCTCCAACGTATCTATAATTTTTTATTGTTCCATGCTATTATATTATCTATTTTGGATGTTTAATGGGCTTTAATATACACTTTTATATTATTTTTAGGACTAACCTATTAACCGGAGGCCTAGTGCAAGTTGCTGTTTTTTTGCCTATTTCAGTGTTTCACAAAAAAGGAATATCAAATGGAGTCCAAACAGAACGAAACCTTCGTGAGGAACTTTCTTGGAACAAATGCAATCCAGGAGACTTGGAGTGGAAGTCAAGGAAGCAACGAGGCGGCCACGCGGCAGGAGGGCGCGCCCAGGGGGGGTAGGCACGCCTCCACCCTCGTGCGCCCCTCATAGCTCCACCGACCTACTTCTTTCGCTTATATATACCCTTGTACCCTAAAAACATCCAGGGGAGCCACAAAACCACTTTTCCACTGCCGCAACCTTCTGTACCCATGAGTTCCCATCTTGGGGCCTTTTCTGGCGCTCCGCCGGAGGGGGATTCGATCACGGAGGGCTTCTACATCAACACCATAGCCTCTCCGATGATGTGTGAGTAGTTTACCACAGACCTTCAGGTCCATAGTTATTTGCTAGATGGCTTCTTCTCTCTCTTTGGTTCTCAATACAAAGTTCTCCTCGATGTTCTTGGATATCTATTCGATGTAATTCTTTTTGCGGTGTGTTTGTCGACATCCGATGAATTGTGAGTTTATGATCAAGATTATCTATGAACAATATTTGATTCTTCTATGAATTCTTATAAGCATTATTTAATATCTTTGCAAGTCTCTTCGAATTATCAGTTTGGTTTGGCCTACTAGATTGATCCTTCTTGCAGTGGGAGAAGTGCTTAGCTTTGTGTTCAATCTTGCGGTGCTCGATCCCAGTGACAGAAAGGGAACCGACATGTATTTTATTGTAGCCATCAAGGATAAAAAGATGGCGCTTATATCATATTGCTTGAGTTTATCCATCTACATCATGTCATCTTGCTTAAGGCGTTACTTCGTTCTTATGAACTTAATACTCTAGATGCATGCTGGATAGCGGTCGAAGTGTGGAGTAATAGTAGTAGATGCAGAATCATTTCGGTCTACTTGACACGGACGTGATGCCTATGTTCATGATCATGCCTAGAAATTCTCATAACTATGCGCTTTTCTATCAATTGCTCAACAATAATTTGTTAACCCACCGTAATATATGCTATCATGAGAGAAGCCACTAGTTAAACCTATGGCCCCAGGGTCTACTTTACATCAGATAAGTTTCCGATCTACAATTCTTGTTCACTATTTATTTTGCAATCTTTATTTTCCAATCTATACAACAAAAACACCAAAAATATTTATCTTATTATCTTTAACAAATCTCACTTTTGCAAGTTGTCGTGAAGGGATTGACAACCCCTTTATCGCGTTGGTTTCAAGGTTCTTGATTGTTTGTGCACGTACTAGGTGACTTGCATGTAGTCTCCTACTGGATTGATACCTTGGTTCTCAAAAATTGAGAGAAATACTTATGCTACTTTGCTACATCACCCTTTCCTCTTCAAGGGAAAACCAACGCATGCTCAAGAGGTAGCAGATGGTTATGCCCTCCTGAGTATGGGGAATAGCGGGGCTTCTACTGAGCTCGAGAGTTATACTTCCCGATCCATACTTCCTCTTGTGGCTCTCAATCTACTGCTGCTTTCCTTCAATCACGATGGCCATGTCTACCATCTCCTGGTAGTTGTTGAAGGTTGCTACCATCAGCTGCACACTCAACTCATCATTGAGTCCCTCAAGAAACTTCTCCTGCTTCACGGCATCTGTGGCCATGTCATCCGGGGCATAGCGAGCTAACTGCCTGATGTCATCCACGTACTGCCCCACAGTATGGTTTCCTTGGCGTAAGTTGCAAAACTCACGCTTCTTCAGGTTAATGGCTCCAGCTGAAACATGTGCAGTGCGGAAGGCTTGCTGAAACTGATCCCAAGTAACTGTAGCAAGGGGGTAAGTGGCGGTGTAGTTCTCCCACCAAGCGGCTACTAGTCCCTCAAGCTGACGTGCGGCAAAGTGCACTCTCTCTGCATCAGTGCATCCTGCAGTAGCTAGCTCTCTTCCTATCTTGCGGAGCCAGTCATCTGCAACAATCGACTCGGTGCTACTAGAGAACACCGGCAGATTCAACCTTAGGAAACGGGTCAGATTGTCAGGTGGAGGAGGAGGAGGTGGGTTGTTGTTGTTGTTGTTGCCTTGGTTGTGAACAAGTAGTTGCATCAAAGTGTTCTACTGTTGGATCAATTGGGTGAGCTCTAGTGGCAACTGGAATCCGGGCTCACGTCTCGGAGGCATCTGGTGGGTTAGAGGGATGAGAAAATAGAATAGAATGAGGTGTAGAGGGATTTCGCTACACATATGCGCATGAGACAAATATATTCATATCATATCACTCAATTCAAACAAGTTCACACAAAAGATCCTAAGATACTAATACAAAGCCCACGAACAATTCTAACTACTTGGAAGATCACTAATGACTACAGGGTGGTCATCTAATAGCTTTGTTCGGAAGAATACTCCATTATATCTGCTCCAGCTTCGTCTTCATAGTCGCTTTCATCACTGTTGGTGTCGTCTATCAAGATGTAGTTTTCTGAATGAATGCCCATCTCTGGTTCTAGCTTCACCACGGGTGCTCCAACCTTCTTATTCAGCTCTTCATTCTGATCCAGTAGTACAGCAATTTCCTCTTCATATCCATCGTGTGTTGTCTTGTTCTTCTTCGAGCTCGATGTTCCGTGTCGTCACCATCTTGGTCTTTAGCATGAGAGTGCACATTTGATTCTCGTAGCGGCGAATGTGCTGGTCCATCTCTTGTATGAATGCTGCAATGGACTTATCGTTCCTGGTGTGAATCAGCTCCCATTGCTCAAGTCGGCGTCCACAAATCTGGTAGATGGTATATTCAACATCCTTGTTGTAGACTTCACAAATGCGTCCAAAGGCGATGTGTGCTGCCATACTCTTTCACAAGCTCCAAGTTGGTGCATCAATAGAAAGCTCAAGAGGTTCCCATCCTCCCAGGAACACTAACTTTGATCCTCCAACACTCCTCTTCCGGTAATGTTGCAGTGAAGGTTCCAATGAAACTTGGTATTCCGATGTGCAGGTACCTCGTGACTTCCTTCAAGTGTCTTCCGAAACGGGTGTTGTCATCAGGCTGAGTAAACTTGTTCCCGGGGTCTGATATCTATAGAATAGAAATAGAGAAGGATTAGAAATTAGTAGAAAAGAGCATCGCGTGGCTTATCCTAGTGGTCGCATCCTATAGTCAACGTGTGCTCTATAGCATCTTGTAGCGACCACGATCCCAATGGATCGAAGTCTCTGTGCTTCAGTGTCATCCCTGGGTCGGTATGCTGACACACTTAGTCCTTGAGGATTTATAATAGAGTTTCAATCACACTTATTACATCGTGATCCTCATAAAGAGTATTATTACAAAAATATGACTGAAGGCCATCTAACAAAATTAAAATACGGAAGCATCCTAGATAAGTTGAGTCCATCCAACTCCACGGCAAACACTGAGTGCATGACAACGACCTATCGCACCTTAATCTTCGTCGGAAAACTCTGCAACATGAGACGTTGCAGCCGTGTAGGTCAACACATTGAATATACTGGCAAGATCACACTATAGCAATAATGATGAACAAATGTCTACTACTACATGCATATTTGGCTGGTGGAGGCTGTAAGGTTATTTTTGCATAAAGCTAGTTTTTTCCTACAAAAATGGAATAAATTTTTATTTACTACTAAGTTGAATTAATCAATATTGAGAAGGTTCCTCTCTCTCAATGCCGAAATCTCCAAAGTCATTAGTAACCCAAAAGTTTAATTTAATAGAGTTATGAGATCATTCCATAATTCAAATACCAGGATACTCAAGACGTCCATGACCGGGGACACAACTATTCATGAATAGTTTGTACACTCTGCAAAGGTTTGCGCACTTTTCCCCACAAGACTCGACTGCATCCATGATCGGAAGATCAAGACATAGCCTTTTATAAGCATTCACTCTTTACCGCGGGTAGACCAGTACACCTACTTTCCCCTACATCTGCTAGTCCACCACTGAAAGAGCTCACACAACATACTCAACTATGCCAGAGCCCATAATGGCTTGTGGCTGCACACGGAAGTTTCTGGGCATGAATGATATATGATCCCTTCGATCCTGGGTGGTATTCCATAGGATGATCACACATTTCCTCCGGGATATCCTAGGACAACACTAGACTCTCCAGGTGCCCCGCAACTAATCCACCGAGATGTGTATTAAAGTTGCCACCTTAAAACTTTCCCTTAGATGTTATTACACCCACAACTTTCGTGAATCTCTCATACCAATTCACATCTACGAGCATGGCTAAGCAATAAGTAACAAATCGTATATTCCCGGGGTAGATCTCAAGTCATAGGTCCCTACCTCATGAACTACTCAGAAATTCCACATGTAACCAAGTCCTACTCATGCAAATCTTTGAGGGTGTAACTAACGCAAGTAAAAGTGGGTATTGAAGAGTAGGATCAAACTGTAACTTGCCCTGCTGCTGATTGTTGAAACCTAGAGACTCATAGTAGAAAGCTTCGCACTCCGGAAATTCTATCGCATGCAAACAATAGAACACATAAGCAATCATGCAACAGAAATGAAGAAAAGAACTCTGAAAACTTTGTAAACAAGAAAATGGTTCTTGCAACAGAAAACTTTTTCTAACAGTACCAAAATTAAGCGAATTTGGCCTTACCAAAAAGTTTAGGTAACAACTTCGATTGGCAAAAAGAATCAAGTCAAACGGAGCTACGAAACTCAAATTAAGAACAAAAGAAGATACTCAAATCGGCTTGAACCAAATGTTAAATATTTCGAAATTATGTTTGAGTTGGATTACTAGATAGATGAGATCACAATGAAGAGATTGGCATTGGTTTCATTTAATTCCGACTAACAAGCAAAAAGTAACGTTAGATTGAAGTCTAGGGGCTAAACTAAAAGAATAATAATCGTGGATAGGTCCCTGAATAAAACTAACAGAAAAAAAATAAAAAGACTAAATAACGAATGTACGTTTTCTGAACCTAACCAGCGAACGTTCACTAGAAAATTAAACCTAAAAAACAGATTTGGGTTTTCTAAAAAAAACAATCTAGGGTTTAAAAAAACAGAACTAAACCAAAAAAAACGACAGTTTTACCGAGTTGACCGGCGGGTCGGGTCTGGTCGCGGATCGGGTCAGCGGAGCGGGTCTGGGCGGCAGCGAGCTCTGGTGCGACAACGGAGAGTCCGGGCGGCGGCGAGGTCCGGCGCGGGCGGGCGGGACGGCGGTGGTGTGGCGGCGGCAACGGTGGCGGCGCAGGTGGCAGGTGGCGACGGCGAGGCGATGGTGCGGCTGTGGGCGAGGCGGCGATCGGTGGCGTGGCAAGCGGCGGCCTGCGGCGGCGGGCTCGCGTGAAAGTCGAGGGGTGGGCAGCGGTGATATTTAAAGGGCCCGGGGGGCTCCTTTTCTTAGCCGAGGGGTCGGCCGAGGCGTGGCGGGCTTGAACTCCGGCCGGAGTCCGGAGGGAGCAGAGCGGGGAAGGCGGCGCGGCAGCGCTGGGCCGGCTGGGCTTCAGCCCAGTCGGCCCGAACCTTCTTTTTATCATTAGCGCAGTGATAAATATCCAAATAAAATAAAATAAAATCCTAAAAATTCCAGAAACAAATTTCACCATCCCCTCCTAATATTTGAGACCGTGCGAACATTTTTCTGGGCTAAATGCAATTTTTTCTAATAATAAAATGCAATCAGATAAAAATGCAAATAAAATAATTTGACTTCCAAATTTCTTTTCCCAAGATTTCTTTTTATTGAAACAATTGGAAAGAATTTGTTGAAATCAAATTTGATCCACTTTTCAAATTTGAATAAATTCTAAAATGAAATTTATGCGAAACCCTCAACTCTCTCTATTGGTCCTTGAGTTGCTTAAGATTTCTTGGATCGACAACCGAATAAAATCAGAACAACACCAAATTATGAATGCATATGAATAATCTAATTAATAACATCCAAATCGAAAATCGGGATGTTACAAGCATTCAATTTCATATTGCTTTGCTTGACCGTAAGATAGCTAGCATGATATATTCATTTCTTGTCCGTTTTTGAAATCTTTGCTACGCTAGATCATTGCACATCCTGGTACACCGCCAAAGGCATTCATATAGAGTCATATTGTTCTAGGTACCGAGTCATAATTTTAATTTGTAAGTAAATAGAAGTGTGATCATCATAATTATTCATTATTAGAGCATGTCACGGTGAGGAAAGGATGATGGAGACTATGATTCCTTCCCCCATCGGGATGAGACTTCGGACAAAAAAATATAAATAAAAAAAGTGAGGCCGAAAAGAGCCTAAAAACATAAAAAAATGAGAGAAAAGAGAGAAGGGGCATTTCTACTATCCTTTACCACACTTGTGCTTCAAAGTATCACCATGTTTTTCATATAGAGAGTCTCCTATGCTTTTACTTCATATACTACTGGGAATTTTTGATTATAGAACTTGGCTTGTATATTCCGATGATGGACCTCCTCAAATTCCTGAGGTCTTCGAGCAAGCAAGTTGGATGCATATCCACTAGTTTTCTATTTGAGATTTGATACACTAATGGCTCTTAGTGCATCCGTTGCATGACAATCCCTATTCCTCGCGTTGACATAAATTCATTGGCATTTCCATATATAGCCAGTTGATTAGCCGCATCGATGTGAGACTATATCCCTTTTTGTCTTCTCTATTTTAGTGTCTACCACCGCGTTCTATTCCACCCATAGTGCTATATCCATGGCTTGCGCTCATGTATTGTGTGAGAGTGAAAATGCTGAAGTGGGTTAAAAATTATGAACCAATTGCTTGGCTGACATCGGGGTAGTTCATGATTTATACTTTGTGTTAAGAAGACGGAGCATGACAAGGCTATATGATTTTGTAGGGATAGCGTTCTTTAGCCTTGATATTGTGAAATACATGATTGTTTGTTGGGATGCCTGAGTATTAATGTCTTTACGTCAAATTATAGACTATTACTTTGAGTCACTCATGTCTTAATATTCGTGCCATGATTAGATTATATGATCAAGATTATGTTTGGTAGCATTCCACATCAAAAATTATCTTTTTTATCATTTACTTACTTGAGGACGAGCAAGAATTAAGCTTGGGGATGCTGATACGTCTCCATAATATCTATAATTTTGATTGTTCCATGACAATATTATACAACCTTCACATACTTTTGGCAATATTTTATACGATTTATTGGACTAACATATTGACCCACTGCCCAGTGCCCGTTCGTGTTTGTTGCATGTTTTTTATTTCGCAAAGTATCCATATCAAATGAATCCAAATGCGATAAAAAATTACGGAGAATTATTTTGGAATATATCTGATTTTTGGGAGGTGGAATCAACACAAACTGAGGCCCACGACCTCCACAAGATACCAGGGCGCGACCTCCCCCTGGCGCGTAGTGGTGCCTTGTGGGCACCTCGTAAGTCGGTTGGGACTCTTCTTCGGTCACAATGAATCTTATATCTGGAAAAAATCGTGTTAAAATTTTAGCGCAATCAGAGTTACGGATCTCCGGATATTTAAGAAATGGTGAAAGGCAAGATTTGGGTGTCGCAAAACAGATGAGAAACATAGAGAGAAATCTAATCTAGGAGAGGCTCCCCTCCACCGCCACCATGCATGGTCAAGGACCAGAGGGGAAACCCTCCTCCCATCTAGGGAGGAGGCCTAGGAAGAAGAAGAAGGAGGGAGCTCTCTCCCTATCTCCCGATGGCGCGGGAGTGCCGCTGGGCCAAGGATCGTCACTGTGATCTACATCAACAATCTTGCTACCATTGACACCAACATTCTCCCCCTCTATGCAACGCTGTAACCTCTCTATTCCCACTGCAATTCTCTGCCTAAGCATGGTGCATAACAATATATATTATTATCCAATGATATGTGGTTATCTTATGATGTTTGAGTTGATCTATTTGTCCTATGGGTTAATCGACGATCGTGGTTGGTATGAGCTGTATATTTTATTTTGGTGTTGTCCTATAGTTCCCTCTGTGTCGCGCAAATGTGAGGGGTACCTGCTGTAGGGTGTTGCAATATGTTCATGATTCTCTTATAGTGGGTGGCTACAGTGATAGAAACTTATGCCCGAGTAAGGGGGTTGTTGCGTATGGGAGTACAGAGGACTTGATACTTCAGGCTATGGTTGGGTTTTACCTTAATGATCTTTAGTAGTTGTGGATGCTTGATGGAGTTCCAATCCTAAGTGCATATGATCCAAATACAGAAAGTATGTTAGCTCATGCCTCTCCCTCGTATAAAATTGCAATAATGATTACCGGTCTAGTTATCAATTGCCTAGGGAAAAATCTTTCTGTTGTGTTACAAAAATCTTTTACTACACTACTAAGTTTCTTATCTTGTAATTTATTCTGAGTTTTATTCTCGCAAAGTACTTCTAGTTTTATTCTTGTTCTAGGTAAAGCAAACTTTAAGCGTGCATAGAGTTGTATCCGTGGTCGATAGAACTTGAGGGAATATTTGTTATATCTTGAGCACCTCATTGGGTTAGACACTCTTAGTTATCAAAAAAGGCTACAAATTATCACCTAGACTTGTTGGTTATCCGGACCTTTTTGGGCACCGTTGCCAGGGAGAATATCATGGGGTGAATATTCTCGTGTGTGCTTGTTTGCTTTATCACTAAGTAGATTTTATTTTTTGTTCTAAGTTGTTCTCTATCTTTAGTTATGGATATGGAACACAAAATAACAAAAAAAGGTAGGTGTACTTGCTACTCATGGAGATGGCGAACCTCCTAAAACCCTCACGAATCATATCAACTATATTACCAAACCATGTTGTTTGTCAGAAACATACGGACATAGTCTAAGCAGCACAACCCAACTGTCCTTGACCGTGGACACAACTATTTAAATAGTTTGACACTCTGCAGAGGTTGCACACTTTACCCACAAGATTCGAGAAGCTTTCGTGTCATCCACGACCCGTGGTACCTCAAGTACCTAGGGTAAGCACCCGATCGCTACTTTTCCCTTGTCATGACTAACATAGAGTCCACTCGATTGGCAACAACCCCCATCCCACAGACATGTTTTAGTTTAGTGGGGCCACGCTCCCATATGTATCACACAACGCGAGCACGAGGGTAACAACAGTGTGTCCGGTGCCCTGTGAAAATAGTCATGGCCACCTATCTAAGCACGACCCGTCCCGAGAGTGACCACACCACTGCCGTCACTAGTAATGCGGGCATCCATGCTAGCACGAACTAGGTAATCAATAATGCCCCGACCCATGAGGGGTAGTGTCGTTGTACATGTTTGGTTGGGATGGTAAACAAACTTAAATATAATCCATCTCTGTAAACAACACATTTTCACCTACTCAGGTGCACCACTTTGTCATCAAGTGGTGACCTAACGGAACATCACCCACGGGCATAAGGGGCACCCAAGTTTTTTTTCAAAAGAAAGTAATCAGGGGAGGGTCATGGCATAGACGCAACATCATGCATCAACATAAAGTATTCAAGGTGTCTCTAAGCACAAGGTAGAGCTATGAACATGCAAGTATCAACGGGGATGCACCAATGGAACGATCCATAACGAGGTCATCATCATCATCATCATCATGCACTCAACAAGGTATCAATGAACAAGGAAGTGGTATCATGGTCAAATTACAGCTTCCCTTGGTTGGCTTGATCGTCAGAGTCTTCAACTCCTTCTCCAACTCCTTTCTAATAACTTCGCCAAACACAGACTCTAATCGTCGCAAAAGAATAACGGAAAATAAGGCAATAGCAAAACAAAAAAAATAAAAGTGCTCTAAAAAAATGTCCAATCATTTTTGTTTAAATATTAGGATGAAAACTAAGAATGCAAAACTTCTTAGTTTTGAAATTGGGGCTACAAAAACAGAGAAATGGATTTTCAAAGAGGGATTTAAATGCTCAAATTTGAATAGTAGAGAAATGTTTCATGGATTGGTGTGAATGTTATACCACTAAATAGGTGGGATTATTACAAGATTTTTTGGAGTTGGAATTATTTAATTTGTATAAATATTATGCGCTATGGAAGTTTTGCAAGTTGCACAGAAAAATAAAAATAAAGAAGGCATTGTGCTTACTGGGCTAGAACAGTCGCATCGAACAACCCAGGGAGTGAGAAGAGGCCCAGACAAGCCGGTGCACGCGCATGTTTAAACCCGACAGGTGGGGCCTGGCTGCCAGTGGGAGAGAGAGAGAGGAGGGAGAGATAGGTGAGGATGACAGGTGGGTCCCACCTGATCTCCAACCTCGTGACCAGAGGGGTCGGTGAGCGCACCGGTGACGATGCAGGGCAAGGCAAGGCTAGAAGATGGCACCACTAAACTCAGCATTGAGTGGTCCTCCGGGTGGTGCGGGAGTTGGTCGGAGGGAGGCAGTGGTTTGCCAGCGACGAGGTCACATGGTGGAGAAGCTTCGGGAGGAGGTTGCCGTCGTCGACTCCGACTGCAAAACACAGCGGGAAGATGGGAGAAAGAGTCAGCATGTTGCGGGCGATCCAGAGAAATAAGAAAGAGGGTCGAGGGACGCCTATACCGCGGGATCAACGGCGACCCGAGGCGGTGGAGTTTGAGCTTGATCTCAAGCTCTGGTGCTTCTAGAGAGTAGTGGGTGATGCAGGGGGTTGCTCAGGAGCTGAGGAGGGCTCGAGGAGGCCTTATATGGCATGCCCAAGGCTCTCCGTGGATTTGTGTGCCAACGAGGACGCAATCGAGGCTAGGGCCATGGGAGCTTGCAGGGGGGCGTCTGGGGCGTTTGTGGAGGAGGTCTACGACCAGGGGGACGAAGATAGAGAGCGGGGGAGGGCCAGAGATGTCGCGCGTGTGAGGCATACTCATTGGACCTCTCGGGCGGCCAGTGCGCGAGTGAAGGGAGGCAGCATGAGGGAGAAGGAGGAGGGGGGCAGCGGCGTGGCGTGCTGCGGACCTCGAGGAACCTCGACTGGTGCGAGGGGAGGCTCAAGGTGGTTTGGCGGCTCGGGCAGAGAGCAGATACAATGTGTGGGAGCACTATAGCACGCTCTGGAGCACGCCTTTGGCGTGGCACGACATTAAAAGGGGAAGTGGACATGGCCACTTGTGTCTAGTAGTGCTAGGGGTTAGTAAATAAAGGGGAGGACGCATTGGATGCCATGGAGGGGCACTGGAGTGAGAGAGGAGTGGTGAAGGAGGAAACCGTGTTGTCCAGAGGGGTAAAGTGAGAGTTTTCACCCCTCAATCATTGAACTCCGGATAAATGGGTGTTACTAGAGGTGGGTGATGATCGGGCCACTCTGGTAAAAATTGAAGTAAAAGGAGAATAGTGGAAGGGGTCAAAACAATGGTTTCGAGAAACTGATGACAGGTGTTTGATGCTAGTTTGGTCAAGGAAATTGATTCCACTTGATATGAGAATTAACAGGATCAAATGGCATATATAATTGAGGATGATCACCAAGTTTGAGGTCTTTTCAAGAAAGTTGCCAATGTAACTTTGGCAAACCCTAGAAATCAACTGAAATAGATTTTCCAAGATTTAGTCATGCAAATTTACTCTCCTTGATGCTCCACTTGGTGTGTTGTCATCATTTGAGTATTGGAGCATGTACACAAAAATTGAGATCAAAAGGAGAAAGTTGGTAATGCAGATTTGTTCAATTTTGGTTCTAGACAGAGAGGATTTTGGGGCACATTCATCAAGTTATCCTCCTCTCCAACTTGTGCCATTTGTTCTATATGAATACTTACACCATTTGAGAAGGTGTACCAAGTTTGAGGCATTTGGACATGTTTGGCAATGTAAAGTTGCTCAAAAGCTTGGGAAGGTCACGAAATAGGGCATTGATATCTTGTTATCTAAAACACGAGACTTGGGAAGGTCACGAAATAGGGCATTTTTGACATGCTAGAATTTTCTTGGAATTTACAGAGAATAATTCCTTTGTAGATATTTCAAAAGCTTGAAATATCCAGAAACTGTTTTTGTTGGATTTGGCCAATCTTTTGAATATGACCATGTTTCGAAACTCTTATATATGGACAATATATGTCCACTGAACTTCCCTAAATTTAATCAAATATTTTTGAAACATTAAAATAATTTAAACCTATTAAAGACCATTTCTGTCCTAAAGAAAAAGCTTTTAAATAAAGTAGGAGAATAACTTTTAAAATAAAGACATTGTGATTTTTGGGTGTCCTATATCTAATAGGAGTCAAATGTAATTTTTGAAAGATTTTTCACACCCTTAATTAAGTAGACGTAGTTCAAGTCTCAATACAGGGGGTTATGTAAAACCTACTTTAGAAAACACTTTTGAACCAAATTATTTTTGGAAGAAAATATTATTCTATCCTATACACATTGCATTATAATTGGGGAATGTTTTGGATCTAGGAGAAGGAGTATAACAGTTGGAGATTAAATTGATTTTTAGAGCACTTGCAAACAGCAGACAAAATCCAATCAAAGCAAAGAATAAAATACACAAAAGTTTATTGTAAAACCACATATTATCATGATTTATTAGCTTAAGTGTTGTGACATGAAAATCAGGTTGTGAGAGACCTACCCCCCTTACAAGAATCTCGTCCCCGTGATTCCCAACTAGGGACGTAAGGGAATACAGAATCTTAGATCTAGGGTAGTCTCCATGTCCTCATGTTGCTTCTGCTTCCGAGTAGCTAGTGCCCCGTTGAACCTTGAAGTACTTGATGGTGTAGTTGTGTGTACAATGTTCTTCTTCATCCATGTTGCAAATGGGTCTCTCACTATAGTTCAGATCGGGCTAGGGGTCAATGGCTCGGTGATCGATGTCCTTGTAGGAATCATGCTTGTTAGGAAGTTGAAAACACTTCCAGTGTTGTGACTGATGGCTTCTCGCCCCTCGTTGGTTACCCCAAGTGGAAGGTTTGAGATGCAGTGTAGCGGTAGTTTTCCCTTGGCAAAGATACCAAGGATCAATTTCCCCTGAGACTCCTAGTTTCAATAAGAAGGTGTCAACTGCTAACGGCGCCAGATATTAGCAATCAACTTGGACCTGCACACAGATACAAATAACTTTGCTCCCAACGAGTACAGAGAGGTTGTCAATCCCTCCGTCCTTGTCGTTTACAAAGGATCAAACGCAAGTGATAATGGTGATAGGTATTGCTGCAAATAGTAAGTAAAAACAGAAAGTAAATAGCGGATGTGATCAGTGATGGTAATATGGACCGGGGTCCCATGATGTTCACTAGTGATGTCTCTCTCCCAAAAGACGATAAAACAGCTATGTGAGGTAAACGAATTACAGCTGGGCAATTGACAGAATTATGTGCGCAAACCAATGCTAACTATGTTGCAAGAAAGGTAGAGGTTCAAAGCATGGGCGGTACGCCAAGGCAAGTAGACCGAAATCCATCTGCATCTACTACTAATCATCCACCTTGAGATATCTATCCAGAACATCTCGCTAGTATTAAGTTGCGAGTCCCACCCATAGTGTAAACTCAAAGCAACAGACAACTGCATTAAAAGAACTTTGCGTAAAGTAAACAATCCTTGCACCCGCGGGCACAAGCACCATTGTTTTCCCCCTTGTGGCAACAGCACATCCCCTAGACTCATGTTTCTGTCACTCAAGCTAGTCATCGAGGGGCATGAACCTACAATTGAGCATAACGTTCCCTCTTGGAGTCACTACCTACTACTTGGCCAAAGCAATAAATAGCAACGGAGAACATGCAAGAATTACTTACGAACATAAACATAAAAGAGGTAAATCAAATATATTACTCAAATACAATCTGATCATAATCTCACAATCCATCGGATCGCAGCAAACTCATCATAGCAACAGCATAAGGATTACATATGTGCCTCGATCATGTAGGGCAGCTCACGAGGTCTAATTAGTGAAGCACAAGAAGGGGAGGAGAACATCACATAGCTACTGGTCATGGACCCATGGTCCAAGGGAGACTACTCACAACTCATCCGGGAGGCGTCCATGGTGGTGGAGAGGCTCCCGGTGGTGATCCTCCCCTCTGGCAGGGTGCCGGGAAGAGTTCTCCTAGTGCTCCCGATCTTGGAAGTGCGGCGGCGGCGGAACAGAGATGAGATCGCGAAAAAGGGTTCCGTCCTCGAGGGTTTCGAGACGCGTGTTAAATATATGCCAAAGGGGGCCATCAGTGGAGGCCTGGGGGGGCCAGGCGCCCCCCCAGCGCGGCCAGGAGGGGGGCCGCGCAACCAGGGCGCCTGGAGCCTGGTGGCCCCCCTCCGGCCCTACTTCGACCGTGTGGAAGCTTCCGGAACGCTGATTTTTTATATAATTTTTCCGGGATTTTTCTGGCAGTTTACGTGACGGGAAAACCTGAAATACAAAAACAGCAGAAAATAGAAACTGGCACTGGGGTGCACTGAGTTAATAGGTTAGTCCAAATATGATCAAAAGTGTATGTAAGTGTATAAATATCATAGCAATATCACCCAAAAGAGGCATGGAGCAAGCAGAAATTATAGATACGTTTTGGACGTATCAACATCCCCAAGCTTAATTCCTGCTCGTCCTCGAGTAGGTAAATGATAACAGGAATAACTTATGTGGTGACATGCTATTAACCATATAGGACTTTTCATAGTCATATGACAAAAGCTTACTGAGACAATGAATCTGTAGTAATTAAGTTGCCTCATGAGAAAATCACAAAGAACTGAAAGTTTTACAACATGATATTGAAACATCAAATAGATTTGTAATGAGCATGGTGTGCAAATATGATAAAGTGATATCTCGCTTGCCCCTTTAGTGAAGCAAAACATAAATGCAGGGGCGCCTCCAAGGTTTAAGTGATGACTAGATACAATGATTTCAGAGTAAACGATATCACAATCATGCAAAAGACAATGCTACTTAGGGACAATGCACATTACACTCAGAATGACAATCATGCTCTTAATAGTTGGTGCTTTAAAAGAAGGTGGAGACTCTCGAACCGTGGCTTTTGTTGGCAAGGTTGAAAACCCGTAGTCGGAAACAAAGACAAAACATGTACCAGAGCTCTTGGTTTTAAAAACAGAGGTAATAATTATTATTTTTAGATTATGCATGTTCCGTCAACGAATGCTAGCAGACAACTCAATCACTTCTTGAGATGGACAAGTTTCGAGGATTGGCTCCCGAATGAGGACGATCACATCCTCTTAATCTCCTTTGTTTATCACTGCCAAAGTTTTCTGACTTCTCATGAACAAAGCGTGAAGGAGGGTTTGTTTGTTATATTATTTTTGAGCCGGGCGCACTCTTTGCCAGTTCCTTCTCGTATTATGGGTTTGCACATTAGACATGCAATCCCGGGGTGAAGCTTGTCCAACTTAAAAAGATCATGAATTAACTACCACTTCCTCATGAACTAAAACAGAGGCACAAAATAGAAATGCTTTTTTTGAATAATTTCGAGATGATACATGAAAGTCTTCGTTAGGAATGGCAGGTAAATACATGTATAGGAAGGTATGGTGGACTCATATGGCATAACTGGTTTAAAGGATTTTGGATGCACAAGCAGTCAGTCCGCTTAGTACAGGTGGAGGTTAGCAAAAGACTGGGAGCAACCAAATAAAAGAGCAATGACGGTCATAATCATGCAGCGCGACAAAGCAACATTGAATCAGGCATGGAAGTTATATCGCTACTCAGAAACAAAAGATCATCAAGGCTTGACAGACTTTCTTTACAGTCTTAAATATGCGTGAGCATACGCCAAGTCAATCAAAATAAATTCTTGAAGGAAGATATTACTAAACCATACCACATCATAGGCAAACAAATCATGTTGGTACTCCAATAACACATTGGGAACCCCCCAGCTATTTGAGACTAACCATAAGAAAACATGAACTACTAAGCACCATTATGCACGTAGCATTTTTATCATAGACATATCAACCAATGCAACAGAAGCAAACTCTCTTAATAAGATAAGCATGATAACTAAAGAGAGTTCAAGCAACCAACTAAAAAAAGCTCTTTAAAAAGATAAGCATGAATACTAAGAGCTGAACATGATAGTAGCTATTGAAAGACAAAGAACATACATAGTAAAGATAGACATGAAAATTCTATGTTGTGTTCTAGGTTGAAGTGGAGTGTGTTTCTCTCCCACACAAAGAAAGCTGAGTTCCAACTCGTTATGAAAAGCTGAAGGAAACTAAAAAGGAAAACTAAAAGCAAGACGCTCCAAGCATAGCACATAACACATGAAGTGATAAAAATATAGTGGAACGAAAGATGAACTGATAATGTTGATGGAGAAAGGGATGCACGGGGGCATCCCCAAGCTTAGACGCTTGAGTCTCCTTGAATATTTCTTGGGGGTGCATGGGGGCATCCCCAAGCTTGAGCGTTTGACACTCCTGAATCTTTTTATCATCTTCCCTCGCACACTTGAAAACTCCCTTCATACATAACTCATCATAATCTGATTAGCGAGGTTAGTACCCATAATAATATAATTGTTCCTTGCTGGAAATAAAGATATTCTTGAAGGTCTACTGTTTCTCAAGATTGCCAAAAGGTTTTTGCAAAGAAAAAGCAAGCTCAAGGTTTGCAAAATGAAGGAAAGGCAAAACAGGACAGAATCTGTGAAAAACAGAACAGCAGGTAGTAAATGATTTTTTCGGGGCACTTCTGCACTCTAATCAAAAAACTCAGAACAGACGCCCGAAAGACAATTGTATAGAGGACGCTGTCGAAAAAATTCAGACCAAAAAGATGATCTGGTGATTTTATACGAATTTTTCTATCCAAGGACAAAATCTGTTTCCTGGACAGCACGTCACAACTTTTGAACTTTCTAGCAATCAGAGGCTACACTTGGCACAAAGTTGAAAAGTAAAGATACAATGATGATGCTACTGTAGTAACAACATCAAGACACAACAAAAGCAAAATAAAATTTTATTCTTGTGGGCTGCCTCCCAAAAGCTCTTTCTTTTATGCCTTTAAGCTAGGCATAATGCATAGAGATCAAGTTTTATCAAGAGTAAAAGAATAGCTTGCCCGTATAACAGACTCAAAAGGTAACTTAATCTTCTTTCTAGGGAAGTGTTCCATCCCTTTCTTGAGAGGAAATTGGAATCTTATATTCCCCTCTTTCATGTCAATGATAGCACCAACGGTGCGAAGAAAAGGACGTCCCAAAATAATTGGACAAGAAGGTTCACATTCAATGTCCATAATAGTAAAATCAACGGGAACGTAATTGTCATTGACAATGATAAGAACATCGTCGATCCTCCCCAAAGGTTTCTTTATGGAAGAATCAATGAGACGAACACCAAAAGAACAAGAATCAAAAGGTTTCAATTTAAGCATATCATATATTCTTTTGGGCATAACAGAGGTACTAGCTCCAACATCACATAAAGCATAGCAAGAGAAGTTATTCAACTTAATTTTAATCATAGGATCCCAACCATCTTCTAGCTTTCTGGTGGCCCCCTGGAGCCCTGGTGGCCCCCCTCCGGCCCTACTTCGACCGTGTGGAAGCTTCCGGAACGCTGATTTTTTATATAATTTTTCCGGGATTTTTCTGGCAGTTTACGTGACGGGAAAACCTGAAATACAAAAACAGCAGAAAACAAAAACTGGCACTGGGGTGCACTGAGTTAATAGGTTAGTCCAAATATGATCAAAAGTGAATGGAAGTGTATAAATATCATAGCAATATCACCCAAAAGAGGCATGGAGCAAGCAGAAATTATAGATACGTTTTGGACGTATCAGTGACGCGTGGAAAACTTCGCGCACAACAGAGGATTCTATTGGAAACCCTAGCCGATAACCGTCCTCTCTTTGTCTTAGAGTGATCTTGAGGGGGGGGGGGGGTTGATATATCTTGGTGTGGGTCTTCCTTCGACAAGGAAATTCTCGATTCCTTCGAGAGGGTAGGCTTGTAGATACACATGTCCTCCGACGAGAAAGTTCACTTCTTAACAACAGTGGTTGGTATAGTTCTTCCTACTTGGCATGGACGTCTTCAAATGCTCTCTAACCAGCTGAACAACTCTTCTTCCGGCTTCAGGTAGACAAGTAGGTCACCAAATAAATATGACAACCAACTTGTCCAAGTACTCCATGAAGACTTTTTTCATGAGGTACATAAAGTAGGTTGGGGTATTGGTGGTGTTCAGGTTGAGTATGGCTAAAGTCTTCTCGACCTAGAGCCAAAGCCCAAGGTCATGATCCAACCATGTCGTGGCTTGGTAGGGCTTAAGTGTTTCAAGGATTCTAGTTTGCGCGTGAACGTTCATCATCTTATCCTTAAGCATAGTTTCTGAGGTGCCAATAGTTCTATATAGTCCTCTAAACAAATCACTTTATACTACTGAAAGCATCATCTCGTGTAGGTCAATACCAAATCATTATTCATGCTATTCATATCCTCATGACTACCAAGAGGAGGTCTAACAAAATCATACAAGTCAACTATCCCCAAACTCATATCTATGCAGAAATCCATGGGTAGAACCTACAAGCTGCTAAGCTTGAATTAAACATCACAATCCAAGTATTCATCTTATTCATCCAAGGTCTAAGATAATGCATCTCTATCCTATGGAAACACATCGTATTCCACCCCAAGATCTTGTTTCCTTCCTAGGGATCAAATCCAATGGCCCATTAACTTCCATCAATGACTACATAATTCATTAATTCCACAAATCCAATGTCTGTGGTGTTCCACATGATCTTCTAATGTCCTATAATCCCCAAATACTTGAAAGGTTGTCCCTAGTATAGTCATTCCACCAATCCCCAATATCGCAATCTAATAAACTCCAATGTCAAGCTCATACAGATCCCTAAATCAACTCGAACAATTAATCCAATCTCCTAGTTTATCATCCACCAAGAAACATGGTATCATGATCGAGATCATAAGTCTAAATCTAATTTATTCTCAACCATGTAGACTTACTCAGCACCTAGACTCCACTAGGATCACCTATTTAAATCCAAATCTCATGTCCAACGAGAATTCCCACATGTTTCCCCCAAGTCATTATCATAGTGTCAACTATCTCCTATCAATATCCCCTGGTTAAGTCAACCTTTTACACTTCCAAGAGTTTAGCTTGCGGTCATAATTGTCTACAAAAATCCAATTTACGTCAGGGGGATGAAAGCTATGCTATTCTACAAACATGATCCCACCAAGTTCATAAAGCCTCAGAATCCACCAAAGAGTCTCGGGTATTTCTTCAAGGTTACTAGTATAGCCTCATCAAGTCATTTGTCCTATATATTATATCCTCAAATGACTCTACCTATGACATCATCAGTTCTGGTGCTATCTTAGGATGATAATGTGCTCGTTTACTATGTCCACTATGATGCGGAGCATCCAAAGGACATCACCATGTCAATGGTCTGTTTGGCAAGTGACACGTGCGACCTCTACTTCTCATACATAAAGGTGAATCATCTCCTTTACACGTGTTCACTTGACCCCTTCGAGGATGGTATACTACTTGACACTCCACTCATGTACATGCATATGTATTGTCGGAGCTTCACGAACGACGAGGAGGAGTGCAAGCGCCAAGGAACACCTACACCATCCGCGAGGGAAGCTTGGAAGAGAAGACGAAAGAAGACGGAGCGGCTGAAGTTACAGCTGCCGGACATCCAGCGCCTTAGCAGCTGCCGGACATCCGGCCTTCAGCCCGGAAATCCGGTGCCAGCAACAGAACCGCACCCGAGACTTGGCCCCGCTAGCCCGGACATCCGGCCAACCGCCCCGGACATCCGGCGTCTCATGAGAGCCCGGACATACGGTCCCCAGCCGGACATCCGGCGCCTGCCTGCATGCATGGACAGGGCCCGAGGCCCATGTATCCCCCCATCTACTTACCCCTTCGTGTACTAGACTATATATACTCCTCCACCTCCACCATTTTAGTGTTAGCAAATGTGATAGCTCATTTTAGACTAGAGCTTTACTCATCTTAGTGGTTCTACTCCTAGGAGAGACTGTGGCCCCTAAACGGGAAGATCCTTCTAGGATTCAAGCCCCCATCTCCTTTGGATTTGGGATGAACTCTACCCATGTATCTTTCCCTTTGTTGTTCATGTACCTTGAGATCTTGTGTGTTTGATTGTCTAGTGGATGTGTGATTGGACTTGTTCTTAAGTGTTTTCCCTTGTGATTTCTCCTTGTTCGTCCCCGTGTTCATCATGTTCCTCGCGGGATCCCTCCTTTTCGTGAAAGATCGTTCTAGAATTGGGTTGACCCCGCATCATATGGTATCAAGAGCTGTGGTTTATCACGAAATTGGAGCCCCCCACCTAGTTTAGTGATCATATGGTATCATGAGCCACGGTTTCTCATGAATTTGGAGCCTCCCCACCATTTTCTAGCCTTGTTTTGTTGTGTTCTTCCCCAAATTCAAAAATTCCCCACCAAAAATAGCCCCAATTTTTTTTGTGATCTGTTGGTTTGATGAAGTTTTATTGATTTTGATCTGTGGATTTGCTTGGTTTCAAATGGATCTAGCATTTCCCCAAGTTTCCCCATATTTCCTCCACAAAATCCGTCAAATTTTGCCCCCAAAATCATCAAATTCCGCCGCCAAACGAGTTTGGAAGTCCCAATCCTGATCTGGAATCGTCGGGCCGGACATCCGGGCCATAGGCCGGACATCCGGGCCATCGGGCCGGACATCCGGGTCCCCAGCCGGACATCTGGCTCCTGGAGGGCAAAATCGCGCAAGTTTCTGGACATCAGGTCCCGGAAATCCGGACCCGACCCCGGATGTCCGGCCCCTGGGAATTCAGCCACCCGTGTTTCACCGTTTTGTCCATAACTAATTCATCCGAACTCCGATTTCGACGTTCTTGAGCTCGTTTTGAAGCTCTTGATATCCCCCATAACAAAAAAATACCACCATAATCATTTGACTCCATCATATTTTTAGAATTTTGGCATCTTTGCCTAGGGCTTCCACCACATCATCCGCTACACCACCATCGACTTCCGCAACCTAACCAATTTTGTTCCCATACCATTTGTAGTTGCTTGAGTAGTGATTTGAGTCTCCTAAGGGGTTTAGGCTACTCAGGGACAATTTCTTCTTCATCAACCATCACTACCACTTCCGCATACCCATTGCCCACTATACATAGCCAACCAAACTTAACCCAATTTTGTGTGAGCTTGTTTGAGTTGTAGCTCGGGTCTCCTAAGGTGTTTCGGCTACTTAGGGACCGCGACTTCAACTCCGACACCGTGTATAGCCCATTTTACACTTCCACCACCATAACCCATTTTGACCGGGTTTCCACCAACAATTCCGCAACCACCACCGCTTGTCCGCTACCACCATTTGACATTTGTCCTTGAGATTTTGAGTTGTGGTGTTTTTCCTTTTCCTAAGGTGTTTCGGCTAATTAGGAACAGGTCTACATCAAGAGCACCGCCTCTCATCATCGACTCGGATGGTAACTTCGATGACATCATTGTATATTCCCTTGCAATTGCATTCTTAACCCCTAGCCCATTTTGCGTCACTTGCCTATCGAGACTAGCCTTTGAGTATTGCCGGCAACGTTACTTGTGCACATTAGTGATCATCGATCCGCCTTCCATTGCATACATACCATATCATCTTGGTATCATCATATCATCCCTTGTGTCACAAGATTGTTCCCGCATATACACAATTGCTATCTTGGTTTGTGCATTTCGCATTGTGGCCATACAAAAAAAAAGAGAATAAGCTTTTAAGCAAAGAAGAAAAGCAAAGAAGCTTGTAAGCAAGAGCCATAGCATCATACCACATTGCATATAAGATTGCCATATCCGATCATCTTGGATCATCTTGTGCTAAAAGCACTGGAACATCATACACATAGCATACTTGTGATAGGAAGTCGCTACATTTTGTCTCATATAGGTAGTGCACAAGTTCGTATCCGCCTATTGAGCAATCGGCTAGCGTCTCTCTAGTGTTGTGCGACAAGAGCATTTTCCGTGGATTCCACATTTTCCGCTCAACCCTTAGTTGCACAACCACATTTATCTATCCGTGCGTGTGTTTCCGTGTGCCACATATTGCTATTGGTCTACTTGTTACATTTGCGAATTTGTGAATCTCTTTCAACATTATTGACTCTTGCTAACATTTTGCATCAAATTTTTGTGCCACTATCCTCACCGAGCTACTCGATAAGCTTTACTTGATAGGTGTGAGTGAACAAGTCCAGTACCAATTCCACTATTCTTTCATCTCACATTGAGTGAAACGGGATACATCCTCAACGTTGGGAAAAGGTAACTTGGTATTGTTTATCTTCTCTCCTACTCACCTTTGCTCGAGTCTTGTGATGGATAGGCAAAGCATTTCATCTACTTCGGTCTACAACAACAATGACAAGTTCGATGCCATGACGAACAATTTGTGCGCCAACATGAATGCTCAAATGGAGGAGCTCAAAGCCCTCATCAAGAACCACAAGAGGTCTCCCTCATCTTCGAGAAGACGCTCTAGTGCACATCCTTCTGAGCTGCCATCTTCGGCGAGATCACATCGGCATCGACACCATCAACGACAAGAACGTGAAGGTCAAGAGCTCAACTCCAACAATCGCTCAACGACTTCACCATGTACCTTGGCATCTTCGCCTAGCGACTTCAAGGCATCTTCGCCTTTGGATATGTGGCATCTTCGCCCACAAGCACCTCAAGCTTATGCTCAAGAGAAGCTCCCCAAGCTCAAGTCCGCGACTTCCACGAGCTACTACAACCTCGACAACGACTACGAGATTCCTTTCTATGGGACTCAAGAACCCGAAGAGTATCTCGAGTGGGAACGCTTGATGGACGACTACATCATGCTACTTCAAGTTCCTCCCCAAGATCAAGTGAAGTGTGCCACAAGAAACTTCCACGACTTCGCATCGACATGGTGGTTTCACACACCTTCGGAGGAGTATGGCATGAGTTGGCCCAAGACGAAGAAAGCTTTGCGGCGAGAGTTTGTGCCTCCCACCTACATGGAACAACTTCTACGCCAATTAGAGAAGACCATACAAGGATCCAAGTCCATCGACAAGTACTTCAAGGAGATGAAGATGGCCTTGCGACGAGCCGGCGTGGACGACTCCATTTCGATGAAGCTCCACTTCATGATGGGATTTCACTACGACATCTACAAGACTATCTTCCTCGAGAACTACAAGTCCCTCGACGACAACTACATTGGTGCTCTCAAGGCGGAACAATAACTCATGAAGGCCAAGGCTTCTCCACCGCAAGCACACTTCTCGAAGACCAAGCTCCAAGACGGCGAGCATGAGGCTAGTACCACCATGATGTCCAAGCCCAACGAGCTCCAAGACGATGTTCCAAAGTTTGACTTCCTCGCCATCCCTCTTTGTGGCATTCATGATGCCGAGTCTACTTCGACTCTTTTTCAAGACGGTGCAATGATGACTACGACTACGGAGCCATTCGAGAACCAAGCTTTGAAGGCGACCGACAAGGTGATGAGCAGGGATGATGCTTCCATCTTTGGAGGCGAGAGTGATGATGTGCCATCTTCGGCCTTCATCCACGGTGACGATTACGAGATGGTTGAGCATGGGATTTGCCCTTCGACCATGGCGACGTATGATGACTTGAGTGACTTGTGCCACCATATTGAGAGTGAGAGCGAGTTCACCACTAGCCCCATATATGACGAGTTGCCCCAATTCCCATGTGAGGAGAGCCACAACCCCCACCACTGGAGTGAGATGAGTGCCTCCACCATATGCGACATTGAGTGCACCTACCTTGACGGAGTGAGTGAGCCACCACATAGAGAGAGTGAGATAGTTGATAGGTCATGTGAGACTACTTTCAACGCTAACGACTTGACCTCTACCTCTATTGTGTCTTTTCATTTGGTGCTAGATCAAACATTTGATGACGCGCCGATCCTCGACGACTTCGTCCTTCCTATGGACAAGATGATGGCCATGGTGGAATATGATGCACCCCCCACATGGTTCCATCAAGATGACGACGATGACCACCATTTGGTCTTTCCCACCTCACCTACACCACATGAGTGGAAAGAGAAAGGTAACAAAGGTGAAGGTGATGCTCTCGTCCCACTAGTGGACTATGTTTACATTGATTGCTTGCATGATGTTGATCCACCTATTGCCATGCTTCGTGCTAGTATGATTTCCCCATGCGATGATTTACCCATTTATTATGAGTTTGATGATTGCCATGTGGAGTCTATTAGTTGTGTTGCCATGTTGCATAGGATTTCATGTGATAATTCTCTCGGTCACATCATGTTTGACAATCCACTTGACTTGTCATATGCTATGCATGAGATCAATAATATGTCATATTGGCCATCTCTTCGTAGTAACTATGCATATGCCATTAAGATAATCCCAATTTGCACATATGGCATAGATGACAAGCCAATGGTTATTGGCATTTGTTTTTCTTGTGATGATATTCATATGCTACCTTTGCATCATTTATCTCATATGCCATGCCATGACCACCTAGCTTCGGATATGCATTGTTTTGGATGTTGTCCATTTTCTCCATATGATGTTTACAATATTGCTCATGAGGAGACCCCCATAGTTTCCTCATATATTTTAGGAGATTTTGATCCATCCCATCCATTGCATGATCACCATAGTTGTGTGCACAATATGCTCCCCATGAATGCCAATGCTATGTTTGTGCCACATACTTGCTCTAATTTGTGCCCCCATCATGCTATACATGAAAACTATTCTTTCATGATGGATGACATATTTCTCTATCGTGCCTCAAATTTCTTTGAGCGATGCTTATCTTGTGCTAACTCATACGTGCACATACACATCATGATGGATTATGTGTACATTTACCACGCGCAAAATTTCTTTGGTTTGTGTCTCTTTTGTGTAGGTACCCATACTTACTCGTCAACCTCGCAAGAGCACGAGTTGACGAAACAAGCTCTAGAGAGCAACGATGACTTGGGAGTACATGGATTATCCTTCCAACCGATCCCTTCGTGCAAAGACTTCACGCATTTCTTCTACATGGCCCTCACATGGTTTTGGGTTATTGTCCATTATATCTTTTATGCCCCTCTTGCCATGTTCACTTTGCATGATATGCTCATTTATATGTCTTTGCCATGCATTTGTGACCCATGCTTCGCATTACACATGATGATTGATTCTCATACTTGTATGTGTATTTGCAAGCTTGGTGGAGATATCACTTGTTATTGCCATGATTCCTTTGCACACCATGCCTATTATGATGCTTTGATCTTGATTTGTCATCATGCTTGCGATATGTCATGTGCATTGCCTATATCCACTATTTGCTCACATGACATGATTGCCATGCCTTCTCCTAGTGTGTTGCATCTTCGCTCCACTAGTTTGCACAATTTGATCACCATGCTTGCTTCATGTAGTGCATCACCCATGATACATACATGCTCTTTTCATGCGGTTGATAGCCACCATTGCCATGCTTTGCACATGATTGATATTGCTTGTTGTCATATGTCTCCACATGTTGCCTCTCTCATGCTATATGATTGTCCATGCATTGAGCGCAACCATGATTTTAGTCTTGCCAATGAGATTGCCCCCATAGCATTCTCGCATTTATTTGGAGATTTTGACATAATTCTTGTGAAGCATGCTTGTCTTACCTCTTTGCACCATATGCCTAGTGCCATGAATATAGCCATTGTTGCATCATATTATTCATGCACTTTTGCTCCTAATGGTTATGTGCAAGAGAAGAGAACCATCATGATGGATGATGTGTTTATCTACCATGCGCATACGTTCTTTGTTTTGTTGTGTGCATGTGTAGGATACTTGGACTATGTGTCGACTTCCACTTCACGTGAGTTGACCATTCGAGCTCTTGAGAGCGAACCACCTTTGTTCACGACGCTTCTACATCGCACTTGCTTGTGCTTCGGCATTGTGAAGGACGCACAAGGACACACTTTCAAGGTGATATCCTTCTCTTCCGGGACACCCAAAACCATGAGCATGGATATTGTGGATCACACTACATGTGTTGCTTGCACCATGAGACTTATTTGTCATCTTGGACCCCTTGATTGCACACATGTTAGAGATCTCACTTCGACTTGCCATTGTCACATTGCCATGCCTCATGTTATATATGCCTTGTGTGTTGCATCCAATTCTTGGATTACTTCTCCCTATCATATGCTTGGTTGCAACAATGTCATCTCTTCACATATGTCGTGTACCATTGCTTGTCACATGCTTCACTTGATTGCCTCACACATGTTGAACAATTTCTCTTTCTATTGTGTTGAGTGCCACACGACTTTCACTACACCATATGCACGCTATGCTTGGATTGTCTTGCACTTGACTCATGTGTTTAGACACTTCATTTTATTTGGTGTTGTGAATGATTCCTATGCCTACCATAGACCTTTCATTGAGCACTTTATGCATGCTTGCTACGACTTTGAGGTAGATGCTTACTCTTTTGTCACACATATGTGCATCTCTACCTCACATTTACTTGCTTGTTTCCATGATGGCCTTGATTGTGCTCAATTCATATGTTTACATGCCATCTCACAATCCTTTGTCACACCACATGATATGCTTGATGACAACACTTGTTGGGTGAATCACCTCTTGAATGCTTGGTTTTGCACTAATGCTAACCACATTTGTTTTTCCAAGTGTTTGTTGTCCTCGCTCCTTTTGAAGGAATTACTAGATGATGCGACATTGAAGAGTGCCCATTTCAAGCTTCAAGATGATGAGTGCTTGGTGATCGACCGCTTTGACATGGCAACGCCATCTCTTTCCCATGGTGATTTGGCTTTCGATCTGAGGTCGGATCTTTTCCAAGGGGGAGGGGATGATGCCGAGCATCCTAAGGACATCACCATGTCAATGGTCCGTTTGGCAAGTGACACGTGCGACCTCTACTTCTCATACATAAAGGTGAATCATCTCCTTTACACGTGTTCACTTGACCCCTTCTAGGATGGTATACTACTTGACACTCCACTCATGTACATGCATAGGTATTGTCGGAGCTTCACGAACGACGAGGAGGAGTGCAAGCGCCAAGGAACACCTACACCATCCGCGAGGGAAGCTTGGAAGATAAGACGAAAGAAGACGAAGCGGATGAAGTTACAGCTGACGGACATCCGGCGCCAGCCCGGACATCCGGCGCCTTAGCAGCCGCCAGACATCCGGCCTTCAGCCCGGAAATCCGGCGCCAGCAACAGAACCGCACCCGAGACTTGGCCCCGCTAGCCCAGACATCCGACCAACCGCCCCGGACATCCGACGTCTCATGAGAGCCCGGACATCTGGCCCCCAGCCGGACATCCGGCGCCTGCCTGCACGCATGGACAGGGCCCGAGGCCCATGTATCCCCCCATATACTTACCCCTTCGTGTACTAGACTATATATACTCCTCCACCTCCACCATTTTAGGGTTAGCAAATGTGATAGCTCATTTTAGACTAGAGCTTTGCTCATCTTAGTGGTTCTACTCCTAGGAGAGACTGCGGCCCCTCTACGGAGAAGATCCACGACGGATTCAAGACCCCTAAACGGGAAGATCCTTCTAGGATTCAAGACCCCATCTCCTTTGGATTTGGGATGAACACTACCCATGTATCTTTCCCTTTGTTGTTCATGTACCTTGAGATCTTGTGTGTTTGATTGGCTAGTGGATGTGTGATTGGACTTGTTCTTGAGTGTTTTCCCTTGTGATTTCTCCTTGTTTGTCCCCGTGTTCATCGTGTTCCTCGCGGGATCCCTCCTTTTCGTGAAAGATTGGCCTAGAATTGGGTTGACCCCGCATCACACTAGTTCCATAATCAACCGTATGCAAGGCTACGGAGGCTTAACCGACTCTCTTGCAATTTTGTGGGTCAAGCACATGGTTAAGGTTTCGAGCTGGGGTATCCTGTCAAGCCTCAAAGGGCCTATGGATGGGTTTCCAGTCTTGAGGGGTAAACAAAACTCTACGGGGTTGCACTTGGTGGAGGAGGGTGTAGCAAAAGTCTTCGGTGCTAGTTGGTTGCTGAGGTGGAATCCTTGGTGCATCTTGTCTTGCCGATCTTTAAATGATGAAAGAGATTAGAGGTAAAAGTAGCATAGAGGAAGTGCCTAAAGGGGGTTCTATGGTGCAAGTGCAAAGAAACAAGTGTCGTAAAAGCCACACACAATTTCATTAAGATAAAATAGGTGATATAGTCGCGTACATGCTGCCCAAGTCAAAAGTGCGACTTATATCGAAACACAAACAGATAAGAACAAGCAACACACACCATGGTTTCATTTGAACCATCATATGGACTCGACTGCGCATAGGGGGTACACGACTCATCCTACCCTAAGGGTTCTCGGACTTCATAGTCGTGCTTGCTTCATCACTCGGAGAGAATGGCATTTAGTCTTCGGTTTCTGGGTTCCCCTGTGGTGTCAATGGGTATGCGACAGTCCGCTGCTTGTTGGGACACATATTATTAATATGCCCAAGTTCACCACACCCGTGACATGTGACGAAAGTAAAAAGGTTGTTATTGCGTCTTGGGTTATGTCGTCGGTGGCCTAACGATGGTCCTCTACGAGGTGGATATGGAAATCCATTCCTATGCCTTCTTCACGGGTTTCGGTAGCGCGCTTCCTGAAGTTCCTCAATTTGCTGCTTCTGATTGGCGATGTAGACTTGCAGGGCAGTGATTTGTTGTTGTCCCTTGATCACCTTCTTCTTATAGAGGCAGTGGAGATGTATAAGTGTAGGGAATTCCTGGCGGGTCTTGAGGAATTCTTCTATAAGGTCATGCAGAAGGTAATCGACTGCATGGGCGAAGCGGATTTGGAGCTTGAGGGTTGGGTCTTCGTCTCTTGTGGAAATCATTGTTTGAGAAGAGGTTCCTGATCCGGTCTTGCTTGGTAGGTAGCAGGTAGCTTGACCTTCATTCATTTTCAGGAGGAGGTCTCGAAGATGAAGGAGGGCTTCATAGGCCGCCTGCTGAATGACCAACTCCGTGGTTGGCATAGGTGGTCGGACAAACAACCAACTCTGTGGTGGGGTCTTGGCAGGTACAATCACTTTGGCATAGAACTCTATTTCGAACTCGCCATTGCCCAGTTCATGTAAGGTGTACATCGGCTCTGAAAGATAGTGGCATTGCTGGAGGCAGCCCCTTAGGAGTGGTGGAAACCTCGTCATGAGGAGTCTTATGAGGGCGACGACGATCTACAAGGTGGTCAGAGAAGGGTTAATATGACAAGAAAGGGTATGATAAGTGTGAAAGGTTTTTATAGTTAACTAGATCCAAAGAGGAGAGAAGTCTAATGAGTCTCGCAAGTGATTCGGGGGTCTGGGGTCTAGTTCTTGTCGCAAGTGATTCTGGGGTCTGGGGTGTCACAACCCTAGTTCTAGTATGCACTAGGTTAGTCTTGTGGTTTGCATCATGTTTAAATTTCAAATGAAATTGAAATGAGGACTTGTGAAACCCTCAGAAACCCTTTTGCAAATGACCCAAATAAAAATTGCTCCAAAAAGGTCCAAGAAAATGTTCATGTGGCCCTCTAAAAATATTGGTCAGGGATAAAAATCAAGCCAATATTATTAGGAGCTCATAAGTATTTATTTTGGGCATTTGGAATTAATGCAATAGCTATTTGCTTGGATATATATATATTATATATTTTATATATGTCCAAAATTCTGGTTCTTTATTTTGAGGGGTTTGGGTTAATTCCTAGGTCCCTGCAAAATAAACATGTCAGAAGGAAAACAAATGATTTAATTTAGAAATTAAATCAAAACAAATGCCAGAAAAAAATAGAAAAGAAAATAAAAAGGGGAAGACTTACCTGTGCTGGCCCAGCACAGTGCGGCTGGCCGGCCCAGCCCACCGAGCCTCCCCCTGTCGTCTTCCCCGCGCCAATAGGCGGGGCGTGTGGCCGGCGCGCGCGCACGGCGAGAGCGCCACGCGAGCTGCCTGCCTGCCCTCCCCCTTGCCGCCTGGTGGTCTCTGGAGTCGCCACGCGATCTCCCCGACCCTCCCTCACTCTTCTGGACGCCTTCCCTCTCCTCTATCTCCCTCTCCCGCTCGGTTCCGAGTGCCGTCGTCGCCGCCGATCGCCGTTGCTGTAGCCACCGCCTCCCCCTCGCCTCTCCGAGTAGCCCGAGAGCTCCGCCACGACTCCCTCGTCCTCTCCGTCAAGCCACCAAACGCCGGACGCCCTGTGGAGCCGCCATCGACATCGTCTTCCTCCTCGGACGCCGACGATCGCCGCCGACGAATTCGCCGCAGCAGAAGCCTCCCCGAGCCACTGAACCCCCCAGCAGAACCGCGATGAGCTCCCGGTTCGTTTCCCCCTCCTCCCCTAGTTCCCTGCGGCCTCTAGCTCCTACCCCCGCAGATGCCCGACCTCCCCGCCGCCGGCGATGCCGCCGCCGTGGCCACAGCCACGCAAGCTCCAAGCTGAGCGTGTCACTACATCCGTTCACCAGGAACCCGTAGCACCTCTCCGTTAGCCTCCCCGTGCCCCGTAGCTCCAACCCCGACGAGGCCCGAACTCCGGCGCCGCCGTGAGCTCGTTTCCGGCGAGCTCCGGCCGCCCCAGCTGCTACCACTTGCGGGGATGAACGCGGACGAGCTCTAGCATCTCGCCCGTGTTCTCCGTTGCCCAAATGACCGCAGGAGCGGCATTTCTTTGCCCCTCCGCCGCGTCTGTGGTCGCCGGCGTCGAGCCGCCGGTGGGTTTGGACCGCTGACCGGCGTGCTTTGACCCCACTGACCCGTTGACCTCCCCCCTCTCTCACTGACCTGCGGGCCCCGCCCGGCTAATTACTCCAGTTAGTACTAATTAACTAACTAGATTAGCCACTAACATGTGGGCCCTGCTATGCTGACATTTCTGTTAGAATTAGTTTAGAGTTAATTAACTCAGTTAATTAACTGAGTCACTGACCAGTGGACCCCACTGTCAGGTTTGACTCTGGACCAGCCTTCGACCTGCTGACGTCATGCCTGTGTCATGCTGACGCAGTAATCCAGTTCTGGTATTTAAATAAATCTTAAATGATTTATTTATTTCAGAATTTGGCTTAAACTTCAAAAAATCACAGAAATTCAACCGTAGCTCAGAATGAAATAATTTATATATGAAAAATTATCAGAAAAATTCAATCTATCCATTTGTACCATTCTCATGCATGACAAATGAAATTAAACCTACTGTTTATATGAAAACACATAATTGGCATTTAAAATACTTATTTTAAAGTTGCATTTGAGCCTTTGGTTCAAATGGACTTCTTTCAATTGAAAGCTAGTTGCATTAGCTCAACAACATCATATTTTCATGCCATATTCATGCATCATATTGTTGCATATGCTTGTGTTTGATTGTCGGCACCGTTCTTCTCGATAGGTCCAGCTCCGGAGACCGATCCAGAGTACCTGTCAGAGGAGCAGTGCTCTGCACGTTGTTTTACCAGGCAAGCAAACCCCCTTGTACATTTCGATACAATCCCTCTCTCGCTCCAGCTCCCTGTTATTGCATTAGGACAACAACGACGTCAACTGCTACTTTATGCTGCGGTAGTTGAACCCATTCCTCTGCATGACCTGTCTTTCCACAGTAAATAGTTGAAACCCACTAGCATGTGTAGGAGTTGATTGAAGCCATGATGTGATCTTACCATGCCTTGCTTGCTATTGCTTAGAGTGTGTCAGGTCTGATTCATCGGGAATGAATTGGAGTGAAATGATATGTTCTGATGCTGAGGGTTAAGTGTGTGAACACGTTTTTGGTAAAGGTAGTGGTGAGAGGCCATGTAGGAGTACATGGTGGGTTGTCTCACTAGAACCGTCCCTAAGAACTTAGTTCCGAGTATGTTGTCCAATGACTAGCTACTACCACACATTGGGTTCCGGTAACTCGACCCCTCTCGACTTATTAATCAACATGATCTCTGTCCAGGAGTTGCAACTAATTTCTGGTGTTTGTAGGTAGTGTTAGTAGTCTACCAAGTGGCACTCGACCAGTGGGCTTGGGACAGACTAGACACCGTGGCACGGTGTACCAAGCGTAGATCCACTCGGCGAGGTGGGCTTGGGAACCCTGCGCACATCATTTGGGGCCGTGAGCGACACCCCGGCCGGATCTCCCCATGGATGGAACCCGAATAGGCGATAAACCTGGACTAGAGTCTTGTGTGGTTAGTCAGGTCGTGGCCGACACCCTCGCCAGGCTTCCGCTTGAAGGTTGCCGAGATACACGAGATGTACATGGCGGTAAACCGCGAGAGCGTGTGTGAAGAAGTACACCCCTGCAGGGTTAACATGATCTATTTGAATAGTCGGGTCCACGGTTATGGACTTCTTGGATGCTTACGTGGTACATAGACAACTTGAAGTGGATACTCTAAAATACTCAAGACAAGTGTGAGTGCTATGGACGGCCTTCTCGTAGGGAGACGGGAATGAATCCATAGTGGTGTATGGTGTGGTGCTTAGTGGACTCGTGTGCGCCACCTCAAAGTTACCAGCAATCGTAGTACAGGATAGCCACTGAGTCAAAGCTGGCTTGCTGCAACTAAACCCCACTTTGCCTTCTTGATACAAGTGCATGTATGATAGGATCTGATGTAAGTCTTGCTGAGTACCTTTGTACTCATGTTTGCTTAATTTATGTTTTGCAGATAGGTTTGATGTCTCACTAGTAGTTCCGCTTGGACTTCGACAAGTAGCTTGTACCTCAGCTACGATTTTGGACGAGTGTTGTAGATAGTCAGGCTCTTCAGCCTTTTTCATTTGTAGATGTCTGTACTCAGACATGTTGTGCTTCCGCCTATTGCTTGTATGCTCTGAATGTCGGGTCATGAGACCCATGTTTGTAATATCTGGCTCCTCGGAGCCTAATGAATAAATACTTTGTTTACTAGAGTCTTGTTGTGATGCCATGTTGTATTTGCACATATTGAGCATATTGCGTGTATGTTATTGAAATGCTTGGTATGTGTGGGATCCGACACCTAGTTGTTTACCCTTGGTAGCCTATCTTACAGGGAAATGTCTCCTAGTGTTTCCACTGAGCCTTGGTAGCTTGCTACTGCTCCGGAACACTTAGGCTGACCAACATGTGTCCTTCTTCGTTCCTGTGTCTGTCCCTTAGGGGAAATGTCACGCGTTGTTCCTTTAAGTCCTTGTAGCTTGCTACGACTTGGGTTCATACGTTGATGACCGACACGTTCGTTGCTGTGTCATGAATGCCTGTCTCTGTAATTTTGTGCCACTTTTGGTTTATAACTGGTCATGTCGGCCCAGGTTCTCTGTCATATGGATGCTAGCGACACTATCATATACGTGAGCCAAAATGCGCAAACGGTCCCGGGCCAGGTAAGGTGGCACCCGTGGGGATACCGTGCGTGAGGCCGCAAAGTGATATGGTGTGTTACATGCTAGATCGGTGTGACTTAGGATCGGGGTCCCGACAGCGTTGGTATCAGAGCCTGACTGCCTGTAGGATTACCAAGCCAAACTGGTCGAAGTTGAGTCTAGAAATTCTTTAGTTATATATGGGAATTGATTGTGGAAGGGAATGTAAGGCTCTTTTTACTCCTTATACCTCATGTCTTCTGATCTGAGTCATCCTACCTTTCCTACGGGGTTAAGGAACTAGGCTTTCTCTTCCGTCTATCAGGATCACGAGTTACTACTCCGTAGTTCCTTAGGATTGGTTGATCAGAGTCCTACTCCTGTTTTCAAGTTCTTCCGGTGCAGTTGTTTTAGTACTATCACAGAACCTTGAGTGATGATGTTGAGATGTTGAACTACCCTTTGTTTGCAGGATGTCTCATTCTGAGCATTTTACTGTCGTTATGCTGCCGGAATTATCCTAGTAGTTCGAGAGATACTAATTTCTTGTTCTACCTTATGCATCCTATAGTTGTTGATGTTTCCGTCTTCGGTTTCGCTTCTCAGGATGTCTTCAGTTAAGCGAAGCTCAGCCGCTTGTAGACAGAACCACGGAGATGGTAGAGATGAGGAGGATCCTCCCGACCAGCCTTCGTTGGCAGAGTTAATGATAGAGATGGAGAGAAACAAGCATGAGTCTAACCGCTTGTTGGCACGTATTGAGGAGAACACCGCACATCAGTGCAAGGAATCAACAACCATCCATGACTTCATTCGTCTGAAACCACCCACCTTTCATCATTCCATTGAGCCACTCGATGCAGATGACTGGCTCCGTAGTATCACTCACAAGCTGCGTTCTGCGAACGTAGCTGAAGATGACAAGGTCATCTATGCCACTTGTCACCTGGAAGGTCCTGCTAGTCTTTGGTGGCAGAACTATGAGGCCATGATTCCAGCTGACCAGATTCCTACCTGGAGAGATTTCACCGAGGCTTTTCGTGAACATCATATCCCCCAAGCCCTTATCGATCGTAAGAGAGAAGAGTTCTGTAGCCTTACACAGGCTAAGATAGCTGTTGATGCCTATGGTCGAGAGTTTGAGAACCTCGCCCGCTATGCTACAGAAGAAGTGTCCACGGACGCCAAGAAGCAGGCTAGGTTCCGGAAGGGTCTCAACCCCAAACTGCGTCGTGATCTCCACTTGCATCATTGCAACACATTCCATGCTCTTGTGAACAAGGCCATCAACGCAGAGACAGCTCAGCTCACTTACGATGAGTCTCGTAAGCACACCCTTGATTTGGGATCTTCCTCCGGTTCTAGTTCTCAGAAGCGCCGGATTTGGGTTCCGAACTCTGTTCTCCCACCCATTTATCCTCCAAGGCCATCTCGTGTGGTACCTCTTCCAGTTCAGCAGTATGCTCCACCCAGGCCTATTGATAGACCGTTTGCCAATGCGGGTCCACATCCTACCTCCAGGATTTGCTACAAGTGCGGAGAACCGGGACACATTGCCCGTATTTGCACTCAGAACCGTGTTGCTCCATCCCAGTCCGCGAAATCTGTTAGACGTGATAAATCATCACGCAAGATGATCAGTGTTAAGTCAGCTCCCACCGAACATGGACGTGTGCATCACATCTCAGCCAATGACGCTCGTGATGATCCAGATGTCGTTCTTGGTACACTTCTTGTCAATTGTCATCCGGCATCGGTTCTATTCGATACTGGAGCATCCCATTCTTTCATTTCCGAACGTTATGCCCGTTTGCACGACATGTCATTTTGTGATATGCCCTCCCCACTACTCATTCAAACTCCTGGATCCAAATGGCAAACTTCTAGTGTAAGCCATGGTAATGAAATCCTTATTGACAGACTTGTGTTCCTTGCATCACTTGTAGCCCTCAAGTCTTCAGATATAAATATCATTTTGGGTATGGACTGGATGACAGCTCATCATGCCAAGATTGATTGCTTCACTAGGTCTGTTCAGCTTACACATCCATCTGGTAAGACAGTCACTGTCAACACTAGAGTTGCAAAGCGTCAACTCTATTCTCTTAATACCAGCCCTCTTCCAGATCTTCAAGATGTTCCGGTAGTCCGTGACTTTCCGGATGTCTTTCCAGAGGAACTGCCAGGTGTTCCACCCGACCGAGATGTAGAGTTTGTTATAGAGCTTATCCCAGGAACCGCTCCAATCTCTAGGAGACCCTACAAAATGGCACCCTTAGAACTAGCCGAGCTTAAGAAACAACTTGACGAGTCCTTGCAAAAGGCTTTCATCCGTCCTAGTTCTTCTCCCTGGGCTTGCCCCGTCCTCTTCGTTAAGAAGAAGGATGGTACGGATCGGATGGTTGTAGATTATCGCCCCGTTAATTTGGTCACGGTAAAGAACAAGTATCCGCTTCCCAGGATCAACGACCTGTATGATCAGCTCGCTGGATCCTCAGTCTTCTCCAAGATGGATTTGAGGTTAGGATACCATCAAATCAAGATTAGAAATGGGGACATCCCCAAGCCAGCTTTCGTCACTCGTTATGGTCAGTACGAGTACACCGTCATGTCCTTCGGTTTAACAAATGCTCCAGCCACCTTCTCCCGCTTGATGAACTCAATCTTTATGGAATATTTAGATAAGTTCGTCGTGGTTTATCTCGATGATATTCTTATTTACTCGAAGAACGAGGAAGAGCATGCCGAACATCTTAGACTTGTTCTAGAAAAACTCAGAGAGCACCGCCTTTATGCCAAGTTCTCCAAGTGCGAATTTTGGTTGCCAGAAGTGACCTATCTCGGCCATGTAATCTCTGGTAAGGGCATTGCTATCAACCCCGAGAGAGTTCCGGCTGTTCTTGATTGGACTCCGCCTGAAACAGTTAAACAAGTTAGGAGTTTCCTTGGTCTAGCCAGTTATTGTCGCCGCTTTGTTGAGAACTTCTCTAAAGTGGCCAAACCTCTCACGGAACTTCTTAAGAAAGATAAAAAGTTTGAGTGGTCCCCACAGTGTGCGCACAGTTTTCAGGAACTGAAAAGACGCCTGACTTCTGCTCCCATACTTGTGCCACCGGATTTCACTAAGGACTTTGTTATCTACTGTGATGCCTCACGACAGGGACTAGGTTGCATTCTTATGCAGGATCGTCGTGTGATTGCCTATGCATCTCGACAGTTGCATCCACATGAGGAGAATTATCCTACACATGATCTAGAACTTGCAGCCGTAGTCTATGCACTTAAGACTCAAGTATATCTCCTTGGTAATCGTTGCGAGATCCACACCGATCACCAGAGTCTCAAGTATATCTTCACCCAACCAGATTTGAATCTTAGGCAAAGACGTTGGTTGGAGTTGATCTCCGACTACGACTTAGGGATTACCTACACCCCGGGCAAGGGCAATGTCATGGCTGATGCGATAAGTCATAAATCCTATTGCAATAATCTCATGTTGCAGCAGGGCCAACCACTTCTCCATGAGGAATTATGTAAGCTTAATCTTCACATTGCTCCTCACGGATTCCTTTCTACTTTGGTGGCGAAACCTACTCTTGTGGATCATATCATAGAAGCCCAAAAGCATGATACCGGAATTACCCGGATCAAGAGAAACATTGCCAAAGGTATTGCTGGTAGTTTCTCCATAGATGACCGAGGTGTTGTTCTCTTCCAAAATCGCTTGGTAGTTCCCAAGAAGCAACATCTTCGACAATTGATTCTTGAAGAGGCTCATGAGTCTCCTCTCACGATTCATCCCGGTAGTACTAAGATGTATCAGGATCTACGCCAGAGATTCTGGTGGACTAGGATGAAAAGAGAAATTGCTGAGTTCATTGCTAAATGTGACGTTTGTCGTCGCGTTAAGGCAGAACATCAAAGACCTGCTGGCACCCTTCAGCCTCTAGCTATTCCTGAGTGGAAATGGGATAAAGTTGGTATGGACTTCATCACCGGCTTTCCCAGGACCAAGAGAGGGAATAATGCTATCTTCGTAGTCATTGATCGTCTCTCCAAAGTGGCTCACTTCCTACCTATTCGAGAGAGTATCACTGCTAGTCAGCTTGCTGACTTGTATATTTCTCGAATAGTGTCACTTCATGGTGTCCCACTAGAGATCAATTCAGACCGTGGTAGTCTTTTCACTTCTCATTTCTGGCAGAGTTTCCAGACTGCCATGGGCACCCATCTTTCTTTCAGCACCGCTTTCCACCCTCAGTCAAGTGGTCAAGTGGAACGGGTTAACCAAATTCTCGAAGACATGCTTAGAGCTTGCGTTATCTCATTCGGTATGGATTGGGAGAAATGTCTTCCTTTCACCGAGTTTGCTTATAACAATAGCTATCAATCCAGTCTTAAGCAAGCTCCTTTTGAGATTCTTTATGGACGAAGATGTCGAACACCTTTGAACTGGTCAGAAACCGGTGAAAGACAATTCTTTGGACCGGATATGATCCAGGAAGCAGAAGAGCAAGTTCGCATCTTTCGTGAGAATTTGAAAACAGCCAAGTCTCATCAAAAGAGCCAGTATGACCGTCATCATAAGGAAGTGGCTTATGAAGTTGGCGACAAAGCTTATCTTCGGGTTACTCCTTTGAAGGGTACCCATCGTTTCGGTATCAAGGTCAAGTTGGCTCCTCGTTACATTGGTCCTTTTCGCATTCTCGCTAAACGAGGAGAGGTTTCCTACCAATTGGAACTACCCCCAAACCTTTCTCGAGTTCATGATGTCTTCCATGTCTCTCAACTCAGGCGTTGCTTCTCGGATCCCATCCGCGAAGTGTACCACGAAACGCTTGATCTCCAAGATAACCTCACATATCGAGAGTATCCCGTTAGCATTCTGGATCAAGCAGAGCGTTTCACCCGACGTCATAACATCAAGTTTCTCAAAGTTCAATGGTCTCATCATTCCGAGAGAGAAGCTACTTGGGAGCGAGAAGATCGTCTCCGACTGGAGTACCCCACCTTCTTTCTGCCTACTCCTGAATCTCGGGACGAGATTCTTTCGAGTGGAGGCGAGTTGTCACAACCCTAGTTCTTGTATGCACTAGGTTAGTCTTGTGGTTTGCTTCATGTTTAAATTTCAAATGAAATTGAAATGAGGACTTGTGAAACCCTCAGAAACCCTTTTGCAAATGACCCAAATAAAAATTGCTCCAAAAGGTCCACGAAAATGTTCATGTGGCCCTCTAAAAATATTGGTCAGGGATAAAAATCAAGCCAATATTATTAGGAGCTCATAAGTATTTATTTTGGGCATTTGGAATTAATGCAATAGCTATTTGCTTGGATATATATATATATTATATTTTATATATGTCCAAAATTCTGGTTCTTTATTTTGAGGGGTTTGGGTTAATTCCTAGGTCCCTGCAAAATAAACATGTCAGAAGGAAAACAAATGATTTAATTTAGAAATTAAATCAAAACAAATGCCAGAAAAAAATAGAAAAGAAAATAAAAAGGGGCAGACTTACCTGTGCTGGCCCAGCACAGTGCGGCTGGCCGGCCCAGCCCACCGAGCCTCCCCCTGTCGTCTTCCCCGCGCCAGTAGGCGGGGCGTGTGGCCGGCGCGCGCGCACGGCGGGAGCGCCACGCGAGCTGCCTGCCTGCCCTCCCCCTCGCCGCCTGGTGGTCTCTGGAGTCGCCACGCGATCTCCCCAACCCTCCCTCACTCTTCTGGACCCCTTCCCTCTCCTCTATTTCCCTCTCCCGCTCGGTTCCGAGCGCCGTCGTCGCCGCCGATCGCCGTTGCCGTAGCCACCGCCTCCCCCTCGCCTCTCCGAGTAGCCCGAGAGCTCCGCCACGACTCCCTCGTCCTCTCCGTCAAGCCACCAAACGTCGGACGCCCTGTGGAGCCGCCGTCGACATCGTCTTCCTCCTCGGACGCCGACGATCGCCGCCGACAAATTCGCCGCAGCAGAAGCCTCCCCGAGCCACTGAACCCCCCAGCAGAACCGCAGTGAGCTCCCGGTTCGTTTCCCCCTCCTCCCCTAGTTCCCTGCGGCCTCTAGCTCCAACCCCCGCAGATGCCCGACCTCACGGCCGCCGGCGATGCCGCCGCCGTGGCCACAGCAACGCAAGCTCCAAGCTGAGCGTGTCACTGCATCCGCCGCTTCACCAGGAACCCGTAGCACCTCTCCGTTAGCCTCCCCGTGCCCCGCAGCTCCAACCCCGGCGAGGCCCGAACTCCGGCGCCGCCGCGAGCTCGTTTCCGGTGAGCTCCGGCCGCCCCAGCTGCTACCGCTTGCGGGGATGAACGCGGACGAGCTCCAGCATCTCGCCCGTGGTCTCCGCTGCCCAAATGACCGCCGGAGCGGCATTTCCGTGCCCCTCCGCCGCGTCTGTGGTCGCCGGCGTCGAGCCGCCGGTGGGTTTTGACCGCTGACCGGCGTGCTTTGACCCCACTGACCCGGTGACCTCCCCCCCTCTCTCACTGACCTGCGGGCCCCGCCCGGCTAATTACTCCAGTTAGTACTAATTAACTAACTAGATTAGCCACTGACATGTGGGCCCTGCTCTGCTGACATTTCTGTTAGAATTAGTTTAGAGTTAATTAACTGAGTCACTAACCAGTGGACCCCACTGTCAGGTTTGACTCTGGACCAGCCTTTGACCTGCTGACGTCATGCCTGTGTCATGCTGACGCAGTAATCCAGTTCTGGTATTTAAATAAATCTTAAATGATTTATTTATTTCAGAATTTCGCTTAAACTTCAAAAAATCACAGAAATTCAACCGTAGCTCAGAATGAAATAATTTATATATGAAAAATTATCAGAAAAATTCAATCTATCCATCTGTACCATTTTCATGCATGACAAATGAAATTAAACCTACTGTTTATATGAAAACACATAATTGGCATTTAAAATACTTATTTTAAAGTTGCATTTGAGCCTTTGGTTCAAATGGACTTCTTTCAATTGAATGCTAGTTGCATTAGCTCAACAACATTATATTTTCATGCCATATTCATGCATCATATTGTTGCATATGCTTGTGTTTGATTGTCGGCACCGTTCTTCTCGATAGGTCCAGCTCCGGAGACCGATCCAGAGTACCTGTCAGAGGAGCAGTGCTCTGCACGTTGTTTTACCAGGCAAGCAAACCCCCTTGTACATTTCGATACAATCCCTCTCTCGCTCCTGCTCCCTGTTATTGCATTAGGACAACAACAACGTCAACTGCTACTTTATGCTGCGGTAGTTGAACCCATTCCTCTGCATGACCTGTCTTTCCACAGTAAATAGTTGAAACCCACTAGCATGTGTAGGAGTTGATTGAAGCCATGATGTGATCTTACCATGCCTTGCTTGCTATTGCTTAGAGTGTGTCAGGTCTGATTCATCGGGAATGAATTGGAGTGAAATGATATGTTCTGATGCTGAGGGTTAAGTGTGTGAACACGTTTTTGGTAAAGCTAGTGGTGAGAGGCCATGTAGGAGTACATGGTGGGTTGTCTCACTAGAACCGTCCCTAAGAACTGAGTTCCGAGTATGTTGTCCAATGACTAGCTACTACCACACATTGCGTTCCGGTAACTCGACCCCTCTCTACTTATTAATCAACATGATCTCTGTCCAGGAGTTGCAACTAATTTCTGGTGTTTGTAGGTAGTGTTAGTAGTCTACCAAGTGGCACTCGGCCAGTGGGCTTGGGACAGACTAGACACCGTGGCACGGTGTACCAAGCGTAGATCCACTCGGCGAGGTGGGCTTGGGAACCCTGCGCACATCATTTGGGGCCGTGAGCAACACCCCGGCTGGATCTCCCCACGGATGGAACCCGAATAGGCGATAAACCTGGACTAGAGTCTTATGTGGTTAGTCAGGTCGTGGCCGACACCCTCGCCAGGCTTCCGCTTGAAGGTTGCCGAGATACACGAGATGTACATGGCGGTAAACGGCGAGAGCGTGTGTGAAGAAGTACACCCCTGCAGGGTTAACATGATCTATTCGAATAGCCGGGTCCACGGTTATGGACTTCTTGGATGCTTACGTGGTACATAGACAACTTGAAGTGGATACTCTAAAATACTCAAGACAAGTGTGAGTGCTATGGACGGCCTTCTCGTAGGGAGACGGGAATGAATCCATAGTGGTGTACTGTGTGGTGCTTAGTGGAGTCGTGTGCGCCACCTCAAAGTTACCAGCAATCGTAGTACATGATAGCCACTGAGTCAAAGCTGGCTTGCTGCAACTAAACCCCACTTTGCCTTCTTGATACAAGTGCATGTATGATAGGATCTGATGTAAGTCTTGCTGAGTACCTTTGTACTCATGTTTGCTTAATTTATGTTTTGCAGATAGGTTTGATGTCTCACTAGTAGTTCCGCGTGGACTTCGACAAGTAGCTTGTACCTCAGCTACGATTTTGGACGAGTGTTGTAGATAGTCAGGCTCTTCAGCCTTTTTCATTTATAGATGTCTGTACTCAGACATGTTGTGCTTCCGCCTGTTGCTTGTATGCTCTGAATGTCGGGTCATGAGACCCATGTTTGTAATATCTGGCTCCTCGGAGCCTAATGAATAAATACTTTGTTTATTAGAGTCTTGTTGTGATGCCATGTTGTATTTGCACATATTGAGCATATTGCGTGTATGTTATTGAAATGCTTGGTATGTGTGGGATCCGACACCTAGTTGTTTACCCTTGGTAGCCTATCTTACAGGGAAATGTCTCCTAGTGTTTCCACTGAGCCTTGGTAGCTTGCTACTGCTCCGGAACACTTAGGCTGACCGGCATGTGTCCTTCTTCGTTCCTGTGTCTGTCCCTTAGGGGAAATGTCACGCGTTGTTCCTTTAAGTCCTTGTAGCTTGCTACGACTTGGGTTCATACGTTGATGACCGACACATTCGTTGCTGGGTCATGAATGCCTGTCTCTGTAATTTTGTGCCACTTTTGGTTTATAACTGGTCATGTCGGCCCGGGTTCTCTGTCATATGGATGCTAGCGACACTATCATATACGTGAGCCAAAATGCGCAAACGGTCCCGGGCCAGGTAAGGTGGCACCCGTGGGGATACCGTGCGTGAGGCCGCAAAGTGATATGGTGTGTTACATGCTAGATCGGTGTGACTTAGGATCGGGGTCCCGACATGGGGTCTAGTTCTTGTCCTACAATTATAATGGCTCTGATACCAGCTCTGTGGGGACCCCGACTCATAAGTCATGATCATTGAATGCACGTGTACAGTGATCCGAGAGATCAATGCTCACTAAACACACAGAAGATGATTAACAAAAGTCTTACATCCATACATACCGTCTTATACAAATTATGACCATTATGGTAAAACTTGAGTATATCATCGCATCGGAAATCTTCAATTACAACATGGACCATTGCCTTCTGCCTTAACCCTACAGTCAAGGTGACTGGGAAGCTGTGACATCCCAAATTTTCATTTTGGAATGTTATACATAGGTCATCTTGCATATCATATATTAATTGGATTTGAGTGTTGCGATCCTCGAAATTCTAAGCAACTCAAGGACCCACGAAGAGAGTTGGGGATTTCACCGTTTTCATATTTGAGTTTTCTTAAATATCGGAATGAGGATCATTTTGTTTTTAATTGGTTTTCTCTCCAAAAATATTTCATATTAAAATATATGAGTGGGGACAATATGAATTCTCCAAACTAAATGGAATATTGGAAGAAAAATATTAAAATCAAATATTTTGTTTTATTTGGTTCTTCTGCTATTTTATTTGAATTAGAAAAATGTGCATATTTTAAAAGTTGCATTTATAGGCCAAGAAAATATTCATCATGTTCTAAATATTTTATTTAGACGGTGAAAATTTGTTTTGGCATTTTTACAATTTTATTTATTTTTCTAGGATTTTTCTGGTGAAATTCGTTTAAAAAAAGTGAAGTTCGGACCAACTGGGCCGAAGCCCAGCCGACCCAGCCCACGTCGCGCCGCCTTCCTGCTCCCAGGCGGAGTCCGCTGCCCGCACGAGCCGTCGTCGTGGCCGACTCGGCCACCACTGCCGCCTTGCCCCCTCCCCAAGCCAGCCGCCCCCAGCCCCTCTTAAATACCGCCGGCCCCCACTCTCGTCGCCTCCACCTCACCCCGCAGCCCGCGCCGCGCACCGCCGCCGCTGCAACTGCGCCACCGCCGCTGTTGCAGCCACCGCCCGCAGCCACCTCACCACCCGCTCGCCGGAGCCGGAGCCATTCCGATCCGCCGGAGACGCCGTTTTTTTTTTCTGTTTTAGGTAAAAACCATGGTTTCTTTAAAACCCTAGATCGGTTTTTTTTTGGCTTAGATCGGTTCATTTTCTTTCGGTTTAATTATTTTAGCGGGCGTTCGTCCATTCGTTCATTTTAACAAACGCTTTTCATCTTTAGGTTACAGACAGCGAACGTTCGTTCGTTAGCCTGCTCATCGTCTTTTCTTTTTCAGGGTTTTCCCGCGATTATTTTCGATCGCGATTTCTGCCCTGATCTTCGTTTTAGTATAACTTTTCGCTCGTTAGTCGGAATCAGGTGAAACAAGCACCTAGATTTTCGTCTCGAAGCCCTCTTTCTGTTTAACCAACTTGAACAAGATTTTGGTACTTTAAAATTTTGACTTAGTACAATTTAGTAAACGGATCTTGTCTCTTTCGTGGTTTGAGTTTCGTTGCTCGGTTTGATTTGATTCTTTTTGCAAACCGAAGTTCTTCGGTTGGACTTTGCTTGGTTGCTTATGTATGCTATTGTTTGTTTGCGATAGATCTCCCGGAGTGCGAAGCATGCTACTACGAGTCCCTAGGTTTTGCGAATCATTAGCAAGGCAAGTAACACTTTGATCATACCCTTTAATACCCAGTTTTTATGCATTAGATCAACCCTCAGACATTGCATGAGTAGGATCTCTTAACATGTGGGTCTGGGAAGTAGATTGAGGTAGAACCTATTACCTGCTTTATTATCAAACCCTCGGAGTTACTTCTACGTTATGCCTAGGTTGCCATGGTATGCTCGTAGACGTGGATTGGGTTTGAGAGTATCCATGACAGATGTGAGATTGTTAATTAATGGTTCAACTTAAGGTGGCTACTTTAATACACATATTGGTGGATTGGTTGCAGGGCACTTGGAGAATCCAGTGTTGTCCTAGGAAATCCCGGAGGAACCGTGTGATTATCCTATGGAATGCCACCCAGGCTCAAAGGGATCATAAGACTATTCAAGCTAGAAACTTCCGTGTGCAGCCACAATGTCATTATGGGCTCTGGCATAGTTGAGAATGTTGTCTGAGCTCTTTCAGTGGTGGACTAGCAGATGTAGGGGAAAGTAGGTTTACCGGTCCACCCGGGGTAAAGAGTAAAGGCTTCTGAAAGACTGTGTCTCAGTCATCCGTTTCTCAAACACCATGCAGTGCGAGAAATCCAACGGAGGAGATCGAATCCTGTGGGAAAAAGTGTGCAAACCTCTACAGAGTGTACAAACTAATCATGATTAGTCGTGTCCCCGGCTATGGACATCTTGAGTATCTAGTACTTGAATTATTGGATTGATCTCAACACTCTAAAACTAATTTGTTGGGTTAATAAAGATGGCTTTAATAGGGATTGAGTTGGAGGAACCTTCTCAATGATGTTTCAACTACCATGATAGTTAAAATTAAATTTATTCCTTTGTTGTAGGAAAAAATTGGCTTTGTGCAAAAAACATTATAACCTTAGAGCCTCCACGAGCCATATATGCATGTAGTGTTAGACTTTATCTGTTACTTGCTCTACTGTGTTATCTTGCTAGCATATTCCATGTGCTGACCCGTTTCGGACTGCAACATATCATGTTGGAGACTTTTCAGAAAAAGAGTAAGGTGCGCTAGGTCGTTTGTCATGCACTCAGCTATGCCCTTGGAGTTGATGGACTCACTTATCTTCCAAGCCTTCCGCTGTTATCGTATTAGATGGCCTTATGCCATATATTTTGTAATGAGTTCTTGTGGGGACCCCGACTTAAGAGTCGAGATCACCGAATGCACGTGTACAGTGATCCCAGAGATCAATGCTCACTTAACACATAGAAGCTGAATAACATGAGTCTTACATCCGTACATACCGTCTTACACAAATTATGGCCATTATGGCCAAGCCTTACATAGATAAAGCCTCACGGGCTGAATAGAAAATAACTCAAACAGCGGAAGTCTTCGATGATAAGTAGAACCCATGCCATCTGCCTTAACCCTACAGGCATTCTGACTGGGATAGCGTCCTAGTTCGCATGTTCGTCTCCATAGAATTCTTCTTCATATTCCTGTTCCTCCATGCCTGGCCAATTAAATAACCAGTGGCAAGCCAATGAGTACTTTGAATGTACTAGCAAGCAACCCATGATTTGGTTCACGGTAACAATGCAATTGTACAACAATGAGCAATCTAGCTACGAGCTAGAATAAATATTCTACCATCAAGTATATGCATCATTAAATTCACGTAACCTCGAAGACAGGTTACCGATATCAACATGAGTAGGATTCAACTCAACGAGTCAAGTCACCACCTTGACTCAACACATACTCATACTTTCACCGATATAGTAAAATTTCTGGACATAGTTTAAGTAGCACCACCCAACTGTCCATGACCGTGGACACGGCTATTCGAATAGTTTTACACTCTGCAGAGGTTGCGCACTTTACCCACAAGATCCGGGAAGCTTTCGTGTCACCCACGATCCCGCAGTACCTCAAGTACTCGGGGGAAGCACCCGGTCATTATCTTTCCTTAGATGACACTAACATAGGGTCCACTCGTTGGTGCACAACCCTCGAGTACAAACAATAGATCATGGGACTTGCCCTATTTTCAATGTCACGCGTTCACGAAGGGACCAACGGTGTGTCGGGTGCCCTGTAAAAAAAGTCATGGTCGTCTATCCAAGCACGACCCCGTCCCGGGAAAGACCTCAAGTCTTCCCGTCACTAGTAATGCAGGCACCATGCTAGTATCGGCCTAAGTAATCAATAACGCCCCGTCCCATAAGGGGTAGAGTGGTTGCACATGTTTGGTTGGGACGGTAGTCACACATAAATCTAATCCATCATTTCACCCATGCACAAGATCTTTATTGGCACATCACTTCTTCCTCAAGTGATGACCTAACTCAACGTCACCCTCAGGTATTAGGGGCACCCGATGGGGTTTTTGAAAAGACTGCAACCACGAAGGTTTCATGGCACAAACATGCATCACTAAGCATCACTACTAATCATTAGCATTTGCATCTAAGCATTTAGCAAGATCATGAATAAGTCATGCATCATGTGGTGGTTCTCAACTAGGTCACCACCGTAACTCTTATCATCATGCATTCGGAAACAAACGGGTTCCGAAGAACACAAGTGTATCATGGTCAAAGGGCTGCTTGCCTGGATTGGCTTGGTCTTCAAAGTCTTCAAATCCCCCCCTCCTTCCTCTTCAACAACCTCGTCAAATACGGTATCTAATCGTCGCAAAATAACAACGGGAAAATAAGACCACAATAAAAACAGAAAAATCAAAGTGCTCAGAAAAATGTCATCTTATTTTTGTTAAATACTAGAGGGAAAACTAAGATGACAAAAATTCTTAGTTTGAGTTTTGGAGTGGCAGAATGGGCTCTAAGAATATTTGAACAGAAGTTTTAATGTTCAAATATGAATTTGAATTTGAACAGAACAGAAAAGGTCCATGGACATGTGTGAAAGTGACACCATTAAATAGGTTGGATTTTTACAAGTTTTTAGGAACTGGAATTAATTCATTTGGATATATATTTAATTCTGTGGAATTATTTGAAATTCCACAGAAAAGAAAAATGAAAAAGGGCTCTGTGCCACTGGGCCAGAACGGCCACAGTACAACGGCCTGGGGCGAATTCAGCCCACCGCACGGCGCCAGCGCGCGCCAGGGTTTTTTCAAACCTGACGGGCGGGGCCCGGCGGTCAGCGTCAGAGATGGGAGAGAGAGAGGTGAGGATGATAGGCGGGGCCCGCCTGTCATCTTCAACCTCGCGGCCAGAGAAGCGGCGAGCTGACCGGCGGCGGTACGGTGCACGGCGGGGCAATCCGAGGGCACGGTCGTGCTCAGGGAGGAGTCGCGGTTCTGGTGGTGCTGGAGTTGGCCGCCGGAGGGGCCAGGTTCGTCGACGGCGAGGTGGAACGGTGGCGGAGCGTCGGGAGGGTCTTGGTTGGCTTGCTCCAGGCTGCAACATGAGTGGGAGAAGGAGGGGAATGGGTCAGTGAGGTCCGGTGGCTCCAGATCGAGGAAGAGCTGGGGTGGAGGGAGGTTGTACCGTGAGATCACCGGTCGCCCGAGGCGGCGGAGCTCCGGTCGATCCCGTGCACAGAGGCTCTTCGAGGGTGAGTGGGAGGTGCTGGTGTGCTCTTGGAGGTATGGGAAGGAGATGGATGCCAGTGGAGAGGCCCGTGGCATGCTTATATAGCCGGGCCCCGGTCCACCATGGACTCGTGCGCCGGCGAGGTTACGGGCGAGGCCAGAGGCCGTGCAGGCACTTGTGATCGAGTCGGGGCCGTTCGTGGATGAGGTCTACGCCTAGGGGAGGGAAGAGGAGGAGCGGGGAAGCATCCAGAGAGCTCGCGCGTGTGAGGCTAGAGGTTGGAGCTCGCGGGCGGCCGGCGCGCGTGCGAGGGCGTCCACTGAAGGGAGAAGGAGGAGGGGGACAACGCCGGGGGAGCTGCGGACGCCGAGGCGCATCGAACGGCGCGAGGGGGAAGCACGAGGTGGTCGGGGGCGATGGATTGGGCGAGGCTATAGTGCGGGTGCGCACTGTAGCACGCTCTGGAGCGTGCTTATGGCATGCCATGGCATGCCGTTGGCTAACTGGGCGCGTCCGCCGTGTCTGGGGGGTCCAGCACGAAGTAAACAAACCAGCTGTGGCCTTGGATGCCTTGGATGTCCAGTGAGAGAGGAGGGAAGCTGGTAGATGGTAAGAATTGGGCTGTCCAGCAAGGTAAATTGGGGTTTTCACCCTTCAATCATGGAGCTCTGGTCCAGGGGAAGTTACTAGGGGTAGAATGTAACTAGGTGAAGCTATGGTAGAAAGTTTAAGCAAAAGTAAATAGTAAAAGAGGTCAAGATGATGGTTTTGGTAAAATGGCAGAAGGTGTTTGATCATGTTTTGGGCAAGCAAATGATCTCCACTAGCCATGACACTTAACAGGATTAAATGGCATATGGAAATAGGGTGTTTCACCAAATTTGGGCTTGTTTGAAGAAACTTGCCAATGTAACTTTGGTGAACCGTAGAATTCAACAGAAGTGGTGTCACCATGTTTAAGTCAAGCTAATCATCTCCCCTTGATGCACCACTTGGTGTAGTTTCATCATTTGGGGTTATGATCATGCTCACAAAGTTTGAAGCCCCAGGTAAAAAGTTGGTAATGTAAAGTTGTTCAAATTTGAATTTGAACAGAAATGGTTTTGGGGTATTCAGAACAAGTTTCCCTACTCCAAAGCTTGTGCCATTTGGTCTAGATGCCTTATTAGACCATTCTAGCATGTGCACCAAGTTTGAGAGCATTTGGACAAGTTTGGCAATGTAAAGTTGCTCAAACTTCAGATATGGAAAGAATGGTTTTGAAGGGTTTTGAGGATGTTATCTTGCTTCCCAAGGCATGGGGCTTGGCAAGATCATCAAATATGTCATATGTGACATGATAGAATTTCCCTGGAATTTTTGGAGAATATTTCCTTTGTAAATATTTCAAAAGCTTGAAATATCCAGAAAGGGTTTTAGAGGGATTAATCCATTATTTTGAACATGACCAAGTGTTGAAACTCTTATATATGGAGAATATATGTCCTATGAGTCTCCCTGAATTTTGGCAAATATTTTTGAAATAACTAAATAATTTTTCCCTATTAAAGACCATTTCCGGCGTTAAGAAAAAGCTTTTAAATAAAATAGGAAAATAACTTTTAAAATTATAATTTTGTGGTTTCTGGGAGTCCTATGACTACTAGGTTTCAAATACGCTTTTTGAAATAATTTTCTCACCCTAAATCAAGCACTTGCAGTGCAAACCTCAATTCAGGGGTTTTTGGAATACTAATTTTTTGAAAATACATTTTGGCCTAATTAATTTTATAAGAAAATACTATACTGCTATATACACTTGGTATGATCATTGGGCAGAAGTTTTGGGTATGGAGATGAATTCTACAAGAGGTAATAGTTGACTTTAATGAGCACATGAAAAACACAGGAAGAAAAACTCAATTCCAAATAAAAGCCAAATGATGCCAAAAAAATTTTGCTAGTCCAAATTTTCATGCTTTATTGATGCAAATGACATGTTACAAAATGCAGGGTGTGACAGACCTATCCCCCTTACAAGAATCTCGTCCCCGAATCTAAGATAGTCTTCACGTTCCCAGGTTGCTTCTGCTTCCGTGTGGTTGCTCTACTGGACCTTGAAGTACTTGATGGTGCGGCTTCGTGTCCGTCGTTCTGCTTCATCCAGAATGCGAATGGGCTTCTCGCGGTAGGTCAAATCAGGCTGGAGATCAATGGCTTGGTGATCAACATCCTTGTAGAGACCAGGCTTGTTCGAAACTTGGAGACATTTCCGGAGTTGTGACACGTGGAATACGTTGTGTACATCGGATAGCTCAGGTGGTAGTTCCAACTGGTAAGCCACTTCTCCTCGTCGTGCAGTTATCTCAAAGGGTCCAATGAACCTTGGTGCGAGCTTCCCCTTGACGTGAAAACGCTTGGTTCCCTTTAGAGGAGTCACCCGTAGGTACACATGGTCCCCGACATGGAAGCTCATATCCCGGCGGTGAGTGTCAGCATAGCTCTTCTGCCTTGACTTGGCTGCCTTCAAACGCTCTCTGACTAGTTGGACTTGCTCTTCTGCTTCGCAGAGAATATCCGGTCCAAAGACTAGTCCTTCTCTAGTCTCTGACCAGTTGAGGGGTGTGCGACATCTGCGTCCGTACAACACCTCAAATGGTGCCATCTGAAGGCTCGACTGATAACTGTTGTTATAGGAGAACTCGGCAAAAGGGAAGCAATCTTCTCACTTGGCTCCATATGCCAATACACAGGCTCGGAGCATGTCTTCGAGAATTTGATTTACTCGTTCTGTCTGACCTCCGGTCTTTGGGTGGAAAGCCGTGCTGAAAGACAACATAGTTCCCAAGGCTTCTTGGAACTTTTTCCAGAACCTTGAGGTGAATTGGGTTCCTCGATCTGACACAATCTCTTTGGGAACGCCGTGAAGGCTTACGATTCTGTCGATGTAGAGAGCTGCCAGCCGGTTGCCATCATAAGTAGTCTTGACGGGAATGGAATGGGCCACCTTGGTCAAATGGTCGACTATGACCCAGATGGAGTCATGTCCTCTATTCGACCTTGGTAATCCAGTGATGAAGTCCATTCCAACTTTATCCCACTTCCACTCAGGAACCTTGAGTGGTTGGAGCAATCCAGCGGGTCGCTGATATTCAGCCTTGACCCTTTGGCACACATCACACTTTGCAACATAGGTTGCAATCTCTCTTTTCATCCCGTGCAACCAGAATCTTTCCTTCAAGTCTTGATACATCTTGGTTCCTCCAGGGTGGATGGAATACGGAGTGTCGTGGGCCTCTTGCAGGATCAAGTTCTTCAGCTCCATCTTGTTTGGTACGCAGATGCGACCTTTGTACTAAACAATCCCGTGCTCGTCCTCGGAGAATCCTGGGGTCTTGCCTAGCTTCATCTTCTTCTTGATGCCTTCAATGCTTGCGTGCCCACCTTGCGCCTTCTTGACTTCATCCAGCAGGGTTGGTTTAACTTCCAAATGATCCAGAAATCCAGGGGTGACCAATTCCAGACTGAATTGTTCGAGTTCCTTAAACATGGCTAGCTGCCTCTTTTGAATAATGGCATTCAAGGAGCAAGCCTTTCTGCTTAAGGCATCGGCCACCACGTTAGCCTCCCCGGGGTGATATTGAACACTGAGGTCATAGTCTTTGATGAGTTCCAACCATCTTCGTTGCCTCATGTTCAATTCCTTTTGGGTGAAAATGTACTTCAGACTTTTGTGGTCTGTGTATATCTCACACCGTTTCCCGAGGAGGTAATGCCGCCATGTCTTCAATGCATGAACCACTACTGCTAACTCAAGATCGTGAGTAGCGTAGTTCTCTTCATGAGGTCTTAGCTGCCTTGAGAGGTAAGCTATGACTCGGCCTTCTTGCATCAGAACGCTTCCCAATCCGGTACGAGAGGCATCACAATATATCATGAACTCCTTGTGAATATCATGTGTTGCCAGAACTGGGGCGGTGGTCAACCTCTTCTTGAGCTCTTGGAATCTCTCTTCGCATTTTGGCGTCCACTCAAACTTCTTGTCCTTCTTGAGGAGCTGAGTCATCGACTGGGCAATGCTAGAGAATCCTTCCACGAATTTGCGGTAATAGCCCGCAAGTTCGAGGAAGCTTCTGACTTCCTTGACGGTCGTTGGAGATTGCCATTGGGTCACAGCTTCGATCTTCGCGGGATCAACTGACAATCCTTCTTCGGTCAGGACATGACCTAAGAATCCAACTTTATGCAGCCAGAACTCACACTTGCTGAATTTGGCGTATAGTTGGTGCTCTCGAAGCTTGTCTAGGACCATCCTCAAATGTTGCTTGTGTTCTTCCTCCGTCTTCGAGAAGACAAGAATGTCATCGATGAAGACAACAACAAACTTGTCCAAATATTCCATGAAGACTTTATTCAAGAGATACATGAAGTAAGCTGGGGCATTGGTTAACCCGAAGGACATGACCGTGCACTCGTACAGGCCATATCTGGTTACGAATGCCGTCTTCGGAATATCTTGGGGTCTGATCTTCAGCTGGTAGTACCCAGATCTGAGGTCGATCTTGGAGAACACCTTGGCTCCGCTGAGCTGATCAAACAGATCTTCAATCTTGGGAAGTGGATATTTGTTCTTGATTGTAACTTCATTGAGGGAACGATAGTCAATGCATAAGCGGATGGTACCATCCCTCTTTGCCACAAACAGAACAGGTGATCCCCAAGGAGAGGCACTTGGGCGGATAAATCCCTTCCTCAGCTGCTCTTCCAGTTGCTTTTTCAACTCGGCTAATTCTTCCGTCCCCATTCTATAAGGCTTCTTATAGATGGGTCCTACCCTGGGCACGAGCTCGATGATGAACTCAATGTCACGGTCAGGGGGCATTCCCGATAGTTCATCCGGAAAGACATCAGGATACTCGCATACCACCGGTACTTGCTCTAGCCCAACTTCAGACAGACAGTTGACTTGAACGGCTTGAGCGGAAGAGGAGTTGGGAGCGAACTTAACTTCGACTCCTTGGTCATTGGTCACAGTGACAGTCCGATTGGCACAGTCTAACAAGCCTTGGTGCTTGCTGGGCCAATTCATGCCTAGGATCACATCCAAGCCTTGTGATCTCAGGATGATAAGGTCTGCTAGGAAATCTACCCTGTTAATGGTAATACTGACTCCCTTACAGCCTATCTTGGCTCTCATCTCTGCTCCGGGGGTTTGTACCACCATCGGGTTATTCAGGGGTGTAGGGGTTGATACGTCTAAAATGTATCTATAATTTATGCTTGCTCCATGCCTCTTTTGTGTGATATTGCTATGATATTTATGCACTTCCATACACTTTTGATCATATTTGGACTAACCTATTAACTCGGTGCACCCCAATGCCAGTTTCTGTTCTCTGCTGTTTTTGTATTTCAGGTTTTCCCATTACTTAAATTGCCAGGAAAATTCCGGGAAAAATATATAAAAAATCAGCGCTCCAGAAGCTTCCACGCGCCAGAAGTGGGGCCAGAGGGGAGCCAGGCGCAGCCCAGGCGGCCTGCCCACGCGGCCCCACCACTGGCCGCGCCGGGGGGGGGGGG
>LR738709.1:279641444-279850557 GCA_902687465.1 Secale cereale | reverse complement strand
GGGGGGGGGGGGGGGGGGGGGGCGCCTGGGCCCCCCTCTCCGCCTCTGGTGACCCCCTTTGGCATATATTTACCTCCCGTCGCGGAAACCCTGATTCCAGAACCCTTTTCTCCGAAGCTATTCCGATCTCCGCCGCCATCGCCACCAAGTTTCGGGGGACCAGAATTCCTGTGCCGGCATCCTGCCGGGACGGGGAAGTGCCCCCGGATTCATCTCCATCGACGTTGCTTCCTCCCTCCATGATGCGGGAGTAGTTCGTCCTCAGGGCTGAGGTTTCTACCAGTAGCTATGTGGTCAATTCTCTCTCCCATGATGTGATCTTCGTTGTGATCATAGGCTATGTTAATCTAGGGTGATCCCATGATATTTCCCCTTCCTCTATGTATTGGATTCATGTACTCACTTGTCTTTATCTAGTATAATCTCCGAGACCAAGGTGACAGCGGTCTATTGGACATGGATTAGAAGAATATTTTCATGAGTGATTTCCTCTTTTGTGTGTTGATTGAAGATTGAGAGTCTCTTGGTGCTTGTCTTTGACTATCCTTGAGATATGTTGTGGTGATTGTGGTACTCTCTTTGGATGGCCGAGGTGACATTAGGAAATCCATAGATTGAGAACTATGAACTTAGAGGTGTGCTTTTGTAGCCCTACCTAATTCTCGTCCTCTCTTGACCACAAAGGAATGACCTCCGAGTGCGTCTCCATTATGGGAAATATCATGTGATTCGATTATGTTAATGCTGTTGGGAGTTGCCACTAGAGAAAGTATGAAGCCTAGGCCTTGTTTCCACCATTGCAATACCATTTGTGCTCACGTTTACCATTTGTTTGCTTGCTGCACTTTTTATTACAGATTTATATTACTTTGCTTTGCCAATCCTATCATCCATATTTTACCATCTCTTCGCCGAACTAGTGCACCTATACAACTCCTAGTTGTATTAGGTGTGTTGGGGACACAAGAGACTTCTTGTATCTTAGTTGCAGGGTTGCTTGAGAGAGACCATCTTCGACCTCTACTTCCCTGAGTTCGATAAACCTTAGGTCATCCACTTGAGGGAAATTGCTGCTGTCCTACAAACCTCTGCGCTTGGAGGCCCAACATAGTCTATCAGAATAGAAGCGTGTGTAGACATCAAGCTATTTCTGGCGCCGTTGCTGGAGAAGTAAGTGTTTGAAGGTATATCTTTAGATCTTGCAATTAAATCTTTTCGTTTCTTGTTTTTAGTTTCACTAGTTATGTTTATGGAAAACCGCACTCTTAGTTCGCTGCTTGGGGAAGGCCGCTTTACCACACCCGTGGTAGAGAAGTCTCCTCCACCTACCGAATGTATCCCATTCCAAATACCACTTGGGATAATTGAAATAATTAGGAATGATTGTTATGATGTGACAGTCAATCCTAGTATTCGTTTGTTGAAACTTACAGAACTTTGTGAGTTGTTTAAGATTTCAGGTTTGACAAGAGATGGAATCATGAGGAAATTATTTGCCTTGTCACTGAAAGGAAAAGCATTGGAATGGTATAGGCTACTAGATGACTCTCACCTGCTGGACTGGGAAGAGATCCAGTCTCGCTTTTACTCCAAGTTTTATCCTCTTCATGAAGTCCATGAGAATAGGAATTATGTTTATAATTTCTATCCTCATGACGGAGAGAGCATAGCTCAAGCTTGGGGGAGACTGAAAACGTTAATGCTAAAATGTCCTAACCATGGGCTCCCCAAAGATATGATTATTACTAATTTCTATGCGAGGCTCTCTCGACAGGATAAAGATTTGCTCGATGCTTCCTCGATGGGTTCTTTCACAAACGAAAACATTGATGCTAAATGGGAACTCCTTGAAAGAATTCAACGCAACACTGAAAATTGGGAGATCGACAAAGGTAAAGAGTCAGGTATAATTTATGAGTATGATTGCATTAAGTCCTTTGTTGAAACTACAAGTTTTAATAAGTTTAGTGCTAAGTTTGGGCTTGATTCTCAACTCCTTGTTGATTTCCTCAAATCTTTTGCTTCACATCTTAATATGCCTAAGGAGGATTGGATCAAGCATCATGAACCTCTTAAAGAGATTTGCAAAGAAAATGAAATTGTTCATGATGATTGCAACATGCATGATCCAATTCCTAAAAATGAAGTTTTATATAAGCATGTTAATTTTTGTGGAGTGGATAGACCTTGTGAAAGGCCTATGATTGAAGAAGAGAAGTATTGTAAGCAACATAAGCATGAAAGAACAATCACTTGGGTCAAAGATTTAAATGAAATTTCTAGAGAATTGTGTGACCTTTATACTTTTACTTGTGAACTTTGTTGTATAGAGGGTCACTTTAATTTTCAATGCATGCACTTTCAAAACATAACTGTTAACCAGTTGTGTGATAACATGATCACCTCTGATCTTTATGATGAGCTTATGTTATTTTTGATGTGTGAAGAGTTATCAGAAAAGACTTCTTGGCTAGATGTTAAAGCCATAGGAATAAAAAACACTTTGCAAAATTGCCATCTCTATTGTGTTGTTAATTGCCATGAAAATGATTACATAAGTATGATTAGAAAGGAGGGAACTTTACCAAAGTATAAAAATGTCTCTTATATTTCTGCTAATAAAAAGGAGAGTTTCTCCCAAGTTTCCCCTATTGTTTCTAATGATAAACCAGGATATGTGGAGAAGCTTCATCTCCAACCACTCCCTCCTAAGGTGAAGAAGAAGAAAAAGAAGAGGAGGAGGAAGAGGAGTGAAGAAGAATGGGTATCAACCTGGCCTGAGCATATTCCTCCCATCAACTTTTATCCTAACGGTTGTAAGTTTAAAGAAGAAGGTGAAGTTTATTGCCTTAATTATCATCTTGATGATACGTCCGTAGGTACTATTGAAGATGATTTTGATTATGATGTGCATGTTACTTATTGTGATTGGGAAAATGATGATAATGCTACTTATGATCTTGAAAATCTTTTTGGTACCAACTCTGAAAGTGATGATATGGAAAGCTCTAAGCTTGGGGATGATAGGATTGCAAATCCTTTACCCACTAGTGATGTGATAATTGATAGTTCTTTTGCTAGTAAGAATAAAGACAACATGTTTACAAGTATAGTTGCTAGCAATGATAATGCTCTTCTCTACTATGATGATGTTATAACTCCAATCTATAGTGATTATAAAGGTACCTATGACATAAGGAGAAATTATCCTTATGAAACTTGTCATAATCATGGAGGGAATTACTCCCTTGTTGAACACCATCTTCCTAATACACAATTAATCTATAGTGTTCAAGTTGTTTATGATAGTCCTACTCCCACTATTACCAATGAGACAGATTATGCTTATGTGGAGAGTAAGAGTACCTTTTTGCATGTGGATCATGGTAACAATGCTTTATGTGATGCTTATATTGTTGAGTTTATTCGTGATCCCACTGAAAATTATTATGAGAAGGGAACATATGCTTATAGATATTTCAATAATATCAAGTTCCCTCTCTTTATGTTGAAGGTTTTGAAGCTGCACTTGTTTTGTCTTCCTATGCTTATTGCTTTGTGCTTCAATGAATTATTCTACTGCAATATTCCTATGCATAGGAAGCATGTTAGGCTTAAATGTGTTTGATATTTGCTTCTTGATGCTCTCTTTTGCTCTTCAACTCTTATTCCTCCGAGAGCATCATTAAAGTCTTAAGCCTATCTTTATGGCTATAAAGAAAGAGCTCTAGGGAGACAACCCTTGTTATCTTTGCTTTCAGTTTGTTCTTTCAGTTTTTAGTGGTCTTGATGTTTGTTACTACTGTAGCAACATCATTGTATCTTTATTTTTCAGCTTTGTGCCAAGTTTAGCCTCCGATTGCAAGAAAGTTCAAAAGTTGTGACGTGTTGTCCAGAAAACAGATTCTGTCCTTGGACATAAAAAATCGTATAAAATCACCAGATCATCTTTTTGATCTGATTTTTTTTTGAAAGCGTGCTCTATACAATTGTCTTTCGAGCATCTGTTCTGAGTTTTTTTATTTGAGTTGCAGAAGTGCCCCGAAAAAATTATTTACTACCTGCTGGTCTGTTTTTCACAGATTCTGTCCTGTTTTGCCTTTTCTTCGTTTTGCAAACCTTGAGCTTGCTTTTTCTTTGCAAAAACCTTTTGGCAATCTTGAGAAACAGTAGCTCTTCAAGATTATCCTTATTTCCAGTAGGGAAAAATTATTTTATTGTGGGTACTAACCTCGCTAATCAGATTATGATGAGTTATGTATGAAGGGAGTTTTCAAGTGTGCGAGGGAAGATGATAAAAGAAGATTCAGGAGGGTCAAACGCTCAAGCTTGGGGATGCCCCCGTGCACCCACAAGAAATATTCAAGAAGACTCAAGCGTCTAAGCTTGGGGATGCCCCCATGCATCCCCTTCTCCATCAACAATTATCAGTTCGTCTTTCATTCCACTAGATTTTAATCACTTCATGCGTTATGTGCTATGCTTGGAGCGTCTTGCTCTTAGTTTCCTTTTTAGTTTTCTTTAGCTTTGCTTGCTGTTCATAACAAGTTGGATCCTAGCCTTCATTGTTTGGGAGAGAAACACGCTCCACCCCACCGTAGAACACAACATAGGCTTGCATGCGTATCTTCTTGTGTGTGTTCTTTATCTTTTCATAGCTGCTGTCATGCTTAGCTCTTAGTTTTCATGCTTATCTTTTTAAGAGCTTTTTTTTAGGTTGTTGCTTCTGGAACTCTCTTGAGTTATCATGCTTATCTTGTTAAGAGAGTTGGCTTCTGTGGCACTGGTTGATATGTCTATGATTAAAATGCTATGTGCATAATGGTGCTTAGTAGTTCATGTTTTCTTATGGTTAGTCTCAAATATCTGGGGGTTCTTAATGTGTTATTGAAGTACCAACATGATTTGTTTGCCTATGATGTGGTATGGTTTAGTGATATCTTCCTCGAAGAATTTATTTTGATTGACTTGGCATATGCTCACGCATATTTAAGACTGTAAAGAAAGTCTATCAAGCCTTGATGATCTTTAATTTCTGAGTAGTGATATAACTTCCATGCCCGATATAATGTTGCTTTGTCGCTCTGCATGATTATGGCCGTCATTGCTCTCTTAGTTGGTCGCTCCCAGTCTTTTGCTAGCCTTCACCTGTACTAAGCGGACTGACTGCTTGTGCATCCAAAATCCTTGAAACCAGTTATGCCATATGAGTCCACCATACCTTCCTATATATGGTATTTACTTGCCATTCCTAACAAAGACTTTCTTGTACCATCTCAAAATTATTCAAAAGCATTTCTCTTTTGTGCCTCTGTTTTAGCTCATGAGGAAATAGTAGGCAATTCATGATCTTCTTGTGTTGGACAAATTTTTCCCCGGGATTGCATGTCTAATCTGCAAACCCCTAATACGAGGAGGGACTGGCATGAGTGCGCCCAGCTCACAAAAGATAATAGCAACAAATAAACAAACCCTCCTTCACGCTTTGTTCATGAGAAATCAGAAAACTCTGGCAGTGATAAACAAAGGAGATTAAGGGGATGTGATCGTCCCCGCGTGGGAGCCGTTCCTCAAAACCTTGTCCAGCATAAGAAGTAATTGGGTTATCTACTAACATTCGTTGACGAATTATGCACCTCCTAAAAGCTTTTTATCTCTGTTTTTAAAACCACGAGCTCTGGTACTTGTTTAGTATTTGCTTCCAGCCACGGGTTTTCAACCTTGCCATCAAAATCCACGGTTTGAGAGTCTCCACCTTCTTTCTTCAAAGCACCAACTATTGAGAGCATGATTGTCATTCTGAGTGTAATGTGCATTGTCCCAAAGTACCATTGTGTTCTGCATGATTGTGATAGCGCTTATTCTGAAATCATTGTATCTAGTCGTCACTTAAACTTCGGAGGTGCTCCTGCATTTATGTTTTGCTTCACTAAAGGGGGCAAGCGAGGTATCACTTTGTCATGTTTGCACACCATGCTCACTACAAATCTATTGGGTGTTTCAGTATCATATTGTAAACTTTCAGTTCTTTGTGATATTCTCGTGAGGCAACTCAATTACTAAAGATTCATTATCTCAATAAGCATTTGTCATGTGATTCTGAAAGACTCTTTGGTAGCATGTCACCACAAAAATTATGCTTGTTATCATTTACCTACTCGAGGACGAGCAGGAATTAAGCTTGGGGATGTTGATACGTCTAAAACGTATCTATAATTTCTGCTTGCTCCATGCCTCTTTTGTGTGATATTGCTATGATATTTATGCACTTCCATACACTTTTGATCATATTTGGACTAACCTATTAACTCAGTGCACCCAGTGCCAGTTTCTGTTCCCTGCTGTTTTTGTATTTCAGGTTTTCCCATTACTTAAATTGCCAGAAAAATTCCGGGAAAAATATATAAAAAATCAGCGCTCCAGAAGCTTCCACGCGCCAGAAATGGGGCCAGAGGGGAGCCAGGGGCAGCCCAGGCGGCCTGACCACGCGGCCCCACCCCTGGCCGCGCCGGGGGGGCGCCTGGGCCCCCCTCTCTGCCTCTAGTGACCCCCTTTGGCATATATTTACCTCCCGTCGCGGAAACCCTGATTCCAGAACCCTTTTCTCCAGAAGCTATTCCGATCTCTGCCGCCATCGCCACCAAGTTTCGGGGGACCAGAATTCCTGTGCCGGCATCCTGCCGGGACGGGGAAGTGCCCCCGGATTCATCTCCATCGACGTTGCTTCTGTTGGAGATATGCCCTAGAGGCAATAATAAAAGCATTATTATTATATCTCCTTGTTCATGATAATTGTCTGTTATTCATGCTTGAATTGTATTGTACGGAAAGAGCGATACATGTGTGAATACACAGACCACAATAAGTCCCTGGTAGGCCTCTAGTTACCAGCTCGTTGACCAACAAATGGTCACGGTTTCCTGACCATGGACATGAGATGTTAGTGATAACGGGATCACATCATTAGGAGAATGATGTGATGGACAAGACCCAAACTTGAGCATAACACGAGATCGTATAGTTCGTAATGCATAAGCTTTTCGGTGTCAAGTATTTATTCCTTAGACCATGAGGTTGTACAACTCCCGGATACCGTTGGAGTACTTTGGGTGTGCGAACCGTCACAACGTAACTGGCTGGCTATAAAGGTACGCATCGGGTATCTCCGAAAGTGTCTGTTGAGTTGGTACGAACCGAGACTAGGATGTTGTCACTCCGTATGACGGAGAGGTACCTCTGGGCCCACTCGGTAAGACATCATCATAATGAGCTCAATGTGACTAAGTAGTTAGTCACGGGATGATGGATTACGGATCGAGTAAAGAGACTTGCCATAACGAGATTGAACAAGGTATCGGGAATACCGACGATCGAATCTCGGGCAAGTACCGTACCGATGGACAAAGGGAATAACATACGGGATTGAGTGAATCCTTGACATAGTGGTTCATCCGATGAAGATCATCGAGGAACACGTGGGAACCAACATGGGTATCCAGATCCCGCTGTTGGTTATTGACCGGAGAGTGGTCTCGGTCATGTCTACGTGTCTCCCGAACCCGTAGGGTCTACACACTTAAGGTTCGGTAACGCTAGGGTCGTAGAGATAAATGCACGTGGAAACCCGAAAGTTGTTCGGAGTCCCGGATGAGATCCCGGACGTCACGAGGAGTTCTGGAATGGTCCGGAGGTAAAGATTGATATATATAGGAAGTCCAGTTTCGGCCAGCGGGTGATCTCCAGGGGTCACCGGGAGCGTCCCGAGACCACCGGAGGGGCCCCGGGGGTCCACCGGGTGGGGCCACCCATCCCGGGGGGGGGGGGGCCCTAGGCCGCAAGGGGAAGTGTCCAGCCCTCAGGGCTGGCGCACCACTAAGGGGCCCACCTCCCCATGCGCCTAGGGTTAAAACCCTAAGGGGGAGGGGGGCTCCACTTGCCTTGGGGGGCAAGGAACCCCCCCTGGCCGCCGCCCCCTTGCAGATTGGATCTGCAGGGGGCCCAGGCGCACCCCCCTGGCCCCTATATATATGTGGGGAGGGAGAGGGCAGCCGCACCCAAGCCCTGGCGCCTCTCCCCCTCCCGTCACACCTCCATACTCCCACGCAGGGCGCTCGGCGAAGCCCTGCTGCGATCTCCACTGCATCCGTCATCACGCCGTCATGTTGCCGGATCTCTGACGACTTCTCCTCCCCACTTGCTGGATCAAGAAGGAGGTGACGTTGCTGCACCGTACGTGTGTTGAACGCGGAGGTGCCGTCCGTTCGGCGCTAGATCATCGGTGACGAAGAACGTGAAGAGTACGACTACTTCATCCACACTTCGTTGAAAGCTTCCGCACGCGATCTACATAACGGTATGTAGATGTACTCTTACTTGCTCGTTGCTAGATGTCTCCATAGTTGGATCTTGGTGAAGGCGTAGATATTTTTTGAATTATGCGACGTTCCCCAACAGTGGTATCAGAGCCTAGGTTTTATGCGTAGCATCTTGGACGAGTAGAACACAAAGCAGTTGTGGGCGTATGATCTTGTTCAACTTTCTTACCGTTACTAGTCAATCTTGATTCGGTGGTATTGTGGGATGAAGCGGCCCGGACCAACCTTACACGTACGCTTACGTGAGACTGGTTCCACCGACAGACATGCACTAGATGCATAAGGTGGCTGGCGGGTGTCTGTCTCTCCTACTTTAGTCGGATCAGATTCGATGAAAAGGGTCCTTATGAAGGGTAAATAGAAGTTAACAAATCACGTTGTGGTTTTGGCGTAGGTAAGAAACGTTCTTGCTAGAAATCCTATAGAAGCCACGTAAAACTTGCAACAACAATTAGAGGACGTCTAACTTGTTTTTGCAGCATGTGCTATGTGACGTGGTATGGCCAAGAACGAAGATGTGATGAATGATATATGTGATGTATGAGATTGATCATGTTTTTGTAATAGGGAATCACGACTTGCATGTCGATGAACTTGACAACCGGCAGGAGCCATAGGAGTTGTCTTAATTATTGTATGACCTGCATGTCACTGAATCACGACTTTACTTCATTGCTAAACGTTAGCTATAGTAGTAGAAGTAATAGTTGGCGTGACGACTTCTTCAAGACACGATGATGGAGATCATGATGATGAAGATCATGGTGTCGAGCCGGTGACAAGATGATCATGGTGCCCCGAAGATGGAGATCCCAGGAGCAAGATGATATTGGCCATATCATGTCACTTTAATTGATTGCATGTGATGTTTATCATGTTTATGCATCTTGTTTACTTAGAACGACGGTAGTAAATAAGATGATCTCTCACTAAAATTTCAAGTATTGTGTTTCCCCTAACTGTGCACCATTGCTAAAGCTCGTTGCTCCGAAGCACCACGTGATGATCGGGTGTGATAGGTTCTAACGTTCGCATACAACGGGTGTAAGACAGATTTACACACGCGATACACTTAGGGTTCACTTGACGAGCCTAGCATGTACAAACATGGCCTCGGAACACGAAAGACCGAAAGGTCGAACACGAGTCGTATAGAAGATACGATCAACATGAAGATGTTCACCGTTGATGACTAGTCCGTCTCACGTGATGATCGGACACGGACTACTCGATTCGGATCGTGTATCACTTAGATGACTAGAGAGATGTCATACTGAGTGGGAGTTCATTAAAATTTGATTAAGATGAACTTAATTATCATGAACTTAGTCTAAATTCTTTACAATATCTCTTGTAGATCAAATGGCCCACGCTCCAGTTTCCCTCAACTTCAACGCGTTCCTAGAGAAAACCAAGCTGAAAGACGATGGTAGCAACTATAGGGATTGGGTCCGTAACCTGAGGATTATCCTCATAGCTGCCAATAGATCATATGTCCTAGAAGCACCGCTAGGTGATGCACCTGCTCCAGATGCGGCCCAAGACGTTTTGAACGTCTGGCAGTCGCGTAGTGATGATTACTCCCTGGTTCAGTGCGGCATGCTTTACAGTTTAGAATCTGGGCTCCAAAAACGTTTTGAGCACCACGGAGCATATCAGATGTTCGAAGAGCTGAAAATGGTTTTCCAAGCTCATGCCCGAGTCGAGAGATATGATGTCTCCGACGCATTCTACAGCTGTAAGATGGAGGAGAACAGTTCTGTCAGTGAGCACATCCTCAAGATTTCAGGATTGCACAACCGCTTGTCTCAGCTGGGAATGAATCTCCCAGATGAAGCGGTCATTGACAGAATCCTCCAGTCGCTCCCACCAAGCTTCAAGGGCTTCGTGTTGAACTTCAATATGCAGGGGATGGAGAAGTCCATTCCCGAGGTGTATTCAATGCTGAAATCAGCGGAGGTAGACATCAAGAAAGAACATCAAGTGTTGATGGTTAATAAAACCACTAAGTTCAAGAAAGACAAGGGTAAGAAGAACTTCAAGAAGGACGGCAAGGGAGTTGCCGCGCCTGTCAAGCCTGTTGCCGGGAAGAAGCCAAAGTATGGACCCAAGCCTGAAACAGAGTGCTTTTATTGCAAGGGAACGGGTCACTGGAAGCGGAACTGCCCCAAATATTTAGCAGACAAGAAGGCCGGCAACGTCAAAGGTATATATGATATACATGTTATTGATGTGTACCTTACCAGCACTCGTAGTAGCTCCTGGGTATTCGATACCGGTGCAGTTGCTCACATTTGTAACTCAAAACAGGAGCTGCGGAATAAACGGAGACTGGCAAAGGATGAGGTGACGATGCGCGTCGGGAATGGTTCCAAGGTCGATGTGATCGCCGTCGGCACGCTACCTCTACATCTACCCTCGGGATTAGTTTTAAACCTCAATAATTGTTATTTAGTACCAGCTTTGAGCATGAACATTGTTTCTGGATCTCGTATTATGCGAGATGGCTACTCTTTCAAATCAGAGAATAATGGTTGTTCTATTTATTTGAGAGATATGTTTTATGGTCATGCCCCGCTGGTCAATGGTTTATTTTTGATGAATCTCGAACGTAGTGATACACATATTCATAGTGTAGATGCCAAAAGATGTAAAGTTGATAATGATAGTCCCACATACTTGTGGCATTGCCGACTTGGTCATATTGGTGTCAAATGTATGAAGAAGCTCCATTCAGATAGACTTCTAGAGTCTCTTGATTATGAATCATTTGACACGTGCGAACCATGCTTCTTGGGCAAGATGACCAAGACTCCGTTCTCCGGAACAATGGAGTGAGCATCCAACTTACTGGAAATCATACATACCGATGTGTGCGGTCCAATGAGTGTTGAGGCTCGCGGAGGCTACCGTTATGTTCTCACCCTCACGGATGACTTGAGTAGATACGGGTATATCTATTTGATGAAACACAAGTCTGAGACGTTTGAAAAGTTCAAGGAATTTCAGAATGAGGTTGAGAATCAACGTGACAGAAAAATAAAATTCTTGCGATCGGATCGTGGGGGTGAATATTGAAGTCATGAATTTGGCACACACCTTAGAAGCTGTGGAATTGTTTCACAATTGACACCGCCCGGAACACCTCAACGTAACGGTGTGTCCGAACGTCGAAATCGTACTCTGTTGGACATGGTGCGATCGATTATGTCCCTTACCGATTTACCGCTACCTTTTTGGGGTTATGCTTTAGAGACTGCCGCATTCACTTTAAATAGGGCTCCGTCGAAATCCGTTGAGACGACTCCGTATGAACTTTGGTTTGGCAAGAAACCGAAGCTGTAGTTTCTGAAAGTTTGGGGTTGCGATGCTTATGTCAAGAAACTTCAACCTGAAAAGCTCGAACCCAAATAGGAAAAATGCGTCTTCATAGGATACCCAAAGGAAACGATTGGGTACACCTTCTACCACATATCCGAAGGCAAAGTCTTTGTTGCCAAGAGTGGATGCTTTCTGGAGAAAGAGTTTCTCTCAAAAGAAGTGAGTGGGAGGAAAGTAGAACTTGATGAGGTGACAGTCACCCCTCCTGCACCGGAAAGTAGCGCAGCGCAGGAAACTGTTCCTGAGGTGCCTGCACCGACAAGGGAGGAAGTTGATGATAATGATCATGAAGAAACAGATCAAGTTACTACTGAACTTCGAAGGTCCACAAGGGCACGTTCCGCACCAGAGTGGTACGACAACCCTGTACTGGAAATCATGTTGTTAGACAACGGTGAACCTTCGAACTATGAAGAAGCGATGGCGGGCCCGGATTCCAATAAATGGCTTGGAGCCATGAAATCCGAGATAGAATCCATGTATGAAAACAAAGTATGGACTTTGGTGGACTTGCTTGATGATAGGCACGCCATAGAAAACAAATGGATATTTAAGAAGAAGACAGACGCGGATGGTAATGTGACCATCTATAAGGCTCGGCTTGTCGCTAAGGGTTATCGACAAGTTCAAGGGATTGACTACGACGAGACTTTCTCTCCCGTAGCGATGCTGAAGTCAGTCAGAATCATGTTAGCTATTGCCGCATTCTATGATTATGAGATATGGCAAATGGACGTCAAAACAGCATTCCTTAATGGCTTCCTCAAGGAAGAGTTGTATATGATGCAACCGGAAGGTTTTGTCGATCCAGAGAATGCTGACAAGGTATGCAAGCTCCAGCGCTCGATTTACGGGCTGGTGCAAGCATCTCGGAGTTGGAATATTCGCTTTGATGAGGTGATCAAAGCATTTGGCTTTATACAGACTTATGGAGAAGCCTGTATTTACAAGAAAGTGAGTGGGAGCTCTGTGGCATTTCTCATATTATATGTGGATGACATATTGCTGATGGGAAATGATATAGAATTCTTGGAAAATGTAAAGGGCTACTTGAATAAAAGTTTTTCAATGAAGGACCTTGGAGAAGCTGCTTACATATTAGGCATCAAAATCTATAGAGATTGATCGAGACGCCTCATTGGTCTTTCGCAAAGTACATACCTTGACAAAATATTGAAGAAGTTCAATATGGATCAGTCAAAGAAAGGATTCTTGCCTGTTTTGCAAGGTATGAGATTGAGCAAAGCTCAGTCGCCGACCACGGCAGAAGATAGAGAAAAGATGAGTGTCATTCCCTATGCCTCGGCCATAGGTTCTATCATGTATGTCATGCTGTGTACCAGACCTGATGTGAACCTTGCCATAAGTTTGGTAGGGAGGTACCAAAGTGATCCCGGTACGGAACACTGGACAGCGGTCAAGAACATCCTAAAGTACCTGAAAAGGACTAAGGATATGTTTCTCGTTTATGGAGGTGACGAAGAGCTCATCGTAAAGGGTTACGTCGATGCTAGCTTCGACACAGATCTAGATGACTCTAAGTCACAAACCGAATACGTGTATATTTTGAATGGAGGGGCAGTCAGCTGGTGCAGTTGCAAGCAAAGCGTGGTGGCAGCATCTACATGTGAAGCGGAGTACATAGCTGCTTCTGAAGCAGCGCAGGAAGGAGTCTGGATGATGGAGTTCATCACCGACCTAGGAGTCATTCCAAGCGCGTCAAGCCCGATGACTCTCTTCTGTGACAGCACTGGTGCTATTGCCATTACCAAGGAGCCCAGGTTTCACAAGAAGACCAAGCACATCAAGCGCCGTTTCAACTCCATCCAGAATTATGTTCAGGATGGAGACATAGATATTTGTAAAGTGCATACGGATCTGAATGTAGCAGACCCGTTGACTAAACCTCTTTCACGAGCAAAACATGATCAACACCAGAACTCTATGGGTGTTCGATTCATCACAATGTGACTAGATTATTGACTCTAGTGCAAGTGGGAGACTGTTGGAGATATGCCCTAGAGGCAATAATAAAAGCATTATTATTATATCTCCTTGTTCATGATAATTGTCTGTTATTCATGCTTGAATTGTATTGTACGGAAACAGCGATACATGTGTGAATACACAGACCACAATGAGTCCCTGGTAGGCCTCTAGTTACCAGCTCGTTGATCAACATATGGTCACGGTTTCCTGACCATGGACATGAGATGTCAGTGATAACGGGATCACATCATTAGGAGAATGATGTGATGGACAAGACCCAAACTTGAGCATAACACGAGATCGTATAGTTCGTAATGCATAAGCTTTTCGGTGTCAAGTATTTATTCCTTAGACCATGAGGTTGTACAACTCTCGGATACCGTTGGAGTACTTTGGGTGTGCCAACCGTCACAACGTAACTGGGTGGCTATAAAGGTACGCATCGGGTATCTCTGAAAGTGTCTGTTGAGTTGGTACGAACCGAGACTGGGATGTTGTCACTCCGTATGACGGAGAGGTACCTCTGGGCCCACTCGGTAAGACATCATCATAATGAGCTCAATGTGACTAAGTAGTTAGTCACGGGATGATGGATTACGGATCGAATAAAGAGACTTGCCATAACGAGATTGAACAAGGTATCGGGAATACCGACGATCGAATCTCGGGCAAGTACCGTACCGATGGACAAAGGGAATAACATACGGGATTGAGTAAATCCTTGACACGGTGGTTCATCCGATGAAGATCATCGAGGAACACGTGGGAACCAACATGGGTATCCAGATCCCGCTGTTGGTTATTGACCGGAGAGTGGTCTCGTTCATGTCTACGTGTCTCCCGAACCCGTAGGGTCTACACACTTAAGGTTCGGTAACGCTAGGGTCGTAGAGATAAATGCACGTGGAAACCCGAAAGTTGTTCGGTGTCCTGGATGAGATCCCGGACGTCACGAGGGGTTCCGGAATGGTCCGGAGGTAAAGATTGATATATAGGAAGTCCAGTTTCGGCCAACGGGTGATCTCCGGGGGTCACCAGGAGCGTCCCGGGACCACCGGAGGGGCCCCGGGGGTCCACCGGGTGGGGCCACCCATCCCGGTGGGGCCCCTAGGCCGCAAGGGGAAGTGTCCAGCCCTCAGGGCTGGCGCACCACTAAGGGGCCCACCTCCCCATGCGCCTAGGGTTAAAACCCTAAGGGGGAGGGGGGCTCCACTTGCCTTGGGGGGCAAGGAACCCCCCTGGCCGCCGCCCCCTTGCAGATTGGATCTGCAGGGGGCCCAGGCGCACCCCCCTGGCACCTATATATATGTGGGGAAGGAGAGGGCAGCCGCACCCAAGCCCTGGCGCCTCTCCCCCTCCCGTCACACCTCCATACTCCCACGTAGGGCGCCCGGCGAAGCCCTGCTGCTATCTCCACTGCATCCGTCATCACGCCGTCGTGCTGCCGGATCTCTGACGACTTCTCCTCCCCCCTTGCTGGATCAAGAAGGAGGTGACGTTGCTGCACCGTACGTGTGTTGAACGCGAAGGTGTCGTCCGTTCGGCGCTAGATCATCGGTGACGAAGAACGTGAAGAGTGTGACTACTTTATTCACACTTCGTTGAAAGCTTCCGCACGCGATCTACATAACGGTATGTAGATGTACTCTTACTTGCTCGTTGCTAGATGTCTCCATAGTTGGATCTTGGTGAAGGCGTAGAATTTTTTTGAATTATGCGACGTTCCCCAATAGCTTCCTCCCTCCATGATGCGGGAGTAGTTCCTCCTCGGGGCTGAGGTTTCTACCAGTAGCTATGTGGTCAATTCTCTCTCCCATGATGTGATCTTCATTGTGATCATAGGCTATGTTAATCTAGGGTGATCCCATGATATTTCCCCTTCCTCTATGTATTGGATTCATGTACTCACTTGTCTTTATCTAGTATAATCTCCGAGACCAAGGTGACAGCGGTCTATTGGACATGGATTAGAAGAATATTTTCATGAGTGATTTCCTCTTTTGTGTGTTGATTGAAGATTGAGAGTCCCTTGGTGCTTGTCTTTGACTATCCTTGAGATATGTTGTGGTGATTGTGGTACTCTCTTTGGATGGCCGAGGTGACATTGGGAAATCCATAGATTGAGAACTACGAACTTAGAGGTGTGCTTTTATAGCCCTACATAATTCTCGTCCTCTCTTGACCACAAAGGAATGACCTCCGAGTGCGTCTCCATTATGGGAAATATCATGTGATTCGATTATGCTAATGTTGTTGGGAGTTGCCACTAGTGAAAGTATGAAGCCTAGGCCTTGTTTCCACCATTGCAATACCATTTGTGCTCACGTTTACCACTTGTTTGCTTGCTGCACTTTTTATTACAGATTTATACTACTTTGCTTTGCCACTCCTATCATCCATATTTTACCATCTCTTCGCCGAACTAGTGCACCTATATAACTCCTAGTTGTATTAGGTGTATTGGGGACACAAGAGACTTCTTGTATCTTAGTTGCAGGGTTGCTTGCGAGAGACCATCTTCGACCTCTACTTCCCTGAGTTCGATAAACCTTAGGTCATCCACTTGAGGGAAATTGTTGCTGTCCTACAAACCTCTGCGCTTGGAGGCCCAACATAGTCTACAAGAATAGAAGCGTGTGTAGACATCAGGGGTCATGCCACTTTTTAATGCATATCTTTGAGTGACAAATAAATGCGTGGCTCCAGAATCAAACAAGACAGTTGCAGGTGCTGAGTTGACAAGGAACGTACCCAGCACGACGTTTGGGTCTTCCTGGGCTTCTTCAGCAGTGACGTGATTCACACGCCCCTTCCCATTGTTACGCGGGTTGCGAGGAGCTGAGTTCCTTGGTGGCATCCCGCGGTCTTGTCCTGGGTTCTGCGCATTGGGGCGCGGGGCATCAGGCTTCTTGTTGTGGCACACCCTTGAGATGTGTCCTGACTGACCACATCCAAAGCAAGTGACTTGGTTTGGATTATTGATCTTGTTGCCACCACTGTTATTGGGGTTGAATGCTGGCCTTGGGTTGGCATACTGCTGAGGCTGATAGTTGGTGCGAGGTGCAGGAGCTCTTGGTTGCTGATAGGTTGGCTTGACCGGGGCTGACTGCCACGGGCGAGGCTTCTGGTTGCTGGAACTTCCCTTGCTGACCATCTTGCGCTTGTGAGTGTCTTCCAGAGCATGCCACTTGTCTTCAAGCATGAGTGCTTTGTTCACCAGGTCAGGGAAGGTTGGGCAGTCGCACACGACAAGCGAGTACTGCAGAGTCTGATTGAGGCCTTCCATGAAGCACTCCCTTTTTGCAGCATCAGTGATGACATCTTCAGGGGCATACCTTGACAGAACACTGAACTTCTGCATGTACTCCTTGACAGTGCCACTTCCTTGCTTCAGGGCTCGAAATTCACTCTTTTTGATAGCCATGATTCCGGAAGGAATGTGGGCTTTGCGGAATTCTGCCTTGAAGTTGTCCCAAGTGATGTCTTGCCCAGCATGCATGACCTTGAATCCATCCCACCAAGCTCTAGCAGTCCCCCCGAGGCAGTGGGCTGCATAAGCCACCTTCTCGCGATCTTCGGTGCATCCGACTAGTTCCAGCAAGTCCTCAATGGTGCGGACCCAGTCGTCTACATCCAGGGGTTCAGCAGTCTCGATGAAAGTTGGCGGTGCATGCTTCTTGAACTCTGCCAACGTGGAACGTCCATTGCCATTCCCCGCCGGCTGGCGGTTGTTGGTGACAACTTGAGCAATCAACTGAAGGGCTGCGGTGTTGGCTCGGCGTTCCTCTCGGAAAGCTTGGAGAAGCTGAGCCATGTCCATGTTCGGAGGAGGTGGTGGTGGTGGAGCTTGGTCGTTGGTTTGGTCGTGGCCTGCCTCTGATTGAGCGGATGCTCCAGCTTCAGGCTGCTGGGTAGAGGTACCAGTACAGGTTACAACAAGCATCCTGTTGGAGCGGTAAAAGGTCTCATGATTGGAAGAGGGAAAGCAATAAAGATGGGTGCGTAGTAAGGGGGTGGGTGTGACACTAATCAAATCATGCAAGGGCCGAAAGGGCCAAACACATTCATAAAAATTCAAATGGGTGATGTAGTCGTTTACATATTCCCGAAGGAATAATACGACATACATCCAAACACAACAAAAGCAACACTAGATGGTTTCATATGAACCATACAAGGACTCGACTGCGCATAGGGGTTACACGACCTATCCTACCGTAGAGGTCACGAACTGGCATATCCGAGTTGCGAATAATGCCTAAGCGGCGGAATGCTCGGTCGCGTATTCTGGCTCTTCTGGATCTTCCTCCTTGTCTTCATCTGTCTGGGCCCCCTTGTCACTTGAGGGTATGGGGGAGTGGAGGAGTTGGATACGATGGTGCTTTGTCGGTGGTGCAGGGAAAAGCTTGCGATATTCCCTTGCCGTCATGTGGCGTCGCCGAGGTGGTTCTTCATCCTTGGAAGATACATCTCCTGAGGGCCTTCCGCCTCGGTACGCGATAGCGGACTGTCCTGGAGGTGCACCTTCCTTCTTGATCCTATCTGTCTTCTCTTGTGCTCGACGAAGAAGTGCCTTGGTCTTGTGAAGTTCTTCTCGGAGCTTCATTGATTCCTGATACGTCCAAAACGTATCTACAATTTCTGCTTGCTCCATGCCACTTTTGGGTGATATTGCTATGATATTCATACACTTCCATACACTTTTGATCATATTTCGACTAACCTACTAATCCAGTGCACCCCAGTGCCAGTTTCTGTTTTCGGCTGTTTTTGTATTTCAGGTTTTCACGTTACGAGAACTGCCAGGAAAAATCCCGAAAAATTATATAAAAAATCAGCGTTCCGGAACCTACCTTGCGCCCGAAGGACAGCCGGGGGGGGGGGGGGGGGGGGGGGGGGCACCAGGGCTCCAGGCGCCCTGGCGGCGCCCCCCCCTGGGCCGCGCCGGGGGGGCGCCTAGGCCCCCCGAGCCCCGTCTGGTGCCCCCCTTCGGCATATATTTAGAACGCCCTTCGAAACCCTCGGGACGGGAAATCTTTTTCGCAATCTCATCTCTGTTCCGCCGCCGCCGCCACTTCCAAGATCGGGAGCACCAGGAGAACTCTTCCCGGCACCCTGCCGGAGGGGAGGATCACCATCGGGAGCTTCTCCACCACCATGGACGCCTCCCGGATGAGTTGTGAGTAGTCTCCCTTGGACCATGAGTCCATGACCAGTAGCTATGTGATGTTCTCCTCTCGTTCTTGTGCTTCACTAATTAGTCCTCGTGAGCTGCCCTACATGATCGAGGCACATATGTAATCCTTATGCTGTTGCTATGATGAGTTTGCTGGGATCCGATGGATTATGAGATTATGTTCAGATTGTTCTTGAGTAATATATTTGATCTACCTCTTTTATATTTATGTTCATAAGTAATTCTTGCATGTTCTCCGTTGTTATTTATTGCTTTGGCCAAGTAATACGTAGTGACTCCAAGTGGGAACGTTATGCTCGATTGTGGGTGCATGCCCCTCGATAACTAGCTTGAGTGACAGAAACATGAGTCTAGGGGATGTGCTGCTGCCACAAGGGGGAAAACAACGGTGCTTGTGCCCACGGGTGCAAGGATTGTTTACTTTACGCAAAGTTCTTTTAATGCAGTTGTCTGTTGCATTGAGTTTATACTATGGGTGGGACTCGCAACTTAATACCAGCGAGATGTTCTGGATAGATATCTCAAGGTGGATGATTAGTAGTAGATATTGATGGATTTCGGTCTACTTACTTTGGCGTACCGCCCATGCTTTGAACCTCAACCTTTCTTGCAATGTAGTCAGCATTGGTTTGCGTTCGTGGTCCTGTCAATTGCCTAGCTGTAATTTGTTTACCTCACATAGCTGTTTTATCGTCTTTTGGGAGAGAGAAATCACTAGTGAACATCATGAGACTCCGGTCCATATTACCATCATTGATCACATCCGCTATTTACTTTTCGCTATTATTTACTATTGCAAACATTATCTATCACTACTATCATTTGCGTTTAATCCTTTGTGAACTACAAGGCCGGAGGGATTGACAACCTCTCTGTACTCGTTGGGAGCAAAGTTATTTGTATCTGTGTGCAGGTCCACGTTGATTGCTAATCCGCGCCGTTAGCAGTTGACACCTACTTGTTGAACCTAGGAGTCTCTGGGGATTCGATCCTTGGCATCTTTGCTAAGGGAAAAACTTCCACAACACTGCATCTTACACCTTCCACTTGGGGTAACCAACGAGGGGTTAGAGGCCCATCAAGGAGTTTTTCTGGCGCCGTTGCCGGGGACTCCACTCTTCAGGATAGGGGAGTTGCATGCTATCTTTTACCTTTGCTTTTTAGTCTTGTTAGTTTACCTTTCAGTTTTTGCTTTAGTATCCTTTATCAAAAATTACAATTTTTTTTTGCCTTCCTGTTAGTAGTCCTATCTGTTTAGCTAAACATGTTAGGATATGGTGCTTTGAGGGAATCAGAAGTTCTAGATTTCCATCAAAGGGATGGAGAAAATATGAAGAGGCATGGGACAGAATTTCTGATGCACATAGGAGAATTATGCCTTGGATACCTATAAAAATTGTGCTTAGGAATTTTTACCAGGGTCTTTTTAAATGGTGTAAACACTCTCTTGACATTATAGCCGAGGGAGATTTCCTAGAGTGTGATGAAGCTAGAGCTCTTGAAATTATACATGGTCTATCTAGTTACTTTGTTTATGATCATAATTTTGATACTGTCATAGATAGACTTGCTACTATTGAAAAGAGAATGGATGCTCTAGACTTAATGAAGGTAGAGAAACCCAAACCCAATAAGAGAGATATTTTGGAAATAGATAATGACTGGGAGCCTCTTGTTAGGATTAGCATCTCTAATCAAGACTTCCTTGCTTATTGTGATATTGGATCTATGGTTTCTATTATGCCAAAAATTGTTCATGATTCTTTAAAATTTAACATGGATAGATTACCATCTCATCATGAACACACTAATGGAGATATTTCTGAAATCCAGGGAAGAATAAAAGATGTACCAGTTAAATTCCTTAAAGGATTGCAATGATTGATTTCTTCATCATGGAGCCAAACCAAGGAAATATAGTGCTTGGAAGGGACTTCCTCCGAGCGGTAAAAGGCTTCATCGATATAGGTAACGAACAAATCCGCTTACGCGGGAAGGCAAAAGGTGTGTACCCCTTTCCTAGAAGGAACAAGAGTGAACTTGTTGAGGAACCATATGAATCAATTTATAACTCCGATTATTATGATGGTTATTGATTCCTCTATGCATTATGCCTAGCTTAAAGGCATAAAAGAAAGCGCTTTTGGGAGGCAGCCCACATGAATAAATTTTTATATTTTGCTTTTGTTGTGTCTTGATGTTTTTTACTACAGTAGCATCATCATTGTATCTTTGCTTTTCATATTTGTGCCAAGTATAGCCTCTGATTGCTAGAAAGTTCAAAAGTTGTGAGGTGCTGTCCAGGAAACAGATTCTGTCCTTGGATAGAAAAATTCGTATAAAATCACCAGATCATCATTTTGGTCTGAATTGTTTCGACAGCGTTCTCTATATAATTGTCTTTCGTGCGTCTGTTCTGAGTTTTTTGATTTGAGTTGCACAAGTGCCCCGAACAAATCAATTACTACCTGCTGTTCTGTTTTTCACAGATTCTGTCCTGTTTTGCCTTTCCTTCATTTTGCAAACCAAGAGCTTGCTTTTTCTTTGCAAAAACCTTTTGGCAATCTTGAGAAACAGAAGAACTTCAAGAATATCTTTATTTCCAGCAAGGTATAATTATTTTATTAAGGGTACTAACCTTGTTAATCAGATTATGATGAGTTATGTATGAAGGGAGTTTTCAAGTGTGCGAGGGAAGATGATAAAAAAATTCAGGAGTGTCAAGCGCTCAAGCTTGGGGATGCCCCCATGCACGCCCAAGAAATATTCAAGGAGACTCAAGCGTCTAAGCTTGGGGATGCCCCCGTGCATCCCCTTCTCCATCAACATTATCAGTTCGTCTTTTGTTCCGCTATATTTCTATCACTTCATGTGTTATGTGCTATGCTTGGAGCGTCTTGCTTTTAGTTTTCTTTTTAGTTTTTCATAACGAGTCGGAACTCAGCTTTCTTTATGTGGGAGAGAAACACGCCCCACTTCTACCTGAAACATAACATAGAATTTTCATGTCTATCTTTGCTGTGTGTGTTCTTTGTCTTTTAATAGCTACTATCATGTTCTGCTCTTAGTATTCATGCTTATCTTTTCAAAGAGCTTTTGTTTAGTTGGTTGCTTGAACTCTCTTTAATTATCATGCTTATCTTATTAAGAGAGTTTGCTTCCGTTGCATTGGTTAATATGTCTATGATAAAGATGCTACATGCATAATGGTGCTTAGTAGTTCAGGTTTTCTTGTGGTTAGTCTCAAACAGCTGGGGGATTCCCAATTTGTTATTGGAGTACCAACTTGATTTGTTTGCCGATGATGTGGTATGGTTTAGTAATATCTTCCTTCGAGAATTTATTTTGAATGACTTGGCGTATGCTCACACATATTTAAGACTGTAAAGAAAGTCTGTCAAGCCTTGATGATCTTTTATTTCTGAGTAGCGATATAACTACCATGCCTGATTCAATGTTGCTTTGTCGCTCTGCATGATTATTGTTGGAAATATGCCCTAGAGGCAATAATAAAAGAGTTATTATTATATTTCCTTGTTCATGATAATCGTTTATTATCCATGCTATAATTGTATTGATTGGAAACTCAAATACATGTGTGGATAAATAGACAAACTTTGTGTCCCTAGTAAGCCTCTTCAGGACTAGCTCGTTGATCAAAGATGACCGCGGTTTCCAGGTCATAGACATGAGTTGTCATTTGATAACGGGATCACATCATTAGGAGAATGATGTGATGGACGAGACCCAAACGTTAAACATAGCTTTTGATCGTATCAGTTATCGCTATAGTTTTCTGCATGTCAAGTATAAGTTCCTATGACCATGAGATCATGTAACTCACTGACACCGTAGGAGTGCTTTGTGTGTGCCAAACGTCGCAACGTAACTGGGTGACTATAAAGGTACTCTACAGGTATCTCTGAAGGTGTCTGTTGAGTTGACATAGATCGAGACTGGGATTTGTCACTCCGTGTGACGGAGAGGTATCTCCGGGCCCACTCGGTAATACGTCATCTCAATGAGCTCAAAGTGACTAAGTAGTTGGTCACGGGATTATGTATTACGGTAACGAGTAAAGAGACTTTCCGGTAACGAGATTGAACTAGGTATAGAGATACCGACGATCGAATCTCGGGCAAGTAACATACCGACGAGACAAAGGGAACTGTATACGGGATTGCCTGAATCCTTGACATCGTGGTTCATCCGATGAGATCATCGAGGAACGTGTGGGAACCAATATGGGTATCCAGATCCCGCTATTGGTTATTGACCTGGGAGTGTCTCGGTCATGTCTGCATAGTTTCCGAACCCGCAGGGTCTACACACTTAAGGTTCGGTGACGCTAGGGTTGTTAGTGAGAACAGTGCATGGTTACCGAAGGTTGTTCGGAGTCCCGGATGAGATCCCGGACGTGACGAGGGTCTCCGGAATGGTCCGGGGACGAAGATTGATATATAGGATGAGAGTGATCGGAGTCCGGAGGTGTTCCGGGGAGTATCGGGAAGACGGCGGATGACCGAAAGGGGTTTTCGGGGTCCCGGAAAGAGTTTCGGGCCTAATGGGCCACAAAGGGGAGACGCAACAGCCCTCATAGGGCTGTGCGCCCCCCTAGGGCCCTCTCCTCATGCGCCAAGGGGGCTGGACCCCCCTAGGGCTGCCGCACCCCCTAAGCCTTGGGGGGCAAGGCACCTGGGGGGGAAACCCTAGCCCCAGGGGGCGCCGCCCCCTCCCCATCTGCCCTGGCCGCCGGCCCCTAGGGGAAACCCTAGGGCGCCCCCTCCCCTCTCCCCCCCCTATATAAAGAGAGGCAGAGGGAGGGCAGCCACACACGTTCGTGCCTCGGTGCTGCCCTCCCTCTCCCACATCCATCTTCGTGAACTCCGCGGTGCTTGGCGAAGCCTTGCTGGAATCCTCCACCACCATCTCCACCACGTCGTCGTGCTGCCGGTGTCTCCATCAACCTCTCCTTCCCCCTTGCTGGATCAAGAAGGAGGAGACGTCCCCGAGCTGTACGTGTGAAGAACGCGGAGGCACCGTTGCTTCGGTGCTAGGATCTTCGGCGATCTGAATCGCGGCGAGTACGACTCCATCAACCGCGTTCTTGAACGCTTCCGCTTAGCGATCTACAAGGGTATGTGGATCCAACTCTCCCCTCGTAGATGCATCTCCTAGATTGATCTTGGTGAGCGTAGGAAAAAAATTTGTTTCCCATGCAACGTTCCCCATCAGTGGCATCATGAGCTAGGATCTTGCGTAGATGCTTTCACGAGTAGAACACAAAAGGGTTTGTGGACGTTGATGTTTAGATTGCTTCCCTCCTTAGTCTTTCTTGATTCAGCGGTATTATGGGATGAAGCGGCCCGGACCAACTTTACATGTCCACGTACATGAGACCGGTTCCATCGACAGACATGTGACTTTTGTTGCATAAGATGGCTGGCGGGTGTCTGTCTCTCCTATCTTAGTTGAATCGGAATAGAACAAGGCGGTCCTTGTAGAAGGTTAAATAGCAACTTAAATATCACCGTTGTGGCTTTGCGTAGGTAAGAAGCGTTCTTGCTAGATACCCATAGCAGCCACGTAAAACATGCAACAACAAATTAGAGGACGTCTAACTTGTTTTTGCAGGGTATGTATGTGATATGATATGGCCAATGACATGATGAGATATATTTGATGTATGAGATGATCATGTTGTAATAGTTAATATCGACTTGCATGTCGATGCATACGGCAACCGGCAGGAGCCATAGGGTTGTCTTTAATTTTTTGTATGACCTGCGTGTCAATCATTAAGTGCTTTGTAATGCTTTACTTTATCGCTAAATGGTAGCAATAGTAGTAAGAGCATGGTGGGCGCGCGACAACCCCGATGGCGACACGATGATGGAGATCATGATGATGGGGATCATGGTGTGGCGCCGGTGACGATGGAGATCATGCCGGTGCTTTGGAGATGGAGATCAAAAGCATGAGTTGATGGCCATATCATGTCACTTATGATTTGCATGTGATGTTAATCCTTTTATGCATCTTATTTTGCTTAGGACGACGGTAGCATTATAAGATGATCCTTCACTAAAATTTCAAGATAAAATTGTGTTCCCCCCGAGTGTGCGCCGTTGCGAAGGTTCGTCGTTTCGAAGCACCACGTGATGATCGGGTGTGATAGACTCTACGTTCGCATACAACGGGTGCAAGCCAGTTTTGCACATGCAGAACACTCGGGTTAGACTTGACGAGCCTAGCATGTACAGACATGGCCTCGGAACACGGAAGACCGAAAGGTCGAGCATGAGTCATATAGTAGATATGATCAACATGTAGATGTTCACCATTGACACCACCTCATCTCACGTGATGATCGGACTTGGGTTGGTGGATCTGGATCATGTCACGCTCGAATGACCAGAGGGATGTCAATTTGAGTGGGAGTTATAAATAATTTGATTAGGTAATAACTCACTTATCATGAACAATAGTCTAAAATGTCTTTGCAATTCTTTTGTAGATGGCTCGCGCAGTAGCTCCCCTGAATTTTAATGCGTTCCTAGAGAAAGCTAAACTGAAAGATGATGGGAGCAACTTTGTGGACTGGCTCCGCAATCTGAGGATCATCCTCACAGCTGCCCAAAAGGTTTATGTCCTAAGTGCACCGCTAGGTGAACCCCCCGCTCCGGCCTCTGTGGACGTTATGAACGCCTGGCAGACGCGCTCGGATGACTACTCAGTCGTACAGTGTGCCATGTTGTATAGCTTGGAAGGAGGACTTCAAAGACGTTTTGAACGTCATGGAGCATATGAGATGTTCCAGGAGTTGAAGTTCATCTTTGAAAAGAATGCTAAGATCGAGAGGTATGAGACCACCGATAAATTCTTTGCTTGCAAGATGGAGGAGAATTCGTCTGTCAGTGAGCACTTACTGAAGATGTCTGGGTACTATACCCGCATAGCTGATCTGGGACTTGTGTTCCCGGAGGAGGCTATCATTGACAGAATTCTCCAGTCACTCCCACCTAGCTACAAGAGCTTCGTGCAGCAGTATAACATGCAAGGGATGAACAAGTCCATCGCCGAGCTGTTTTCAATGCTGAAAGTCGCTGAGGCAGACATCCAGAAGGAGTATCAAGTGTTGATGGTCAATAAAACCACCAGTTTCAAGAAAAATGGCAAGGGCAAGAAGGGTAACTCTAAGAAGGGTGGCAAGGCAGTTGCTCATCTAGTGAAGAAACCCAAGGCTGGGCCCAAGCCAGAGACTGAGTGTTTCTATTGCAAGGGGAACGGCCACTGGAAGCGGAACTGCCCCAAGTATCTGGCAGACAAGAAGGGGGCCAACAACAACAACAAGCAAGGTATATGTGATATACATGTTATTGATGTGTACCTCACCAACTCTCGTTGTAGTGCCTGGGTATTTGATACCGGTTCGGTTGCTCACATTTGCAACTCTAAACAGGAACTACGGAATAAACGGAGGCTGGCGAAGGACGAAGTGACCATGCGCGTGGGGAATGGTTCCAAGGTTGATGTGATCGCCGTCGGCACGCTCGCTCTTCGATTACCATCGGGATTAGTTATGAACCTGAATAATTGTTATTTAGTGCCTGCGTTGAGCATGAACATTATATCTGGATCTTGTTTATTGCGAGACAGTTACTCATTTAAATCTGAGAATAAAGGTTGTTCTATTTATATGGGTAATATCTTTTATGGTCATGCACCCGAAGTAAGGGGTTTATTCTTATTGAATCTCGATAGTGATGATACACATGTTCATAACATTGATGCCAAAAGATGTAGAGTAGATAGCGATAGTACCACTTTCTTGTGGCACTGCCGTCTGGGTCATATCGGCGTAAAACGCATGAGGAAGCTCCATGCTGATGGACTTTTGGAGTCTCTTGATTTTGAATCACTTGACACATGCGAGCCGTGCCTCATGGGCAAGATGACAAGGACCCCGTTTTCAGGAACAATGGAACGGGCAAGTGACTTATTGGAAATCATACATACTGATGTTTGTGGCCCGATGAGTGTCACGGCGCGCGGTGGATATCGTTATTTTCTCACCTTCACTGACGACTTAAGTAGATATGGGTATATTTACTTAATGAAGCATAAGTCTGAAACGTTTGAAAAGTTCAAGCAATTTCAGAGTGAAGTTGAAAATCATCGTAACAAGAAGATCAAGTTCCTACGATCTGATCGAGGGGGAGAGTATCTGAGTTATGAGTTTGGCAATCACTTAAGAAAATGTGGAATCGTTTCACAGTTGACGCCACCTGGAACACCACAGCGTAATCGTGTGTCCGAACGTCGTAATCGAACCCTATTAGATATGGTGCGTTCTATGATGTCTCTTGCCGATTTGCCACTATCGTTCTGGGGATATGCGTTAGAGACAGCTGCATTCACTTTAAATAGGGCTCCATCTAAGTCCGTTGAGACAACACCGTATGAACTATGGTTTGGTAAGAAACCTAAGTTGTCTTTTCTCAAAGTTTGGGGTTGCGATGCTTATGTCAAAAGGCTTCAGCCAGAAAAGCTCGAACCCAAAGCGGACAAATGTGTCTTCATAGGATACCCAAAAGAAACTGTTGGGTACACCTTCTATCTCAGATCCGAAGGCAAAGTGTTTGTCGCTAAGAACGGGTCCTTTCTCGAGAAAGAGTTTCTCTCGAAAGAATTGAGTGGGAGGAAGGTAGAACTTGATGAGGTTATTGAACCTCTGCTTCAACCAGAGAGTTGCACAGCACAGAAAGATGTTTTTGTGGAGCCTGCAGCGGTTGAAGAGGAAGCCAATGATGATGATCAAGAAACTTCTGATCAAGTTACTGCCGAACCTCGTAGGTCGACAAGGGTACGCACTGCACCTGAGTGGTATGGTAACCCTGTCTTGGAGGTCATGTTGTTAGACAACAGTGAACCTACGAGCTATGGAGAAGCGATGGTGGGCCCGGATTCTGACAAATGGTTAGAGGCCATGAAATCCGAGATGGGATCCATGTATGAAAACAAAGTATGGACTTTGGAAGTATTACCTGAAGGTCGGAAGGCCATTCAGAATAAATGGATTTTTAAGAAGAAGACGGACGCTGACGGCAATGTCACCGTGTATAAAGCTCGACTTGTGGCAAAGGGTTTTTCACAAGTTCAAGGAATTGACTACGATGAGACTTTCTCACCCGTAGCGATGCTTAAATCCGTCCGAATCATGTTAGCGATAGCTGCATATTTCGATTATGAAATTTGGCAGATGGATGTCAAAACGGCGTTCCTTAACGGTTTTCTTAAGGAAGAGTTGTATATGATGCAACCGGAAGGTTTTGTCGATCCAGAGAATGCTGACAAAGTATGCAAGCTCCAGCGTTCCATTTATGGGCTGGTGCAAGCATCTCGGAGTTGGAATCTTCGCTTTGATGAGGTGATCAAAGCGTTTGGGTTTGTACAAGTTTATAATGAAGCTTGTATTTACAAGAAAGTGAGTGGGAGCTCTATAGCGTTTCTAATATTATATGTGGATGACATATTGCTGATTGGAAACAATATAGAATTTTTGGATAGCGTGAAGGGGTATTTGAACAAGAGTTTTTCGATGAAGGATCTCGGTGAAGCTGCTTTCATATTGGGCATCAAGATCTATAGAGATAGATCAAGACGCTTGATAGGACTTTCACAAAGTACATACCTTGATAAAGTTTTGAAGAAGTTCAAAATGGATCAATCCAAGAAGGGGTTCTTGCCCGTATTGCAAGGTACAAAGTTGAGTAAGACTCAATGCCCAGTGACTGCGGAAGATAGAGAAAAGATGAGTGTCGTCCCCTATGCTTCAGCCATAGGCTCTATCATGTATGCAATGCTGTGCACAAGACCAGATGTCAGCCTTGCCATAAGTATGGCCGGAAGGTTTCAAAGTAATCCTGGTATGGATCACTGGACAGCGGTCAAGAATATCCTAAAGTACCTGAAAAGGACTAAGGAAATGTTTCTCGTTTATGGAGGTGATCAAGAGCTCGTCGTAAAGGGTTACGTCGATGCAAGCTTTGACACTGATCCGGATGACTCTAAGTCTCAAACCGGATACGTATATATTCTCAACGGGGGAGCGGTAAGCTGGTGCAGTTCCAAGCAAAGCGTGGTAGCCGATTCTACATGCGAAGCGGAGTACATAGCTGCCTCGGAGGCGGCAAAGGAAGGTGTCTGGATGAAGGAGTTCATGACAGATCTTGGAGTTGTGTCTAGTGCACTAAACCCAATGACTCTGTTTTGTGACAACACTGGTGCCATTGCTCTAGCCAAGGAACCAAGGTTTCACAAGAGGACCAGACACATAAAGCGACGCTTCAATTCCATCCGCGATTCAGTCAAGGAGGAGGACATAAGCATTTGCAAAGTACACACGGATTTGAATGTTGCAGATCCGTTGACTAAGCCTCTTCCACGGGCTAAGCATGATCAACACCAAGACTCTATGGGTGTTAGATTCATTACCTTGTAATGCTAGATTATTGACTCTAGTGCAAGTGGGAGACTGTTGGAAATATGCCCTAGAGGCAATAATAAAAGAGTTATTATTATATTTCCTTGTTCATGATAATCGTTTATTATCCATGCTATAATTGTATTGATTGGAAACTCAAATACATGTGTGGATAAATAGACAAACTTTGTGTCCCTAGTAAGCCTCTTCAGGACTAGCTCGTTGATCAAAGATGACCGCGGTTTCCAGGTCATAGACATGAGTTGTCATTTGATAACGGGATCACATCATTAGGAGAATGATGTGATGGACGAGACCCAAACGTTAAACATAGCTTTTGATCGTATCAGTTATCGCTATAGTTTTCTGCATGTCAAGTATAAGTTCCTATGACCATGAGATCATGTAACTCACTGACACCGTAGGAGTGCTTTGTGTGTGCCAAACGTCGCAACGTAACTGGGTGACTATAAAGGTACTCTACAGGTATCTCCGAAGGTGTCTGTTGAGTTGACATAGATCGAGACTTGGATTTGTCACTCCGTGTGACGGAGAGGTATCTCCGGGCCCACTCGGTAATACGTCATCTCAATGAGCTCAAAGTGACTAAGTAGTTGGTTACGGGATTATGTATTACGGTAACGAATAAAGAGACTTGCCGGTAACGAGATTGAACTAGGTATAGAGATACCGACGATCGAATCTCGGGCAAGTAACATACCGACGAGACAAAGGGAACTGTATACGGGATTGCCTGAATCCTTGACATCGTGGTTCATCCAATGAGATCATCGAGGAACGTGTGGGAACCAATATGGGTATCCAGATCCCGCTATTGGTTATTGACCTGGGAGTGTCTCGGTCATGTCTGCATAGTTTCCGAACCCGCAGGGTCTACACACTTAAGGTTCGGTGACGCTAGGGTTGTTAGTGAGAACAGTGCATGGTTACCGAAGGTTGTTCGGAGTCCCGGATGAGATCCCGGACGTGACGAGGGTCTCCGGAATGGTCCGGGGACGAAGATTGATATATAGGATGAGAGTGATCGGAGTCCGGAGGTGTTCCGGGGAGTATCGGGAAGACGGCGGATGACCGAAAGGGGTTTTCGGGGTCCCGGAAAGAGTTTCGGGCCTAATGGGCCACAAAGGGGAGACGCAACAGCCCTCATAGGGCTGTGCGCCCCCCCTAGGGCCCTCTCCTCATGCGCCAAGGGGGCTGGACCCCCCTAGGGCTGCCGCACCCCCTAAGCTTTGGGGGGCAAGGCACCTGGGGGGGAAACCCTAGCCCCAGGGGGCGCCGCCCCCTCCCCATCTGCCCTGGCCGCCGGCCCCTAGGGGAAACCCTAGGGCGCCCCCTCCCCTCTCTCCCCCCTATATAAAGAGAGGCAGAGGGAGGGCAGCCACACACGTTCGTGCCTCGGTGCTGCCCTCCCTCTCCCACATCCATCTTCGTGAACTCCGCGGTGCTTGGCGAAGCCCTGCTGGAATCCTCCACCACCATCTCCACCACGCCGTCGTGCTGCCGGTGTCTCCATCAACCTCTCCTTCCCCCTTGCTGGATCAAGAAGGAGGAGACGTCCCCGAGCTGTACGTGTGAAGAACGCGGAGGCACCGTTGCTTCGGTGCTAGGATCTTCGGCGATCTGAATCGCGGCGAGTACGACTCCATCAACCGCGTTCTTGAACGCTTCCGCTTAGCGATCTACAAGGGTATGTGGATCCAACTCTCCCCTCGTAGATGCATCTCCTAGATTGATCTTGGTGAGCGTAGGAAAAAATTTTGTTTCCCATGCAACGTTCCCCATCAATTATGACCGTCATTGCTCTCTTAGTTGGTCGCTCCCAGTCTTTTGTTAACCTCCACCTGTACTAAGCAGACTAACCTTGAAATACATAGCTCATGGGAAAGTAGCTTAAAAACTATTGTGGTAAAGAATATGTTGCCTATGTATCTTATTTCTTATAAGTTGCTTGCTGAGCGGTAACCATGTTTCTGGGGACGCCATCAACTGTCACACTTTTGTTGATTATCATGTGAGTTGCTATGCATGTTCGTCTTGTCTGAAGTAAGGGTGATTTTCCATGGGTTGATTGAGTATGCATATTGTTAGAGAAGAACATTGGGCCGCCAACCAAAGCCATGCATCATGGTGGAAGTTTTAGCTTGGACATTGATCCTCAATCTCTTATGAGAATATGCTTATGCATTAAAGAGGAGTCCATCATCTATTTTCTATGTTGTCCCGGTATGGATGTCCTCAAGTTGAGATCTATCAAAAACGAGAAATCAAATGTGATTTATCTCCTTGGACCTTTGTACAGGTGGCATAGAGGTACCCCTTTGTGACACTTGGTTGAAACATATGTAATGCAATGATAACCCATGGAAATCCGAGCTAATTAGGACAAGGTGCGAGCACTATTGGTATTCGATGCATGAGGCTTGCAACTTATAAGATGTCTTATGCATGACACATATGAAGTACTACTACCGTTGACAAAATTGCTTCTATGTTTTCAAAATAAAAAGCTCTAGCACATAACCATTCTTTTACTTTTATGTTGAGTCTCCACCTTCTTTTAAAAGCACCAACTATTGAGAGCATGATTGTCATTCTAAGTGTAATGTGCATTGTCCCAAAGTAGCATTGTCTTTTGCATGATTGTGATATCGTTTATTTTGAAATCATTGTATCTAGTCATCACTTAAACCTTGAAGGTGCCCCTGCATTTATGTTTTGCTTCACTAAAGGGGGCAAGCTAGATATCACTTTATCATATTTGCACATCATGTTCATTGCAAATCTATTTGATGTTTCAGTTTCATATTGTAAAACTTTCAGTCATTTGTGATATTCTCATGAGGCAACTTAATTACTATAGATTCATTGTCTCAGTAAGCTTTTGTCATACGACTATGAATAAGTCCTATATGGTTAATAGCATGTCACAACAGAAATTATTCTTGTTATCATTTACCTACTCGACGACGAGCAGGAATTACGCTTGGGGATGTTGATATGTCCAAAACGTATCTATAACTTCTGCTTGCTCCATGCCACTTTTGGGTGATATTGCTATGATATTCATACACTTCCACACACTTTTGATCATATTTGGACTAACCTACTAATCCAGTGCACCCCAGTGCCAGTTTTTGTTTTCGGCTGTTTTGTATTTCAGGTTTTCACGTTACGAGAACTGCCAGGAAAAATCCAGAAAAAATATATAAAAAATCAGCGTTCCGGAACCTACCTTGCGCCCGAAGGACAGCCGGGGGGGGGCACCAGGGCTCCAGGCGCCCTGGCGGCGCCCCCCCCCCTGGGCCGCGCCGGGGGGGGTGCCTGGGCCCCCCGAGCCCCGTCTGGTGCCCCCCTTCGGCATATATTTAGAGCGTCCTTCGAAAACCTCGGGACGGGAACTCTTTTTCGTGATCTCATCTCTGTTTCGCCGCCGCCGCCGCTTCCAAGATCGGGAGCACCAGGAGAACTCTTCCCGGCACCCTGCCGGAGGGGAGGATCACCATCGGGAGCTTCTCCACCACCATGGACGCCTCCCGGATGAGTTGTGAGTAGTCTCCCTTGGACCATGAGTCCATGACCAGTAGCTATGTGATGTTCTCCTCCCGTTCTTGTGCTTCACTAATTAGTCCTCGTGAGCTGCCCTACATGATCGAGGCACATATGTAATCCTTATGTTGTTGCTATGATGAGTTTGCTGGGATCCGATGGATTATGAGATTATGTTCAGATTGTTCGTGAGTAATATATTTTATCTACCTCTTTTATATTTATGTTCATAAGTAATTCTTGCATGTTCTCCATTGTTATTTATTGCTTTACCAAGTAATACGTAGTGCCTCCAAGAGGGAGCGTTATGCTCGATTGTGGGTTCATGCCCCTCGATGACTAGCTTGAGTGACAGAAACATGAGTCTAGGGGATGTGCTGTTGCCACAAGGGGGAAAACAACGATGCTTGTGCCCGCGGGTGCAAGGATTGTTTACTTTACGCAAAGTTCTTTTAATGCAGTTGTCTGTTGCATTGAGTTTACACTATGGGTGGGACTCGCAACTTAATACCAGCGAGATGTTCTGGATAGATATCTCAAGGTGGATGATTAGTAGTAGATATTGATGGATTTCGGTCTACTTACTTTGGCGTACCGCCCATGGTTTGAACCTCAACCTTTCTTGCAATGTAGTCAGCATTGGTTTGCGTTCGTGGTCCTGTCAATTGCCCAGCTGTAATTTGTTTACCTCACATAGCTGTTTTATCGTCTTTTGGGAGAGAGACATCATTAGTGAACATCATGAGACTCCGGTCCATATTACCATCATTGATCACATCCGCTATTTACTTTTCGCTATTATTTACTATTGCAAACATTATCTATCACTACTATCATTTGCGTTTAATCCTTTGTGAACTACAAGGCCAGAGGGATTGACAACCTCTCTGTACTCGTTGGGAGCAAAGTTATTTGTATTTGTGTGCAGGTCCACGTTGATTGCTAATCCACGCCGTTAGCAGTTGACACCTACTTGTTGAACCTAGGAGTCTCTGGGGATTCGATCCTTGGCATCTTTGCTAAGGGAAAAACTTCCACAACACTGCATCTTACACCTTCCACTTGGGGTAACCAACGAGGGGTTAGAGGCCCATCAATTCCGCAGCCAAATCTTGTGCCAAGCTGTCGGCACATAGGCTAAAGTAGGTCTGGAATCGAAGCGGGAGTCCTTCCTTCAGTGGAGGGGCTAGTGCGCTGCTTTCATCTTAACCTTCCTTCCGATAAGGCAAGAAGCGGGTTGTCATCTTGGCTGCCATCTCCGGAAGAAGCTCGCAGAGACGGGTTAGTGCCTTGAGTGCAGCAGCCTTGACAGCGAGAGGTAGTGTTGCCATCTGGGGTCCCTCGAAGAACCAACTTGTGGGAGGATCGTTCGCCTTCACGATCACTTCCACATGGTACTCCACCTCAGTGTCACTAACCCAATGCTCAAGGTAGGTGAGGATGGGCGCTCGGTGGAACTGGCACTCCTGGAGGCTATCCTCGAGAAGCAAGGGAAACCCAGTGGTCAGGTGCTCTTCAGGTATAGCGGCCATCTACAAAGGGTGAATAGGAGAGGTTAATAAGCCGATGATATCTCAGGTTGGTAAGGTTTACAAAAGAAGAGAGGTTCAGAAGGTTTTTGAAAAAAGGGGTCTCATCTAACTAACGCCCATGCTAACTAAGGCTTCCTACAGTCAGGATGGCTCTGATACCAGCTCTGTGGGGACCCCGACTTAAGAGTCGAGATCACCGAATGCACGTGTACAGTGATCCCAGAGATCAATGCTCACAAAACACACATAAGCTGAATAACATGAGTCTTACATCCATACATGTCGTCTTACACAAATTATGGCCATTATGGCCAAGCCTTACATAGATAAAGCCTCACGGGCTGAATAGCAAATAACTCAAATAGCGGAAGTCTTCGATGATAAGTAGAACCCATGTCATCTTCCTTAACCCTACAGGCATTCTGACTGGGATAGCGTCCTAGTTCGCATGTTCGTCTCCATAGAATTCTTCTTCATATTCCTGTTCCTCCATGCCTGGCCAATTAAATAACCGGTGGCAAGCCAATGACTACTTTGAATGTACTCGCAAGCAACCCATGATTTGGTTCACGGTAACAATGCAATTGTACAACAATGAGCAATCTAGCTACGAGCTAGAATAAATATTCTACCATCAAGTATATGCATCATTAAATTCACGTAACCTCGAAGACAGGTTACCGATATCAACATGAGTAGGATTCAACTCAACGAGTCAAGTCACCACCTTGACTCAACACATACTCATACTTTCACCGATATAGTAAAATTTCTGGACATAGTTTAAGTAGCACCACCCAACTGTCCATGACCGTGGACACGGCTATTCGAATAGTTTTACACTCTGCAGAGGTTGCGCACTTTACCCACAAGATTCGGGAAGCTTTCGTGTCACCCACGATCCCGCAGTACCTCAAGTACTCTGGGGAAGCACCCGATCATTATATTTCCTTAGACGACACTAACATAGGGTCCACTCGTTGGTGCACAGCCCTCGAGTACAAACAATAGATTATGGGACTTGCCCTATTTTCAATGTCACGCGTACACGAAGGGACCAACGGTGTATCCGGTGCCCTGTAAAAACAGTCAAGGTCGTCTATCCAAGAATGACCTCGTCCCGGGAAAGACCTCAAGTCTTCCCGTCACTAGTAATGTGGGCACCATGCTAGTATCGGCCTAAGTAATCAATAACGCCCCGTCCCATAAGGGGTAGAGTGGTTGCACATGTTTGGTTGGGACGGTAGTCACACATAAATCTAATCCATCATTTCACCCATGCACAAGATCTTTATTGGCACGTCACTTCTTCCTCAAGTGATGACCTAACTCAACGTCACCCTCGGGCATTAGGGGCACCTGATGGGGTTTATGAAAAGACTGCAACCACGAAGGTTTCATGGCACAAACATGCATCACTAAGCATCACTACTAATCATTAGCATTTGCATCTAAGCATTTAGCAAGATCATGAATAAGTCATGCATCATGTGGTGGTTCTCAACTAGGTCACAACCGTAACTCTTATCATCATGCATTCGGAAACAAACGGGTTCCGAAGAACACAAGTGTATCATGGTCAAAGGGCTGCTTGCCTGGATTGGCTTGGTCTTCAAAGTCTCCAAATCCTTTCCCTCCTTCCTCTTCAGCAACCTCGTCAAATACGGTATCTAATCGTCGCAAAATAACAACTGGAAAATAAGACCACAATAAAAACAGTAAAATCAAAGTGCTCAAAAAAATGTCAACTTATTTTTGTTAAATACTAGAGGGAAAACTAAGATGGCAAAAAATCTTATTTTGAGTTTTGGAGTGGCAGAATGGGGTCTAACAATATTTGAACAGAAGTTTTAATGTTCAAATATGAATTTGAATTTGAACAGAACAGAAAAGGTCCATGGACATGTGTGAAAGTGACACCATTAAATAGGTTGGATTTTTACAAGTTTTTAGGAACTGGAATTAATTCATTTGGATATATATTTAATTATGTGGAATTATTTGAAATTCCACAGAAAAGAAAAATGAAAAAGGGCTCTGTGCCACCGGGCCAGAACGGCCACAGTGCAATGGCCCGGGGCGAATTCAGCCCACCGCACGGCACCAGCGCGCGCCAGAGTTTTTTTCAAACCTGACGGGCGGGGCCCGGCGGCCAGCGTCAGAGAGGGGAGAGAGAGAGAGGTGAGGATGACAGGCGGGGCCCGCCTGTCATCTTCAACCTCGCGGCCAGAGAAGCGGCGAGCTCACCGGCGGCGGTACGGTGCACGGCGGGGCAATCCGAGGGCAGGGTCGTGCTCAGGGAGGAGTCGCAGTTCTGGTGGTGCTGGAGTTGGCCGCCGGAGGGGCCAGGTTCGTCGGCGACGAGGTCGAACAGCGGCGGAGCGTCGGGAGGGTCTTGGTTGGCTTGCTCCGGGCTGCAACAGGAGTGGGAGAAGGAGGGGAATGGGTCAGTGAGGTTCGGTGGCTCCAGATCGAGCAAGAGCTGGGGTGGAGGGAGGCTGTACCGTGAGATCACCGGTCGCCTGAGGCGGCGGAGCTCCGGTCGATCCCGTGCACAAAGGCTCTTCGAGGGCGAGTGGGAGGTTCTGGTGTGCTCTTGGGGGTATGGGGAGGAGATGGATGCCAGTGGAGAGGCCCGGGTCATGCTTATATAGCCGGGCGCCGGTCCACCGTGGACTCGTGCCCCGGCGAGGTTACGGGCAAGGCCAGAGGCCGTGCAGGCACTTGTGATCGAGTCGGGGCCGTTCGTGGATGAGGTCTATGCCTAGGGGAGGGAAGAGGAGGAGCGGGGAAGCATCCAGAGAGCTCGCGCGTGTGAGGCTAGAGGTTGGAGCTCGCGGGCGGCCGGCGCGCGTGCGAGGGCGTCCACTGGAGGGAGAAGGAGGAGGGGGACAGCGCCGGGGGGAGTTGCGGACGCCGAGGCGCATCGAACGGCGCGAGGGGGAAGCACGAGGTTGTCGGCGGCGATGGATTGGGCGAGGCTACAGTGCGGGTGCGTACTCTAGCGCGCTCTGGAGCGTGCTTATGGCATGCCACGGCATGCCGTTGGCTAACTGGGCGCGTCCGCCGTGTCTGGGGGGTCCAGCACGAAGTAAACAAACCAGCTGTGGCCTTGGATGCCTTGGATGTCCAGTGAGAGAGGAGGGAAGCTGGTAGATGGTAAGAATTGGGCTGTCCAGCAATGTAAATTGGGGTTTACACCCTTCAATCATGGAGCTCTGGTCCAGGGGAAGTTACTGGGGGTAGAATGTAACTAGGTGAAGCTGTGGTAGAAAGTTGAAGCAAAAGTAAATAGTAAAAGAGGTCAAGATGATGGTTTTGGTAAAATGGCAGAAGGTGTCTGATCATGTTTTGGGCAAGCAAATGATCTCCACTAGCCATGACACTTAACAGGATTAAATGGCATATGGAAATAGGGTGTTTCACCAAATTTGGGCTTGTTTGAAGAAACTTTCCAATGTAACTTTGGTGAACCGTAGAATTCAACAGAAATGGTGTCGCCATGTTTAAGTCAAGCTAATCATCTCCCCTTGATGCACCACTTGGTGTAGTTTCATCATTTGGGGTTATGATCATGCTCACAAAGTTTGAAGCCCCAGGTAAAAAGTTGGTAATGTAAAGTTGTTCAAATTTGAATTTGAACAGAAATGGTTTTGGGGTATTCAGAAAAAGTTCCCCTACTCCAAAGCTTGTGCCATTTGGTCTAGATGCCTTATTAGACCATTCTAGCATGTGCACCAAGTTTGAGAGCATTTGGACAAGTTTGGCAATGTAAAGTTGCTCAAACTTCAGATATGGACAGAATGGTTTTGAAGGGTTTTGAGGATGTTATCTTGCTTCCCAAGGCATGGGGCTTGGCAAGATCATCAAATATGTCATATGTGACATGATAGAATTTCCCTAGAATTTTTGGAGAATATTTCCTTTGTAAATATTTCAAAAGCTTGAAATATCCAGAAAGGGTTTTAGAGGGATTAGCCCATTATTTTGAACATGACCAAGTGTTGAAACTCTTATATATGGACAATATATGTCCTATGAGTCTCCCTGAATTTTGGCAAATATTTTTGAAATAATTAAATAATTTTTCCCTATTAAAGACCATTTCTGGCCTTAAGAAAAAACTTTTAAATAAAATAGGAAAATAACTTTTAAAATTATATTTTTGTGGTTTCTGGGAGTCTTATGATTACTAGGTTTCAAATACACGTTTTGAAATAATTTTCTCACCCTAAATCAAGCACTTGCAGTGCAAACCTCAATTCAGGGGTTTTTGGAATACTAATTTTTTGAAATACATTTTGGCCTAATTAATTTTATAAGAAAATACTATACTGCTATATACACTTGGTATGATCATTGGGCAGAAGTTTTGGGTAAGGAGATGAATTCTACAAGAGATAATAGTTGAGTTTAATGAGCACATGAAAAACACAGGAAGAAAAACTCAATTCCAAATAAAAGCCAAATGATGCCAAAAATTTTGCTATTCCAAATTTTCATGCTCTATTGATGCAAATGACATGTTACAAAATGCAGGTGTGACAGTTCTCTTTTGGGACATTCGATGTAATAAGTGTGTGATTGCCACTCTGTTATAAATCCTTCAAGTACTGTGTGTGTCAGCATTACCGATTCAGGGATGACACAGAACACAGAGACTTCGGTCCATTCGGATCGTGGTCGCTACAAGATGGTAGCAGAGCACCCGTTGAATGTAGGACACGACCACTAAGATAAGCCTTAGGTCACTCTTCTCTACTCATTTCTGACTCCTCTCCATTTTCTACTATTTAGGATGGTGGACTCAAGGAACAAGTTCACCCAACCGGATGAAGACACGCATTTTGGACGACACTTGAAGGAAGTCACTAGGTACCTGAACATCGCAATACCAAGCTTCACCAGGACCTATACCGCCAGTCTACCAGAAGAGGAGCGATGGAATATTCAAGTTCAAATTCCCGGGAGGACATTCATGCCAGTCACTAAGCCCATAGAGTTTTCCTTTGATGCACCAACCTGGAGCCTAGGTAAGAGTATGGCCGCTCACATTGCTATGGGACGAATTGGAGAAGTCTACAAACAGGAGCTGAAGGACACTATCTACCAGATGTGTGGGCGCTGAGATGAGCAATAGGATATGACCAGCACCCGAAAGGACATGTCCATTGCAGCTTTCATCCAAGAGTTCAACCAGCACATTCGTCGATAGGAGCACCAGATGTGCGCAGGCATGATAGACTTGAAGAAGGCTTAACCAGGAACACACAGCTAGAAGAGGAACTCAAGTTTTCTCATGACGGATATGAGGAGGAAATCACAATACTTGTGGAGAAGAATGACGACCTGGCAAGGAAGCTATTCAGGGGAGACCCCGCGCCAGGAGGAGAAGACGACGAACCCAAGGAGATTCGTTCTGAGGACTATATCATCATCGATGACACCGACTCAGACCCTGATGATAGTGATGACGACTATGAAGACGAAGCTGGAGCAGATATCATGGAACCTTCCACCGATCAATTTTTTTAGATGACCACCATATGAATAGTAGTTTCTCCCCCATATAGTAAAAGTCCGAGCACTTTTGTAACGTTAGTTCCAGACCTTTTGTATGCCCTTGTTTGAAATTGATTGGTGTGATATGATTGTGTTTGTCTCATGTGCACATGGGTAGTGAATTTCCCCCCTAGACCTCATTCTACTCTAATGTCTTCCCTCTGAACCCATCAGATGCCTCCTAGATGTGAGCCCGGATTTGAGTTTCCCCCTGAGCTCACCCAGTTGATCCAGCAGCAGAACACTTTGATGCAACTACTTGTCCAGAACCCGAACAATCAGAACAACAACAACAACAACAACAACAACAACAACAACAACAACAACAACAACAACAACAACAACAACAACAAAAACAACAACAACAACCCTCCACCACCACCACCAGTGGACAACCAAGCCCGTTGTCTGAGGTTGCAGCCACCGGTGTTTTCCAGTAGCGTCGAGCCAATAGTTGCTGATGACTGGCTACGCAAGATCGGAAGGGAGTTGACCACCGCAGGTTGCACATATGCTGAGAAGGTGCGTTTTGCCCCACATCAATTGGATGGACCAGCAGCCTCATGGTGGGAGAATTACGCAGCCACTTTCCCTATAGCCAATGTCACTTGGGATCAGTTTCAGCAAGCTTTTCGCACCGCCCATGTCTCAACTGGAGCTATGAGCATGAAGAAGCGTGAGTTTCGCAACTTGCGCCAAGGAAATCGTACTGTGGCTCAATACGTAGATGAGTTTAGCATTCTATCTCGCTATGCCCCTGATGATGTGGCCACAGATGCCACAAAGTAGGAGAAGTTTATGGAAGGGCTGAATGATGAGATGAGCATACAGTTGATGGTGGCAACATTCAACAACTACTAGGAGCTGGTAGATAAGGCTCTTATGATTGAAGGGAAGCATCAGCAGATTGAGAGCCAAAAGAGGAAGTATGGACAAGGAAAGAACAATTATGGAGCCCAGCAGAAGCCCCGTTTCACCCCGAACTCGGGAGGATATACCCATAACCATGGAGGCCACACCCATAATGGAGGGAGTTTTCATAACCACAATGGCCCCAAGAATGGGAATGGGAATAGAGCAAGCAATAATCAGAACCGCTCCACTCCAGCCACACCCGCCAAGAGGGATCTAGGTCACATTACCTGTTTCAAGTGCGGGAACAATGGACACTACGCCATGAAGTGCCCTGAAGCGAAGAATGGGAATGGCAACGGAAGCTATGGGAAGAAGCCCTACCCTTTCAACAGGGGACAAGTGAACCATGTTAACATGGAGGAGGTTGAAGAGCAGTCTGATGCAGTTGCCGGTAAGTTTTTGGTTAAGTCATTTACCACGATAGTTCTTTTTGATACTGGTGCATCGCATTCATACATTTCAAGGGGATTTGTGGATAGATATAAGTTGCCCACCCAAGTACTTAAGACACCTATGTTAGTAAGCTCACCAGGAGCGGAGTATATGGCAAGTCAAGGATGTTTTCAGATGCCATTGACCATTGGACGTCATGTTTTCCCCTTAGACCTAATAATTTTGGAGTCACAAGGATTGGATGTGATACTAGGTATGGATTGGCTATCGATGTATGGAGGGAACATCGATTGTGCCAGTAAGTCAATTCTACTAACCACCCCGGAGGGAAAAAGGATCAAGTATGTATCTAGGCATGCGCCTAGGAGGACACAAGTAAATTCTCTATCGGGAGTTGTTCAGGAGGAAGTGCCTGTAGTGAAGGATTACCCAAATGTATTTCCAGAGGAGCTACCAGGTATGCCGCCAGATCACGACATTGAGTTTTTGATAGAACTATTGCCAGTCACCGGACCAATATCGAAGAGACCATACCAGATGCCAGCGAATGATTTGGAGGAGATCAAGAAGCAGATTAAGTAGTTATTGGAGAAGGGATTTATTCGACGAAGTTCATCACCCTGGGAGCCCCAATGCTCTTGTTCAGAAGAAGGATGGATCTTTAAGAATGGTCGTTGATTATCGTTCACTGAATGAAGTGATGATTAAGAATAAGTACCCACTGCCGATGATCAATGATTTGTTCGGCCAACTTCAAGGAGCTAAAGTATTCTCCAAAATTGATATACGATCGGGATACCACTAGTTGAAGATCCGAGAAAAAGATATACCCAAGACGGCCTTAACCACAAGGTATGGGCTATATGAGTATACGATTATGTCAGTTGGATTGACTAACGCCCCTGCCTATTTCATGAGTACGATGAATAAGGTGTTCATGGAGTTCTTGGATAAGTTTGTCGTGGTATTCATTGATGATATTTTGATGTATTCAAAGAACGATGAGGAACACAAGGAGCATTTGCATTTGGTTCTTGAGAAGCTCAGAGAACATCAATTATATGCCAAGTTCAGCAAAAGTGAGTTTTGGTTAAAGGAAGTTGGATTCTTAGGACATGTTATATCAGGAGAACGTATAGCAGTGGACCGTACCAAGGTTCAGTCAGCCACTGAGTGGTTGGAAACCACCTTAGTGGGGGAAATCCGTAGTTTTCTTAGACTCGCGGGATATTACCGGAGATTCATAGAGAATTCCTCCAAGATTGCAAAGCCTATGATGACATTATTGAAGAAGGATCGTATGTGTGCACGGAGGTCCGAGGACCATCATATGTGTGCACGGAGGTCCGAGGACCATCGTATCAGATAGAGGAACACAGTTTACTTCAAAGTTTTGGCATCAGTTACACCAGACTTTGGGTACCAGGCTAGAGTTCAGTACAGCCTTTCACCCGCAGACTGATGGACAAACCGAGAGAGTCAATCTGATTCTGGAGGATATGTTGAGAGCTTGTGCGCTAGATTATGGATCTAGTTGGGATGAAAACTTGCCCTACGTCGAATTTTCATACAACAACAGTTACCAGGCCAGCTTGAAGATGGCACCGTTCGAAGCATTGTATGAAAGGAGGTGTCGAACGCCGTTGATGTGGGATGAAGTCGGAGACCGTCAGTTATTTGGACCGGATCTGATCAAAGAGTCAGAGGAGAAGGTTAAGCTGATTCGAGATAGACTGAAGGTAGCTTAGTCCAGACAGAAGAGTTACGCAGACTCGAAACGCAAGGAGGTAGTCTATCAAATTGGAGACCGAGCGTACCTAAGAATGTCACCTCTGAGAGGTGTTAAGCATTTCAGAGTTAAGGGAAAGTTAGCCCCGAGATTTGTGGGACCATACCATGTTTTGGAACGCATGGGAGAGTTTGCCTACAAGTTAGAGTTACCCGAAGGATTGTCAGGAGTTCATGATGTGTTTCACGTTTCCCAGCTAAAGAAGTGCCAAGCTGACATGGCCGATATTCCTCTGAGAGATACAGTGCCCCTGGAAGCAATTCACATGGATAGTGATCTAATTATGCGGAGAAATCGGTCAAGATCCTGAAGTTTGCAAGCAGAGTCATCCGCAGCAAGGTAATCAAGTTGTACAAGGTTCAGTGGAGCCACCATACCGAGGATGAAGCCATCTGGGAACAAGAGGATGATCTACGCAAGGACAACCCACACCTATTCTCTAGCCAACCCGAATCTCGAGGGCAAGATTCATCTTAAGGGGGGTAAGTTTGTAACATCCCAAAATTTCAATTTGGAATGTTATACATAGGTCATCTTGCATATCATATTTTATTTGCATTTGAGTGTTGCGATCCTCAAAATTCTGAGCAACTCAAGGACCCACGGAGAGAGTTGGTGATACGTCTCCAACGTATCTATAATTTTTGATTGTTCCATGCTATTATTTATGAAGGCTTGGATGTTTAATGGGCTTTATCATTCACTTTATTATACGCACTCTCACCCTTCCACCATTGCTAGCCTCTCTTGTACCACGCAACTCTCGCCGTTGCCATAAACCCACTATATATCCTTCCTCAAAACAGCCACCATATTATTCCTCAAAACAGCCACCATACCTACCTATCATGGCATTTCCATAGCCATTCCGAGATATATTTCCATGCAACTTTCCACCGTCCATTCATATGACACCCATCATATTGTCATATTGCCATTGCATGATCATGTAGTTGACATTGTATTTGTGGCAAAGCCACCATGCATAATGTTTCATACATGTCGCTCTTGTTTCATTGCACATACCGGTACACCACCGGAGGCATTCATATAGAGTCATACTTTGTTGTTGTAGTATCGAGTTGTAATATCAAGTTGTAATGAAAGTGTGATGATCATCATTATTAGAGCATTGTCCCATGGGAGGAAAGGCTAAATTTATAAAGCCCCTCCGCAAAAAAAAAAAAAAAAAAGAAAGAAAGGCCAAAGAAAAAAAGTAAGGCCCAAAAAAAAGGGACAATTGCTACTATCTTTTTTTTCCACACTTGTGCTTCAAAGTAGCACCATGTTCTTCGTTGTAGAGAGTCTCATGTTTAGTCACTTTCTTATACTAGTGGGAATTTTCATTATAGAACTTGGCTTGTATATTCCAACGATGGGCTTCCTCAAATGCCCTAGGTCTTCGTGAGCAAGCAAGTTGGATGCACACCCACTAGGTTCTTTTGTTGAGCTTTCATTCATATTTAGCTCTGGTGCATCTGTTGCATGGCAATCCCTACTCACTCACATTGATATCTATTGATGGTCATCTCCATAGCTTGTTGATACGCCTAGTCGATGTGAGATTATCTCCTCCTTTTTTGTCTTCTCCACAACCACCTTTATTCGACCCATAGTGCTATGTCCATGGCTCACGCTCATGTATTGCATGAAAATTGAAAGGTTTGAAAAGATAGAGTATGAAAACAAACGTTTGGCTGAAATCGGGGTTGTGCATGATATGAATATTTTCGTGTGATAACGAGGGAGCATAGCCAACACTATATGATTTTGTAGGGATAACTTTCTTTAGCCATAGTATTTTGAGAAGACATGATTGATTTGTTAGTATTGCTTGAAGTATTATTATTTCTTATGTCAATATAGACTTTTATCTTAAGTCTTTCAGATCTGAACATTCATGCCATAATTATGAGAATTACATTGAAAAACTATATAGGTTAGCATTCCACATCAAAAATTCTTTCTTTATCATTTACCTACTCGAGGACGAGCAGGAATTAAGCATGGGATGCTTGATACGTCTCCAACGTATCTATAATTTTTTATTGTTCCATGCTATTATTTATGAAGTCTTGGATGTTTAATGGGCTTTATCATTCACTTTTATATCATTTTCGGGACTAAACTACTAACCCAAAGGCCCAGTCTAGATTGTTTTTTTTTGCCTATTTTAAAGTTTTAAAGAAAAAGAATATCAAACGGAGTCCAAACGGAATGAAACTTTCGCGAGAGATATCCTTCGAGAAAATCACGCCAGAGGAACTTGAGAACCATGTCACGGGAGCATCGATTGGCCCTCGAGGGTGGGGGGTGCGCCCCTTTCCTAGGGCGTGCCCCCTGCCTCGAGGCCCACTCGAGCGTCCCCCAGTGCCCTCCTTCTTCCTATATAAGTCCACGTACCCCAGAAACTCTGAGAATAGAGAGAAAACCCTAATTCCACCGCCGTACCTTCTGTTCCCGTGGAGATCCCATCTTGGAGCCTGTTCCAGAGCTCCACCGGAGGGGGATCCATCACGGAGGCCTTCATAATCATCATCATCGCCCTCACCATGAGTTGTGAGTAGTTTAGCTCAGACCTTCGGGTCCATAGCTAGTATCTAGATGGCTTCTTCTCTCTCTCTGGATCTCAATACAAAGTTTTCCTCGGTCTTCGAGGAGATCTATTCGAATCTCTTTTTGCGGTGTGTTTGTTGAGATCCGATGAATTGTGAGTTTATGATCAAGGTTATCTATGAAAGGTATTTGGTTCTTCTGTGAATTTTTTTTGTGTGCTCATAACATCCTTGCAAGTATCTTCGAATTATTGGTTTGGTTTGGCCTACTAGATCTATAGTTTTTTCAATGGGAGAAGTGCTTGGCTTTGGGTTCAATCTTGCGGTGTCCTTTCCCAGTGACAGTAGGGGCAGCAATGCACGTATTGTATTGTTTCCATCGAGGATAAAAAGATGGGGTTTACTTCATATTGCTTGAGTTTATCCCTCTACATCATGTCATCTTGCCTAAGGCGTTACTCTGTTCTTATGAACTCAATACACTAGATGCATGTTGGATATCGGTCGATGTGTGGAGTACTAGTAGTAGATGGAGGCAGGAGTCGGTCTACTTGTCTCGGACGTGATGCCTATATACAATGATCATGCCTAGATAGTCTCATAATTATTCGATTTTCTATCAATTGCTCGATAGTAATTTGTTTACCCGCCATAGAATATCGCTATCATGAGAGAAGCCACTAGAGAAAACTATGGCCCCCGGGTCTATTCTCAACATATCAATCTACATCTACTTTACTTTTGCCGCTTTTATTTGTTGTTTTATTAAACTAAAAATACCAAAAATATAAACTATCATCTCTATCAGATCTCACTTTCGTAAGTGACCGTAAAGGGATTGACAACCCCTTATCGTGTTGGCTGCGAAGTTCTTATTTCTTTGTGCAGGTGTGAGGGACTGGCGCGTGGTCTCCTACTGGATTGATACCTTGGTTCTCAAAAACTGAGGGAAATACTTACGCTAATGTGCTGCATCTCCCTTTCCTCTTGGAGGGAATACAACGCAAGCTCAAGAGGTAGCAAGAAGAATTTTTGGCGCCGTTGCCGGGGAGGCTTACGCAAAAGTCATACACCAAGTACCTATCACAAACCCTTATCCTTCACATTACGTTTTTTGCCTCTCGTTTTCCTCTCCCCCACTTCACCCTTGCCGTTTTATTTGCCCTTCTCCTGCTGTGTGTTTACTGTCCGCTTGCCTCTTGTTTGCTTGTGTGCTATGTGCCCTCAATTGGCTTGCATCTTCGCTTGCTAAAGTATGGATCCTCATCCACTTGCTAATTTCTTTAAGAGATCCAATTATGTTGAACCAATTGCTAGTGAGCTGCGTGCACTAGATTATCTTTATGGGGTTTTGCTTGAAATTTATGAATCTGAAAATTATGAGGAATTGTTAAAAGAAAAGTGATTCATGATAGCTTGTTAAATAAAAAGCATGATTGCAATGATGCTATTATAATTTATATTAATGTCAATTGTGCTAATGATACGCAAAACCCTAAGCTTGGGGATGCTAGTATTGCTATGTACACTACTTGTTGCATTGATCAAGATTGGGGTGATGCTTCTTACGATCTTGAAAATTTATTTCAACCCCATCATGAATATGAGATTGATAATAATGTTTGCAATGATATTAAAAGTGGGTTTGGAAGATTGTCAACTTTAGATCCCACTATTTTGGAAGAGTATCAACTTCGCATGTATGTGGATAGTGTTGAGAATATGTTATGTGATAGCTATTTTGTTGAATTTGAACATAATCCTACATGCAATTATTATGAGAGAGGAAAATATGGTTGTAGAAATTTTCATGTTACTAAATTACCTCTCGTTATGTTGAGATTGCTATTGTTTCTTTCTTCTTCCTTGCATATGCTAGATCTTGCTTGCTATGATAACTTGTTTGCTTATAAGATGCCTATGCATAGGAAGTATGTTAGACTTAGAGGTGATTTTCACATGCTATATGATGCTCTCTTTGTGCTTCAATTCTTATCTTTCATGAGAGCATCATTGAATTCTCAAGCCTATCTTAATGGCTATAAATAAAGAGCTTGTTGGGAGGCAACCCAATTATATATTTTTTGTTTTTTCTGCTGTTAGGGAATAAATATTGCATCTAGCCTCTGTTTAGAAGTGGTTTCTTGTTTTTTTAGTGTTTGTGCCAAGTAGAACCTTTGGGAAGACTTGTGGGAAGTTTATGTGATCTTGCCGTGAAAAACAGAATCGTTAGCGCTGGCTAAAGTGGTCGTGAGATTTTACTGGAGCGTGCTATTTAGTTGATTATTTTTTAATATGATTAGTAGACAAATTCCTGAAATTTAACAATTTAGTTTGAATTTTTTGGAGTTCCAGAAGTAGGCGAAACCTGCAGATTACTACAGACTGTTCTGTTTTTGATAGATTCTGATTTTCGTGTGTTGTTTGCTTATTCCGATGCATCTATGAGTAGTATTGGAGGATATGAACCATAGAGAAGTTGAATACAGTAGGTTTAACAACAATATAAACAAAGAATGAATTCATTGCTTCACCTTTGAGTAGTGGTTTGCTTTCTTATACTAACGGAGCTCACGAGAATTTTTGTCTAAGTTTTGTGTTGTGAAGTTTTCAAGTTTTGAGTATTGCTTTGATGGACTATGGAACAAAGAGTAGCAAAGGCCTAAGCTTGGGGATTCCCATGGCACCCCAATGAATTCAAGATAATCAAAAGCCTAAGCTTGGGGATGCCCCGGGAAGGCATCCCCTCTTTCGTCTTCATCCATCGGTAACTATACTTGCAGCTATATTTTTATTCGCAACATGCTATGTGTTTTGCTTGGAGCGTCTTGTATAATTTGAGTCTTTGCTTGTTAGTTTTCCACAATCATCCTTGCTGGACACACCTATTTGAGATAGTTAAATATGGCCTAGAAATTATTAGAACACTCTAAGTGCATCACTTATATCTTTTGAGTTGAATAGCTTTTGCTCTAGTGCTTCACTTATATCTTTTAGAGCATGGTCGTGGTAATATTTTGTCAAAATTGTTGAACTCTCATGCTTCACTTAGATCTATTTGAGAGTCTATCAAAACAGCATGGTAAAGTGTTTAGGCTAAAGAAACTAGTCTTCACATGATAAACAATCAATGTCAATGTAGTAAAAAAATTCACACCAAGTGCATTGAATAGAATGAGATGTTGGATGCTTGATAATTGTTTTGTGGCATGAGGATAGTGATATTAGAGTCATGCTAGTGGAGTTATTATGAACTTGAGAAATACTTGTGTTAAGGTTAGTGATCCCCGTAGCATGCACGTATGGTGAACCGCTATGTGACGAAGTTAGAGCATGAGGTATTTGTAGAGCGCCAACCTTTGTGTGGAGGTCGAGGGCGCGCGATGGTTAACTCCTACAACCCTCCCCCCTAGGAGCATGCGTTGATTCCTTTGTTTTGTTGACTCGTAGATTTTTGCAATAAGTATATGAGTTCTTATGACTAATGTTGAGTCCATGGATTATACGCACTCTCACCATTCCACCATTGCTAGCCTCTCTTGTACAGCGCAACTCTCGCCGTTGCCATAAACCTACTATATATCCTTCCTCAAAACAGCCACCATATTATTCCTCAAAACAGCCACCATACCTACCTATCATGGCATTTCCATAGCCATTCCGAGATATGTTGCCATGCAACTTTCCATCGTCCGTTCATATGACACGCATCATATTGTCATATTGCCATTGCATGATCATGTAGTTGACATCGTATTTGTGGCAAAGCCACCATGCATAATCTTTTCATACATGTCACTCTTGTTTCATTGCACATACCGGTACACCGCCGGAGGCATTCATATAGAGTCATACTTTGTTGTTGTAGTATCGAGTTGTAATAAAAGTGTGATGATCATCATTATTAGAGCATTGTCCCATGGGAGGAAAGGCTAAATCTATAAAGCCCCTCCGCAAAAAAAAGAAAAAGAAAGAAAGAAAGGCCAAAGAAAAAAAGAAAGGCCCAAAAAAGGGACAATTGCTACTATCTTTTTTTCCACACTTGTGCTTCAAAGTAGCACCATGTTCTTCGTTGTAGAGAGTCTCATGTTTAGTCACTTTCTTATACTAGTGGGAATTTTCATTATAGAACTTGGCTTGTATATTCCAACGATGGGCTTCCTCAAATGCCCTAGGTCTTCGTGAGCAAGCAAGTTGGATGCACACCCACTAGTTTCTTTTGTTGAGCTTTCATTGATATTTAGCTCTAGTGCATCCGTTGCATGGCAATCCCTAGTCACTCACATTGATATCTATTGATGGGCATCTCCATAGCGCGTTGATACACCTAGTCGATGTGATACTATCTCCCTCCTTTTTTTGTCTTCTCCACAACCACCTCTATTCCACCCATAGTGCTATGTCCATGGCTCACGCTCATGTATTGCGTGAAAATTGAAAGGTTTGAAAAGATAGAGTATGAAAACAAATGCTTGGCTGAAATTGGGGTTGTGCATGATATGAATATTTTTGTGTGATAAAGAGGGAGCATAGCCAACACTATATGATTTTGTAGGGATAACTTTCTTTAGCCATACTATTTTGAGAAGACATGATTGCCTTGTTAGTATTGCTTGAAGTATTATTATTTCTTATGTCAATATAGACTTTTATCTTAAGTCTTTCAGATCTGAACATTCATGCCACAATTAAGAGAAGTACATTGAAAAACTATATTGCAGGATTATCAAAGTCTTCAAGGTCATACAAATTTTCTCACTTCCAAAATCTTCAGAAATACAAAGTCTTCAGTTGAAGACATTCATTTTTAGGGTCTACATCTGTGTAAATTTCAAACTCCTCATAGACTTATAGACATGTGTATACTCATAAACGCATTAGTCCCTTAACCTATAAGTCTTCAATACACCAAAATCACTAAGGGGTACTAGATACACTTACAATCTCCCCCTTTTTGGTGATTGCTACTTCTCGAGCTTGCGTTGTATTCCCTCGAAGAGGAAAGGGTGATGCAGCACAGTAGCGTAAGTATTTCCCTCAGTTTTTGAGAACCAAGGTATCAATCCAGTAGGAGACCACGCGCGAGTCCCTCGCACCTGCACAAACAAATAAGAACTTCGGAACCAATGCGATAAGGGGTTGTCAATCCCTTTACGGTCACTTACGAAAGTGAGATCTGATAGAGATGATAGTTTGATATTTTTGGTATTTTTTGGATATAAGAACAGAAAGTAAAAGTGGAAAAGTAAAGTAGATTGTAGATTGATATGTTGAGAATAGACCCGGGGGCCATAGGTTTTTCTAGTGGCTTCTCTCATGATAGTGGAAGTCTATGGCGGGTAAACAAATTACTGTCGAGCAATTGATAGAAAAGCGAATAATTATGAGACTATCTAGGCATGATGATTATATATAGGCATCACGTCCGAGACAAGTAGACCGAAACAATTCTGCATCTACTACTATTACTCCACACATCGACTGCTATCCAGCATGCATCTAGAGTATTAAGTTCATAAGAACAGAGTAACGCTTTAAGCAAGATGTCATGATGTAGAGGGATAAACTCAAATAACATGATATAAACCCCATCTTTTTATCCTCGACGACAACAATACCATACGTGCCTTGCAGCCCCTACTGTCACTAGGAAAGGACACCGCAAGATTGAACCCAAAGCCAAGCACTTCTCCCATTGCAAGAACTATAGATCTAGTAGGCCAAACCAAACCAATAATTAGAAGATACTTGGAAGGATATTATAATCATACATAAAGAGTTCATAAAATAACCAAATATTTCTCATAGATAATCTTGATCATAAACCCACAATTCATCGGATCTCCACAAACACACCGAAAAAAGAGATTACATCGAATAGATCTCGTCGAAGACCGAGGAGAACTTGGTATTGAGATCCAAAGAGAGAGAAGAAGCCATCTAGATACTTGCTATGGACCCAAAGGTCTGAGGTAAACTACTCACAACTCATGGTGAGGCGATGATGATGATGTAGAAGCACTCCGTGGTAGATCCCCCCTCCGGCGGAGCTCCGGAACAGGCCCCATGATGGGATCTCATGGGAACAGAAGGTTGCAGCGGTGGAACTAGGGTTTTCTCTGTTGTTCTGATGGTTTCGGGGTACGTAGGTATATATAGGAGGAAGGAGGGTACCGGGGGCCAGACGTGGGGCCCACGAGGCAGGGGGTTCCCCCACCCTCGTGGACGCCATGTGTGCCCTACTCTATGGTTCTCAAGTCTCCCATGCGTATTTTGCTCAAAAATATCTCTCCCTAAGGTTTCATTCCGTTTGGACTCCGTTTGATATTCCTTTTCTGTAAAACCCTGAAATAGGCAAAAAACAGCAATCTGGACTGGGCCTTTGGGTTAATAGGTTAGTCCCAAAAATAATATAAAAGTGTATAGCAAAGCCCATTAAATATCCAAAACAACATAAATAATAGCATGGAACAATAAAAAATTATAGATATGTTGGAGACGTATCAAGCATCCCCAAGCTTAATTCCTGCTCGTCCTCGAGTAGGTAAATGATAAAAATATAATTTTTGATGTGGAATGATAACCAACATAAGTTTCAATGTAGTACTCTTAATTGTGGCATGAATGTTCAGATCTGAAAGATTCCAGACAAAAGTCTATATTGACATAAGAAATAATAATACTTCAAGCATACTAACAATGCAATCATGTCTTCTCAAAATACTATGGCTAAAGAAAGTTATCCCTACAAAATCATATAGTCTGGCTATGCTCCCTCTTCATCACACAAAATATTCATATCATGCACAACCCCAATTTCAGCCAAGCACTTGTTTTCATACTCTATTCTTTCAAACCTTTCAACTTTCACGCAATACATGAGCGTGAGCCATGGATATAGCACTATGTGTGGAATAGAATGGTGGTTGTGGAGAAGACAAAAAGGAGGGAGATAGTCTCACATCGACTAGGCGCATCAACGGGCTATGGAGATGCCCATCAATAGATATCAATGTGAGTGAGTAGGGATTGCCATGCAACGGATGCACCAGAGCTAAAAATTTATGAAAGCTCAACAAAAGAAACTAAGTGGGTGTGCATCCAACTTGCTTGCTCACGAAGACCTAGGGCATTTGAGGAAGCCCATCGTTGGAATATACAAGCCAAATTCTATAATGAAAATTCCCACTAGTATATGAAAGTGACTAAACATGAGACTCTCTATCATGAATAACATGGTGCTACTTTGAAGCACAAGTGTGGAAAAAAGATAGTAGCAATTGTCCCTTTTTTTGGGCCTTTCTTTTTTTCTTTGGCCTTTCCTTTTTTGGAGGGGCTTTCTTTATTTAGCCTTTCCTCACATGGGACAATGCTCTAATATTGATGATCATCACACTTACATTGATTTATAACTCGATACTAGAACAAAGTATGACTCTATATGAATGCCTCCGGCGGTGTACCGGGATGTGCAATGAATCAAGAGTGACATTTATGAAAAATTATGCATGGTGGCTTTGACACAAATATGATGTCAACTACATGATCATGCATGGCAATATGACAATATGAACATATGAATGGAACGGAGGAAAGTTGCATGGCAATATATCTCGGAATGGCTATGGAAATGACATGATAGGTAGGTATGGTGGATGTTTTGAGGAAGATATATGGTGGCTGTTTTGAGGAAGGTATATGGTGGGTGTAACGTACCGGCGAAAGTTCCGCGGTACAAGAGAGGCTAGCAATGGTGGAAGGGTGAGAGTGCGTAATATCCATGGACTCAACATTAGTCATAAGAACTCATATACTTATTGCAAAAATTTACGAGTCATCAAAACAAAGCAATCAACGCATGCTCCTAGGGGGGAGGTTGGTAGGAGTTAACCATCGCGCGCCCCCGACCTCCACACAATGGGTGACACTCTACAAATACATCATGCTCTAACTTCGTCACATAGTGGTTCACCATACGTGCATGCTACGGGAATCACTAATCTTAACACAAGTATTTCTCATTTTCATAATAACTCCACTAGCATGACTATAATATCACTATCCTCATATCTCAAAACAATTATGAAGCATCCAACTTCTCATCATATTCAACGCACTTAGTATGAAAGTTTTTTACTACATTCATCTTGGATGCCTATCATGTTATGGCTAGTTTTATAGCCAAAGCACATTACCATGCTGTTCTAATAGACTCTCAAAAGGATACAAGTGAAGCATTAGAGATCAACAATTTCTTGAAAAATAATTACCACCGTGCTCTAAAAGATATAAGTGAAGCACTAGAGCAAAAATTATTCAACTCAAAAGATATAAGTGAAGCACATAGAGTGTTCTAACAATTCCTAAGCCATATTTATCTCTCTCAAAAAGGTGTGTCCATCAAGTATAATTGTGGCAAACTAACAAGCAAAGACTCAAATGATACATGACGCTCCAAGTAAAACACATATCATGTGGTGAATAAAAATATAGCTCCGAGTATAATTACGGATAGATGAAGACGAAAGAGGGGATGCCTTCCCGGGGCATCCCCAAGCTTAGGCTTTTGGTTTTCCTTGAATTTTAACTTGGGGTGCCTTGGGAATCCCCAAGCTTAGGCCCTTGCCACTCTTTGTTCCATACTCCATCAAAGCAATACTCAAAACTTGAAAACTTCACAACACAAAACTTAGACAAAAGTCTCGTGAGCTCCGTTAGTATAAGAAAACAAACCACCACTCAAAGGTATTGTAATGAACTCATTCTTTGTTTATATTGGTGTTAAACCTACTTTATTCCAATTTCTCTATGATTCATACTCCCCAATACTACTCATAGATTCATCAAAATAAGCAAACAACACACGAAAAACAAAATCTGTCAAAAACAGAATAGTCTGTAGTAATATGTAACTTTCGCATACTTCTGTAAAATCCAAAAAATTTGAAATAAATAGGTAAACATGAGTAATTTCTCTATTAATCATCTTCAAAAATAATCAACTAAATAGCACGCTCCAGTAAAATTTGGTGACCATTCTAGCGAGCGCTAATGATTCTGTTTTTCACAGCAAGATCATATAAACTTCACACAAGTCTTTCCAAAGGTTTTACTTGGCACAAACACTAATTAAAACACAAAACCACATCTAAACAGAAGCTAGATGCAATATTTATTACTAAACAGAAGCAAAAACAAACAAAAAATTGGGTTGCCTCCCAACAAGCGCTATCGTTTTAGGCCCCTAGCTAGGCATGATACAAGGATAGATCTACGTATTGCCATCTTTGGAAGGCAATCCATAGTGGCTCTCATAATAGATTCATATGGTAATTTGATTTTATTTCTAGGAAAGTGTTCCATGCCTTTCCTTAACGGAAATTGGAATCTAATATTTCCTTCCTTCATATCAATAATTGCACCAGTCGTTCTAAGTAAAGGTCTACCAAGAATAATAGGACATGAAGGATTGCAATCTATATCAAGAACAATGAAATCTATGGGCACATAATTCCTATTGGAAACAATAAGAACATCATTAATCCTTCCCATAGGTTTCTTAATAGTGGAATCCGCAAGATGCAAATTTAAAGAACAATCATCAAGCTCATGGAAACCTAGCAAATCACAAAAAGTTTTTGGGATAGTGGAAACACTTGCACCCAAATCACACAAAGCAAAGCATTCATGATCCTTTATTTTAATTTTAATAGTAGGCTCCCACTCATAATAAAGCTTTCTAGGGATAGAAACTTCCAATTCATGTTTTTCTTCATAAGATTGCATCAACGCATCAACTATGTATTTGGTAAAAGCTTTATTTTGACTATAAGCACGCAGAGAGTTTAGTATGGATTGCAACAAGGAAATACAATCTATCAAAGAGCAATTATCATATTTGAATCCCTTGAATCCAAAGTAGTGGGTTCATCACTATGCAAAGTTTTAATCTCTTCACTCCCACTTTTAACAATTTTAGCATCAAGATCTAAAAATCTGAATCATTGGGACACCTTAAAGTAGACTCATCTCCAATCCCATATTTATCAAGATTCATACTAGAAAACAAGGATCTAATAGGAGACACATCAATAAATTTCATATCTTCAACTTTATTTTCATGATAAATAGAGGAACACGCTTTTATATAATTCTCTCTTTTAGCACGCATCCTAGCGGTCATTTCTTTGCATTTATCAATGGAAATTCTCATAGATTTGAGAGACTCATTGATATCATGCTTAGGTGGGATAGATCTAAGTTTCAAAGAATCAACATCAAGAGTAATTCTATCCACACTTCTAGCCAATTCATCAATCTTAAGCAATTTTTCTTCAAGAAAAGCATTGAAATTCTTTTGCGAATTCATAAACTCCTTAACACTAGTTTCAAATTCAGAAGGCATCTTTCCATAAGATTTATTGTAGTAATTACCATAATTATTAGAGGAATTACTAGGAAAAGGCCTAGTATTAAAGTTTCCTCTATATGCATTGTTACCAAAATTATTCCTACCAACAAAATTCACATCCAAAGATTCATTATTATTTTCAATCAACGTGGATAAAGGCATATCATTAGGATTAGAAGAAGCACTCTTAGCAAATAATTTCATAAGTTCATCCATCTTTCCACTCAAAACACTAATTTCTTCAATAGCATGTACTTTTTTACTAGTAGATCTTTCGGTGTGCCATTGCAAATAATTAACCATAATATTATCTAGAAGTTTGGTAGCTTCTCCTAAAGAAGTTTCCATGAAAGTGCCTCCTATGGCCGAATCTAAAGGATTTCTAGAAGCGAAATTCAAGCCAGCATATTTTTTTTGAATAATCATCCATAAGTTCAAGCCATGTGTAGGGCAATTACGTATCATTAATTTCATCCTCTCCCAAGCTTGTGCAACATGCTCATGATCTAGTTGCTTAAAATTCATAATATCGTTTGTAAGAGAGATGATCTTAGCAGGAGGGAAATACTTAGAGATAAAAGCATCTTTGTACTTATTCCATGAATCAATACTATCTCTAGGCAAAGAGAAAAACCAAGTTTTAGCATGATCTCTAAGTGAAAACGGAAATAACTCCAATTTAACAATATCATTATCCGTATCTGTTTTCTTTTGCATATCACACAAATCAACAAAGTTTTTTAGATGGGTAGCGGCATCTTCACTAGGAAGGCCGGAAAATTGATCTTTCATGACAAGATTCAACAGAGCAACATTGATCTCACAAGATTCAGCATCGTAATAGGAGCAATCGAAGTGCTAATAAAACATTATTGTTGGTATTGGAGAAGTCACACAATTTAGTATTGTTCTGAGCCATAGTGACAAGCAAGCAATCCAACACAGAAGCAAACAAGAAGCAAGCGAACGGTAAACACACGGCAAAAGAAGGGCAAATAAAACGGCAAGGGTGAAGTGGGTGAGAGGAAAGCGAGAGTCAAATAAATGTAATGCGAAGGATAAGGGTTTGTGAAAGGTACTTGGTATATGACTTTTGCGTAAGCCTCCCCGGCAACGGCGCCAGAAATTCTTCTTGCTACTTCTCGAGCTTGCGTTGTATTCCCTCGAAGAGGAAAGGGTGATGCAGCACAGTAGCCTAAGTATTTCCCTCAGTTTTTGAGAACCAAGGTATCAATTCAGTAGGAGACCACGCGCGAGTCCCTCGCACCTGCACAAACAAATAAGAACTTCACAGCCAACGCGATAAGGGGTTGTCAATCCCTTTACGGTCACTTACGAAAGTGAGATCTGATAGAGATGATAGTTTGATATTTTTGGTATTCTTTGGATATAAGAACAGAAAGTAAAAGCGGAAAAGTAAAGTAGATTGTAGATTGATATGTTGAGAATAGACCCGTGGGCCATAGGTTTCTCTAGTGGCTTCTCTCATGATAGCGGAATTCTACGGCGGGTAAACAAATTATTGTCGAGCAACTGATAGAAAAGCGAATAAATATGAGACTATCTAGGCATGATCATTATATATAGGCATCACGTCCGAGACAAGTAGACCGAAACGATTCCGCATCTACTACTATTACTCCACACATCGACTCCTATCCAGCATGCATCTAGAGTATTAAGTTCATAAGAACAGAGTAACGCCTTAAGAAAGATGACATGATGTAGAGGGATAAACTCAAATAAGATGATATAAACCCCATATTTTTATCCTCGATGGCAACAATACAATACATGCCTTGCTGCCCCTACTGTCACTGGGAAAGGACACCGCAATATTGAACCCAAAGCCAAGCACTTCTCCTATTGCAAGAACTATAGATCTAGTAGTCCAAACCAAACCAGTAATTCAAAGAGACTTGGAAGGATATTATAATCATACATAAAGAGTTCAGAAAAGAACAAAATATTTCTCATAGATAATCTTGATCATAAACCCACAATTCATCGGATCTCGACAAACACACCGCAAAAATAGATTCCATCGAATAGATCTGCTCGAAGACCAAGGAGAACTTGGTATTAAGATCCAAAGAGAGAGAAGAAGCCATCTAGATACTAGCTATGGACCCGAAGGTCTGTGGTAAACTACTCACAACTCATGGTGAGGCGACGATGATGATGTAGAAGCACTCCATGATAGACTCCCCCTCCGGTGGAGCTCCGGAACAGGCCCCAAGATGGCATCTCACGGGAACAAAAGGTTGCGACGGTGGAACTAGGGTTTTCTCTGTTGTTCTGATGGTTTCGGGGTACGTAGGTATATATAGGAGGAAGGAGGGCACCGGGGGCCAGACGTGGGGCCCACGAGGCAGGGGGTGCGCCCTATAGGGGCGCCCCCACCCTCGTAGACGCCACGTGTGCCCTATTCCGTGGTTCTCAAGTCTCCTGTGCGTATTTTGCTCCAAAAATATCTCTCCCGAAGGTTTCATTCCGTTTGGACTCCGTTTGATATTCCTTTTCTGTAAAACCCTGAAATAGGCAAAAAAAACAACAATCTGGACTAGGCATTTGGGTTAATAGGTTAGCCCCAAAAATAATAGTAAAATGCATCATAAGTCCTAGAACTTTTAGAGGTGTGTCAGTTTAGTCCTATAACTTTGAAACTGCACTTTTTGGTCCTAAAACTATTGGAAGTGTGTTAGTTTAGTAATATAACTTCAAAACTGTAGTTTTAGGTCCTAAAACAATTGCAGGTGTGTCAGTTTAGTCCTATAACTCCGAAACTGCAGCCATCAATGGCATGACGGCTTGAGCGCTAGCGAGGAAAGTTGACCGGTCATCTTAGCCTCAACCCGCAGTAGCAGAATGACATGTCGCACAACGTCCAATTGCTATCCACCTATGGCTGTTGCTGGGGCTACGTCACTCCCGCCCACCTTTGCATCAGCTTCGTAGTTTCCGCACACTCCTCAGCATCGTTCGTCAACAGCGACAATTCCCACTTGTGGTCATGTTCGTGCCTAAACAACAACTTGCACGACGAGCTCTACGAGAAGAGTGTAGGGCAACGATGATGCCATGCGAGACAGAGAGAGGTGGGTGGTGGGATGGCGTCTTCCACCCCGATTGGCTCGGGATCTCCCGGCGGCCACGTCGAGGGAGAGGGATGTCGTCCTCCATCTACACTAGATCAGGGTCTCCCCGTTGGCCGTGCCAAACCTCTCAACAAGATTTCCCTATAGCTCATGACCATGCAGGTGGTGTGAGTGTGCATGTTGCAACACACACAACACCATGGAAGTGTATGGACCAGTTTTGGGAAGTAAACACATATAAAGGAATCATTTGAAAAAAATGCACCATAGATGATGGCCATGCAATCTTAACAAACTTACTTAGTTTTGGGATCCAAAATTGTAGTTTCGAAGTTATAGAACTAAACTGACATACCTTCAATAGTTTTGGGAGCCAAAACTGTAATTTTGAAGTTATAGGACTAAACTGACACACCTACAATAGATTTAGGACCAAAAAATGTAGTTTCAAAGTTATAGGACTAAACTGACACGCCTCCAATAGTTTTATGACCTATGATGTATTTTACTCCAAATAATATAAAAGTGTATAACAAAGTCATTAAACATCCAAAACAGCATAAATAATAGCATGGAACAATAAAAAATTATAGATACGTTGGAGACGTATCAGTGATTGATGACAATATAGGTTATGTTTTCAACGGGGATAAACCTATATATGAAGTATAAATACTGATATTGAGGAATTTGATTGCAAGATATAGAAGAACTCCCCCTCAAGATGTGCATAGTGAGGAATTTGATTTTGAAGCAATGCACATTTGAAGAGTAGTATCATGGAGATCGCCCCCTATATCTTGTAATTCATACACGCATTTAACATATGATAAGAAGAATTTGAAATGCATGATGAAATATGGTGACTGGTGTAATTCAACATGCGTGCATTAACATATATGAGGAAATAGCATGCAGAAGAACAAAGTGAAAGTATCAGACCACCATCGGGTTTAAGTTTACAACTCAATCCAACAAAGTCTTCAAAAGAACGAGAGTTATAACTTAGCAAAAAAACGTCCATATATAAAGACCCACTTGAAGACTAACTCAAATTTATTCCCCTTTGTCATCGGATGACCAAAAGGGACGAAAAATGAGACTAACGCCCCTGAAGAATATCACGAAGACGATGGAGGACCGCCAGTGTTGTTGGGGTCGGTTGTTGGACGAGGGCCTCCCGTAGTGTCGTCCAAATATTCATACTCATCGGTCTCGTGTGATGAAGAATATGAGCTGGCCACCAAGGAAGGAACTTTGACTTTCTTGAATTTCTTCGCCGGAGGCTGAGACCAGTCAAAGTCTTCCTTGAAGCCCATTTGCTTCAGATCTTCTTCGATGTAGAGATGAGACATAACAGCCCAGGTGCGATTAAAAACTTCATGGAGGTAGTAGTGGTTTTTCTTCACTTCATTGTATGTATCAGTCATGTTGTGAAGAATTGAACGAAACTACCTCTTGACCCATTTTTGGTTGCGATCAACCTTTTGATGAAGACTAGGGAGAAGCTCACGATCAGTCATCACCCTTGGAGCTGTGCCTTGAGTATTTTGCTTTGAAGCATTGGCGGCAGAGTCATGAGTGGCAGAGTCATCATTGGTAGAGTAGGACGTAGCTTTGCAGAATTGACCATCCAATGGATGAATTCCTTCATCAATGATTGCAGCTTTTCCTTTTCCGTCAGCTGAGGAATGTGTCCGTTTGAGGACTTCATGTGGAGGCAAATAGCTGAGATGATTCTGAAAGTCAGCCTTGTAAGCAATTGAAGACCTTGTTCTGATGAATCTCATGATCCAGGGAGCATAAGGCTTCAGGTTAAAAGGAGACAGTCCAACATTTGCCAGAGTCCTCATGAAGAAATCATTAGAGTTGATGGGGATCCCATGCATTGTATAGAACAACAGATTCTTCATGATGCCAACGATTTCTTCATCATTCGAGTCGTGGCCTTTGATTGGACTCAATGTCTTTGTCAGAATGAGATAGACAGCCCGAGGCACATATAGCAATTCCTTCACGAGTAATTTGGTTCTTGGTGCTTGACCAGGCTTCAGCGGTTTCATCAATACTTGCATATAATGGTCAGTAAGTTTAGGTTCATGATGTACACACCGTGCACCATCAAGGGGAGGACTGAGAGGCAGGGCCTGAAGCAATTCAGAGGCCGGTGTCTTGAAGTGAGTGTTTTCTGCCATCCAGTCCAACACCCAAGAGTTTATATCTTCAGTAGTTCCGGTGATGTGTAGTGTTTCATAGAACTGAAGGATGAGCTCTCCATTCCAATCAAATATATATGTCTATGCAGAGGTGAGCAATCCAGCATCGTAGAGAACGCTGAGGACCGGTGTGAAGCAAGGCAGGGATTCCATATTGTCGGGGGAAACTGTCCACCACGAACACCTATGGGACCGGAGCCCCTTGTTTGTGCGGTAAGAGGGCGGAGGGAGCACGAAGAGCAGATCGTAGTGAACACGCGGGCAGTTTACCCAGGTTCGGGCCGCGATGGACGCGTAAAACCCTACTCCTGCTTAGTTGTGTATTGAGTTGGAGAGCTCGGGAGCTTGAAGAACTAGCTACACCGAGCGTATGAGCGATCTAGGTTCCGAACCCTTTCTACGTTGTGCATGGGCCTCCTTTTATAGTGCAAGGGGTCACCGACAGGTGTCAACGTAGGAGAAAGGGTAAAAATGTAAAAGAGGTGGTAGTTGTAATAGTGCGAGAATAGTGGAGCTACAGTGCGTGAACAGTGGTCGCTACCTACTTTGACAGTGGGGGACAAGAGCATTTAATGCCCGTCGCCGTCGACCCCAAAAGCGCCCGCCCTTGCGTCTCCGTTTGCCACGGCGATGGCTTTACCACCGTGGAGTGCCACCGTGTCCCCCAGGCTGCACAGCCATCCGCCACGCGTCCCAGGAGAGGCCCCAGGGCGATGCGTGGGCCGATGAGCTGGAGCGCGGGCACACAGCGCAACTCTCCAGGCAAGCACCTTGCCGGGGTCTTGACCTTGCCGGGCCCGGGAGCTTGTCGGGCTCTGAAGCTTGTCGCTCCCCGGGCCTTGCCGGGGCGCACGTTGCGCCGAGGCATGTCTTCTGTAATGGAATCTTCTAGTCTTCCTGGCAAACTCCTCTTGCCAGGGCCTCGCGTGGGTGAGGTAATCTTGAGCCTGGAGCGGCCTTCCCGGCAAGCTCCACTTGCCGGGGTCTCGATCTTCTGTCTTGTATACTTTGTTTTTGAATGGTTTTGTATGGAGCAGGAAGGTCTCCGGCGAGCACGTGGTCCACCCTGCCGCGGGAAGCTGCTACTGTCCGTGCACAAGTTGGGGTACTGAGGTACCCCTACCTTAGTACACCGACAGGAGCCCCCGGGCCTGGGCCACACACGGTGCCGAGCGCTGTTGGGCCAGGCCCATAACAGTGCACGGACACACGCGGCCCACGGCGCGCCGAATCCACTTCCGCATCCGCCGCGTCCCCCCGTAACGGCACGCGTCGATTGCGGCGTCGTGGGATGGGACGTGGCCACGTTCTTTTAATGGAAAGAGCGAAACGCCCCCCACTTCCCCATAAAAGTAGAGGAAGCAGGAGCGGTTCCCCTCCTTACGCTTTCATTGCATCCTCTTCCATCTCCAGAGATCCCCTTTGCGCTCCGCCTCCACACCTCCGCCATCGCCGTCTGCATCTCCGGCGCCGTCGGGCTCTTCGTCCCTCTTCCTCCGCCGCCTCCGCCATGGCCCCGAAGACCGAGAAGGCGAAGGCGGAGAAGACCAAGAAGGAGAAATCGGAGCAAGCGGCGAGGCTTACCTTGTACCGGAAGCGGAACCTCGTCTTCCCGCCGAGGCTCAGCGCGCGGGAGCTCTGGAACAAGTATTACTTGTTCTGGTCCAAGAAGACCAAGGCGCACCCCCGCACTCGAGCTTATCCGGCCGCCGCCAAGGACAACTACCCCGGCGGGTACTATTTCTTCGCAGCCTTCTTCCACTGCGGTCTTTGCCCTCCTTTTTCCGAATTCTTCTGTGACATAATGCACACCTACGGCCTCCATCTTCTTGACTTCACCCCCAACGCCATCCTCACGATGGCGGTTTTCGCACACATGTGCGAAAACTATATAGGAATATACCCAAACGTAGCGCTGTTTAGGCACTTCTTCACCCCTAGAGCAGAGGCCGGCGCCCCCCTCTCTGGAGGAATATCTTGGGTTTTTCGTCTGAACAAGAAGGAGTCCTACTTGCCGGGAGAGCTCCGCGGCAAGTGGGAGGAGTGGCGTGCTGACTGGTGCTGGATTGTCGAGGACCAGCCGCAATCCTTCACCGCGCCGCGCACAACGCCCCTCGTGCGCGGCAGGGACTGGAGCGAGCTGGATTCGGACGACAACAAGCTTGACATCGCCCTCATCAGGATTCTGCGTCTCCGGGTAGCAAGGTTGTCTGTCGCAGAAGTAGGCATAGACTTCCTCCGCCGCCGCATCGCCCCTCTCCAAGACAGGAAAAGGCCGGCCTGGGAGTACGGCAACTCGGCGGATATCATGAGGCTGCGCCCTGGGCTCAACTTTAACTTCACGTCGCTGGAGCTGAAGGGGATGGTCCGGGAACTGTTTAAGCACGACCCGGCCCACCCGGAATGGTTCAGGGGTCCCCGGGGAGTGGTGCCTCTCTGCAACAGCACAGCCAGGGACAACCTCCGCGCCATGATGCCCGCGTGCGACTCGCATGGCGTCGACCGCACGTGGATTGCGCCCAAACCAGACGTCATCTTGAATCTCTTCGACAACCTGGTGGAGGTGGCGAAGAACAAGAACGAGACCCGGGAGCTGACACGGGACACCACCGACCAGGAGATAGCGTACATCGCTTCTCGGGTTGAAGAGGCCGCTGCAGCCGCAGCGGCAGGAGAATTCGGCTACACGCCCGAGGAGGCAGAGGCAGCGGAAGTGTCCTGCCAAGCAGAGGAGGCAGAGATCCGCAGGCTACTGAAGCTGCCTCCCGACGAGCTCGCCGGGGTTCCATCCTTGAGGCACTCCGGGATCATCGGAATCCAGACGGAGGACGCGGCGAGAGGCAACGCCGCCGGAGGGAACAGGGGCGCCGCAGGGAGCGGAGGCGCCGGAGCGAAAGAGGCCGCAGCGCAGGGCGCCGGGCCCAGCAAGCCTGCCGGGGAGGAGGAGGAGGAGGACGACGCCGAGGCCGCCGAGGACTCCGACGGGTCTCTGGAGCTCTACGCCAACGACATCTCCTCGTCGTCGGAGACCTCCCCGCCCCGGGCAAGCCCCAGGCGGTCTCCGATGAAACGTCTCCGCAAGGCGACAACAGGGACAAGGGCACAGGCGCCCCAGCAACAGCCAACTCGCCGGGCAGCGCGAGCTCCCCGGGGGAGTCAAGCTGCGACGGGGGCGCCCGGCGCACCAGTCACTGCGGAGGCGGCCCGCGCGCAGGCCACAACAGAGGCACCCCGCAAGCAGGCCACATCGGAAGCGCCCCGCAAGCCAGCGCCGAGCGGAAGGGAGTCTTCACAGAGCGGAGCGGCGGCTCCGCCCGCTCCCCGGGCCCCGGCTACCACAGGGGCTGGGTCTTCGCAGCCCCCAGCCCCGGGGACCGCCAAGCGCCCGAGGGAGTCTTCGCCTCCTGCTCCCCGCGCGGACGCGCCTCAGGTGGAGTTTGACTTCTCCGCCCTGAGCGACGACGACGACGAGGAGGAACAGGAGTAAGTATTCGAGGCCTTGTATCTTTTTCAACATTGTCTTGGTTTTTGTTGATGCTGATCTCGTTTCTTGTTTTGATTTCAGGTCCTTGGCCCAGCGAGCAGCGAAAAAGGCCAAGGTGCCCGTGGTCGAAGTCGCGGACGACTCGCCCATCGCGGCGACTGGGGACGTGCCGGAGCCAGGCTTGCCGGACCCGAGCGCTGCTCCGAGGAGCAGCCCCCAGCGCAGCCCCCAGCGTAAGTCTGGGTCTTGTGCTTCCGCTCGTCGGGCGCGCTCGAGGATTTGTCCTTGTTCTTATATCTTGATGCTTTTGTCTTTTCTTGTGCAGAGGTGGAGCCACAGCCGCAGGAGCGTCCGGAGGTCGCTCCCGAAGAGCCGCGGGCCCCGCCGTCCCCGCCAAGGCCGAACTCCCCGGCGAGGGAGAGCGCTCCGCCAAGGGCGGGTACTCCGCCAAGGGCGAGTACCCCGCCAAGGGCGAGCAGCCCGGCGAGGGCGGCCACTCCGCCAAGGCAGAGCTCCCCGGCGAGGGAGCCCGCCGCTGACGACGTCCACCAAGGTAGGTTCTGTAACTTTGTCTCCTTGGAGTCGTCTCTTTTTGGATATTTGCTTGAACTTCTTTTGCTTCTTCTTCTTCTAGATCCTCCTCCCCCCGAGCAGATGGAGACGGAAGTCATCGTCATCGAGGAGGAGGGCGCGCAGGGCGGCGGCGGCGGCGCCCCTGTCGCTGAGGACACGGCGGGAGCCGCCGAGCCGGCCGCGCAGGAGACCGCTCCGGCTGCGGACGCAGCGGCCGGGGAGGGGGACGGCGACCGCACCGCCGGCTCGGAGGCGGCGTGAGCATCAAGTGTTGCGCCGGCCGCCGACCCCTCCGCCGGAAAGGAGCAGGCCGGCTACTACCTTGAAGCCCCCAACGGCATCTTCATCCAGGTGCCGTGGGGTTCTGCATCGCGAGCCCCCGCGGAGGGCGAGGCCTTTGATGGAGAGGTCCTCGCCTCCGCGGGCTTGAAGATCGTCGAGGCGCCCGGCGGGAGCGACGGGCCCGAAGAGGGGAAGCTGCTTCACCAGCTCCTGGCCCTTTACCGGGCCAGGCAGGCGAAGCTAGCGTCTCGGGAGGCCCTTGCCGCCAAGGCCGCCGTCGAGATGGAGAATCGCGCGGCGGAGCTCCGCGCCGCCAACCAGGCTGCCCTCCGCGAGGTAGCGGAGGAGCGCGAGAGGCTCGCCGGGGAATATCAAGAGTGGCTGCTGGAGAAGGCCGAGGCCGAAGAGCAGCAGCGGCTCGCCGGGGTAGAGCTATCCCGGCGAGAAGGAGAGCTCGCCCAGCGGAAGGTCAACCTCGACTCCCACGAGGAAGACCTTGCTGCTCGGGAGCAGGCCCTTGGCGGGGAGCTGAAGGAGGCGAAAGCCGCCGCGGCTGCCGCGGAGACCGCCAAGGAGGAGCTTGCCGGCAAGGTCGCGCAGCTGGAGGAGTCGCTGAAGGCGAGTGTGGAGAGGGTCGCCGCGCTCAACACAGAGCGCGAGAAGGACGCCCACACCAACTCAGAACTCCAGGTGCGTCTCTCTGAAAAGGGCGACGAGCTGAAGGCCGCCAAGGACTCCATCGAGGATCTGGAACTGAAGGTCTCCACACTGAAGGACTCGCTCGACGCCGTCCGGGACCGGGAGACCAAACTGAAGGAGGAGCTCCGCAAGGAGCGAGGCTTGGTGGACAGCGCCAACAAAGCGGCCGAGAACTTCCGCCGTACCGTTGAGGTATGGACCGAGGACTTGGTATCTTCTGCGTCCAACATCGACCAGGAGCTGCTGGCGCTGAAGCTGGAGCATCTCATCTACTCCCCGGATCCAAACCTCCCTCACAGCGCCAAGCTCAGCCTCTTCTTCAGGGGGATCGCGCCGGCCCTTGCAGATCTTTGGAAGAAGATTCCCGCGCAGCTGGCCGAGGAGTCGCGCCGGCTCTGCACGGGAACCTTGGAGCGTGTGCTGATGAAGATTGTATACCGCAATCCCGGCATAAACCTCACCAACGTTCTTCGCAGCCTGCCGGCCGACGCGAACATGGAGGCGTTGAAGGAGCAGGTCGCCCACATCATTGCCAAAGTGAACAAGATCTCCAGGATCGAGGGCGACCGCGTAGATTAGGCCTCCTTTATCTTTATCTCTTTTTGTTGCTGCATAGGATGTTATGAACTCATTAATCATTGCGACAAGTTATCCTTTGTAAGATATTTATCTTATTTTGATCAATCAGTGCAATGTTATCTTCCTTGTCTTGGTCATCTACTTTGTACGTTTTTCACCCTACGCTCCCGGGGAGCTTGCCGGCAAGGGGCCTTTGCCGCGAGCGCTGAGTGCTGGACTCTGAGCAGCCTGCTGGCCAAGGTCTCACCGGCAAGCAACCTTGCCGCAGCTAGTCGCAACGCACTTAGCTTGCTGAGTGGACTCGAAAACGAAGCAAGGGCGCGACACTTGTCGCAGCTCACTTAAGTCGTTGAGCGTACTCGAAAACAAGACAAGGGTGCGGCTAGCTACGGGTAGGATCCTCCGCGCACAGGTTTTCCATACAAAGTGTGATTGTTCAAGGAAGACAACGAAAAATTAAAAATTTGAACTGCTCAAATCTTAATAACTTAGCTTTCATATATTGCTTGCTTCTTGGTAAGGCTTCTCTTTCTTGAACAGCACTTGGTTCCTCTTCCATCTCCTTCCCCCCCGGCAAACTTGTGCGCGAGGAACGTTCCTTCTGCTTAAGAGGCAAGGAAAAAGAAGAGGGAAACAAGTATACGGCCTTTCGGCGTGCTAATGCTTACCGGATATGTATGTTGCACAAGATGCCAAATAACACATGCAAATAGCAAAGAAGGGCATGTAAAAGGCAAATAGCGCAGAACACAAAAACTTTACTGATGCACGGGGTCTGCGCCCGGCTTTGTACAAAGGGTTACATGCAACAGCGGCAAAGCTTGTACAAAAGGTGGTTGCCGGAGCGGATCACGGCAACCGCGCCTTATGGGTGAAACTTGCGAAGATGCTCTATGTTCCAGGAGTTGCTCACCGGTAAGCCTTCTTCGGTCTCAAGGCGGATAGCGCCGGGCCTTGTGACTTGTCTCACCCGATAAGGGCCTTCCCACTTCGGCGTCAACTTGTTGGAATTCTTGGCGGACTGAACACGCCGAAGAACAAGGTCACCTTCCTCGAGACTCCTGGCCTTGACCTTGCGGCTATGATAGCGGCGCAAAGCTTGCTGGTATCGAGCAGCTCGTACAGCAGCCTGGAGACGTTCCTCCTCGAGGAGCAATGCATCATCTTGCCGCAGTCGCTCTTGCTCGAGCTCATCATAAGCGAGCACTCGAGGAGATCCGTATACGAGTTCCGTGGGGAGAACTGCCTCTGCTCCATAGACTAGAGCAAAGGGTGTCTGTCCGGTGGCTCGACTTGGTGTCGTTCTGATTGACCAAAGAGCCGCCGGTAGCTCCTCTATCCAATTTCTTCCGCACCTGCGCAGCCTGTCAAAGGTCCTTGTCTTGAGTCCGCGCAGCACTTCAGCATTGGCCCTCTCCGCTTGACCGTTGCCCCTCGGGTGAGCAACAGAAGCGAAACAGACCTTGGCGCCAAGGTCTTGGACGTACTGCATGAAGGTGCGACTAGTAAATTGCGTACCGTTATCGGTGATGATCCTGTTGGGGATTCCGAAACGGCAAACAATTGACCTGAAGAACCTGACTGCTGACTGTGCTGTCACCTTTCTCACTGGTTCCACTTCTGGCCACTTTGTGAACTTGTCGATTGCAACGTACAAGTACTCAAAGCCCCCGACGGCTCGGGGGAAGGGGCCGAGGATATCGAGCCCCCAGACCGAGAAGGGCCAGGATAAAGGAATTGTTTGGAGAGCTTGAGCTGGCTGATGAATCTGCTTTGCATGGAACTGGCACGCCTCACACTTGGTTACTAGTGCAGTTGCATCTTGGAGGGCTTCTTGCCAGAAGAACCCTTGCCGGAAAGCTTTCCCGGCAAGCGCCCTTGCGCCAATGTGGTGGCCGCATATGCCTCCGTGTATTTCTGCCAACAGCTTCTGTCCATCTTCTCTGGAGATGCACTTCAATCTGACACCATTGAGCCTTCTTCTGTACAGCTCGTTATCCACGAACTGGTACATACTTGACTGCCTGGTTATCTTCTCTATTTCTTCTGGGTCGTCGGGAAGTTCTCCAGTTTGCAGAAAACGGACGATCTGCTGTGCCCATGCCGGAGCCTGAGGCTCAACGGCAAGGACTAAAGGCATGAGGGCCGCTGCGGGGACCTCAGCTTCCTCGGCAAGAACCCCCGGTTCCACCGGAGCTGATGATCCCCCGGCAAGCTCGCCGGGGCGAGGCTTGTCGGGAACACTTGCTTCAACTGCACAGATCCTCGGATTTGCAGGAGCAGACTGTTCCTCAGCGTTCTGGTTGTTGATCTTGGGGACCTTGGCGGCGGTTTCAGGAAGATCCGCCGGCAAGTAGTCCCCGGAGACCAACTTTCTCTTCTTGGACTGCCCAATTGATGGTGTAACGGATGGTTGAGTCAGCTTGAGCAAGAAGGTCCCTGGTTCCACAGGTAACTTCATCGAAGCACACTTTGAAAGGCCATCTGCTATTTCATTCTGAGCTCTCGGGACGTGCTCCATCTGCAGACCTTCAAAGTGCTCCTCAAGCTTCCTCACTTCATCTACATAAGCTTCCATCAAAGGGCTCTAATAACTCTTGTTAACTTGCCGGACCACCAACTGAGAATCTCCCCGCACAATCAGCTTTCTGATCCCAAGTTCGGCCGCAATCCTGAGGCCGGCAAGCAAGCCTTCATATTCAGCAGTGTTGTTTGTCGCTTGCTCCCTGGGAAAGTGCATCTGGATAACATACTTGAGGTGTTCTCCGGTGGGTGCTATGAGTACCACACCGGCTCCAGCGCCTTGCAGCGAGAAGGCACCATCAAAGTACATTACCCATTCACTTGTCGCTTCTTGCACGGGTACACTTGTCTCTTGCACTTCCTCATCGGGCGTTGGGGTCCACTCAGCTATGAATTCTGCCAAAGCTCGGCTCTGTATGGTTGAAGTACTTTCAAACTTGAGTCCAAAGCTCGACAGTTCCAGTGCCCACTCAACGATCCTGCCTGTCGCTTCTGGATTGCGCAATATCATCTTCAGCGGAAAGCGAGTGACCACTGTTATCTCATGTGCCTGGAAGTAATGGCGCATCTTTCTTGAGGCCATGAGGAGGCCGAAAAGCAACTTTTGCACACCAGAGTATCTTGACCTAGCTCCCTGGAGAAGGGAACTTACAAAATACACTGGGCGCTGCACCATCTTCTTCCGCACTTCATCCTGTTCCTGCGCAGAGTTGTCCTTGTCGGGGCCAGAGCTTGTCGGAGCAGCCCCCTGCTTGTCGCTGGATTCGCTTGCCGGTGGTGTAGCCTCCTCGTCGGACTCCCTCTCCGCTACTAACGCAGCACTAACCACCTGGTTGGTTGCTGCTAGGTATAGCAACAACTTTTCCTGTGGTCTAGGTGCGACAAGTATTGGAGTGGAGGATAGGTACCGTTTCAAATCTTGCAGCGCTGCCTCCGCTTCCGGAGTCCACTTCATGGGACCTGCCTTCTTCAAGATTTTGAAGAAAGGCAGGGCGCGTTCCGCAGACTTTGAAATGAACCTACTGAGGGCAGCCACACAACCCGCAAGCCTTCTGACATCCTTGACGCGCTTCGGGGCCTCGATCTGCTCAATGGCTTTAATCTTGTCGGGGTTAGCTTCAATCCCCCTTTGTGACACAAAGAACCCGAGAAGCTTGCCGGAGGGGACTCCAAAGACGCACTTCTCGGGGTTCAACTTGAGCTGTATTCTGCGCAGGTTCTGAAATATTTCTTCCAAATCTTGGACCAGGGTTTCCTTGCTCTTACTCTTCACCACGATGTCATCCATGTAAGCCTCTACATTTCTGTGGATCTGTGGCTCGAAAGCAGTGTGCACTACCCTTGCAAATGTTGATCCTGCATTCTTCAGTCCAAATGGCATGCGTATGAAGCAATAAGTGCCACATGGAGTGATAAATGCAGTCTTCTCTTCATCTTCTTTGGCCATAAAGATCTGGTGGTAGCCTGATATGCATCAAGAAAAGAGAGTAGCTCACATCCGGCAGCAGAGTCAACGATCTGGTCAATGCGTGGCAAAGGGAATGGATCCTTGGGACATGCTTTATTCACATCTGTGAAGTCTATACACAGTCTCCACTTCCCGTTGGCCTTGCGCACGACGACTGGGTTTGCTAACCATGTCGGATGGATCACACCTCTAACTAGGCCTGCTGCCTCTAGCTTCTTGATCTCTTCGTTGATGAATTCTTGGCGCTCCACGGCTTGCTTCCTCACCTTCTGCTTGACGGGCCGCGCATGAGGACAAACAGCAAGCTTGTGCTCAATTACCTTCCTGGGAACACCGGGGATGTCAGATGGTTGCCAGGCAAACACATCGACATTCGACCGCAGGAAGGCAACGAGCGCGCTTTCCTATTTGCTGTCAAGCGTGGCACTGATGGTGAAGGTACCACCAGTGTCGTCCTCCTTGGCGGACACCTTCTTGGTTGCCGGAGGAGCGGCCATCCCCTTCTTACACTTGCCGATGGAGCTCGATGGAACGTCCTCGACGGCAGCGAAGCACTCCGAAGAGGTGCGGTTGCCGGAGTGGGCCCCAGAGCACTTGCCGGACTTGGTCTTCGTCTTCTTCCCCCCGGGAGCTTCAGCGGCAAGTGTATCCTTCTCTGCTGCAGCTGCTGCATCCCGGTAGATCTTGTCGGCGCAGACAAGCGCATCTTTCTTGTCGCCATGGACAGTGATGACGCTTATCGGCCCCGGCATCTTGAGTACGTTGTAAGCATAGTGGGAAGCTGCCATGAACTTGGCGAGGGCGGGACGGCCGAGTATTCCATTGTATGGCAATGGAATATCAGCGACGTCGAAAGTGATGCGCTCAGTTCTGAAGTTGAGCTCCCCGCCAAAGGTCACCGGCAGAGTGATCTTCCCCTTGGGCTTGCTCCTTCCCGGGTTGATTCCTTGGAAAGAACCGGTCTCTTCGAGCTCGCCATCTGGGATTTGGAGTTTCTTGATCACAGCAGAGGAGATCAAGTTCAGCCCGGCCCCGTCGTCAACCAACATTTTGGTGACCTTGAGGTTGCGGATGGTGGGTGAGACCAGCATCGGCAAGCACCCGACCGCCGTGGTGCGGTCAGGGTGATCCTCAAGATCAAAAATGATGGGCGTGCTGGACCATTTGAGGAGCCTGCGCGACTCCACGGGCGGCTCTGCTGCATTCACCTCACGCACCCACTGCTTGAGCTGGCGGTGGGAGGTGTGCAGAGAGGCGCCACCGTCGACGCACAGGACCTCCGTGGCCTTCTGGAACTCCTGCTCGCTGTTATCTTCGTCCTCCATGTCTTCGTCGTCGTCCTCTTCGTCCTTGTCGCGGCCCCGGGGAGGTCGATCACCTTGCCGCTGCTTGGCCTTGCCGCGGCGTCCTCCCCGGCCATTGAACGGCCGCTTCTTGCTTGGCTCTCCCCCGCCACCTTGGGCCTTCTCCTTATCGCGCCTCTCGTACTCAGCCTTCTGCTGCTCGACGAGGTACTCGACGCATTTGCAGTTGGAGAGGTCGTGGCCATTGGTGCGGTGGATCTTGTAGTATTGCTTGTCGGAGCCGTCCTGCTTGTCGGCCGCCGCTACAGGGGCAGGCTCCTTGCCGGAGCCGCCGGCCTGCGTTTGCTTGGCGGGAGCCTCCTTGCCGGACTTCTCGACGGCAAGCACTTCCTTCTTGTTCTTCCTTCTGTTATTCCGCCGCCGGCTCTTCTTTGCTGGGGCGGCGTCGTCGCTGTCGCTTCCTCCTGCGCCAGCATCCTCGCCGGGGAGTCTCCTCCCTTCTTCAGCGCGTGCGCACTTATCAGCCAGAGCATAGAGCTCGCTGACATCCCGAATCTTGGTCATCGCCATTTCTTCACGCATGCGGCGGTTACGCACGTTCTGGTGGAACGCGCTGATAACCGCGGCAGGGTGGACGTCGGGGATGTTGTGCTGTACACGGCTGAAGCGTTGGATATACTTGCGCAGGGATTCTCCTTCCTTCTGGGCCAGAATGTGGAGATCGCTCTCCTGGCCGTGGGGTTTGTGGCCGCCGGTGAAGGCGCCAACAAACTGGTGGCAAAGGTCTGCCCAAGAAGAAATGGAGCCTTCCAGCAAGTGCATAAGCCAGGAACGAACATTCGGCTTAAGCACGAGCGGGAAGTAATTCGCCAAAATCTTCTCGTCGCGCCCCCCCAGCGGTCTGCACCGCGATGGTGTAGATGCTGAGGAATTCCGAGGGGTGCGTCTTGCCGTCGTACTTCTCCGGTACGTCGGGCTTGAAATTCTTCATGCTGGGCCACTGGACGCGCCGCAGCTCGCGGGTGAACGCAGGGCAGCCTGCCGCGTACGGCAAGTCACCTGGTTCACCGGGCGCGCGCGCGTCGACAGCGTTCCCAGCCCTCTGGTCTGATTGTCGCCGAGCTTCTCGGCGGCGCTCGATCGTCGTCCGAGCGTCTTCTTGTCGCCGGTCGTCAAGGACTTGGCGCTGGTCCCGACGAGCCCGCGGATCCGACGACGCCGTGGAGCCGTCGTCGGCGTTGTTCCGGCGGGGCGGCGTCTTCTGCTTCCGCGGCGGGGAGTGCACGGTTGTCGCACCCCCGGCGGTCTTGTCGCCGTCGGCCTTCGTCTTCTTAGCTTGCCGCGGCCGCGAGGTCGCCGGCTGCTGTGGAGAGTCGTTGTTTGCGAAGGCGATCAGGCTCTGGATGGTAGCCCTCCAGTCTTCGGCCTTGTCTGCCGCTGGAGGGAAGTCGAGGAGCAGTTGCGCCCTTGCGAGCGCTTCTGCTGGAGTGGAGGGGAGCGGGGGCGAGCGGTGCGAGGAGCGGGATATGCTCGGACTTCTAACAGCGTTAGAAGGAGCAGGGTCCCGCCCCGGCGACCGTGCCTTGCTCGTGCCAGGACGATGGCCCGGAGCGTCCCGCGAACCTCCGGTTTGCCCTTGTCCCAGCAAGCGGATACCACCTCCTGTGGTATGGCGCTGCTGGGTTGTCGTGTGCTGAGATGGACGCGGCGCGTCCACGGAGACCGAGGCTCGGTCGTCCGTCCTGTCCTTTGATTTGGTGGCGCCGCGAGTGTCCTCGCCGGCGACCACCCTTCCGACGGCGTCTCCCCCGCCCACCGTTGGCTCCGGTGGCGGCGGATGAGACGCAGACGGGCCTCCGACCTCCGAAGCCTTCTTCTTCGGGGCCATGGTGATGTTGCTGATGAAGCTGGAGAGGTTGATGAAGAATGCGCCCGCGTGAACGCCGGATCAGATTCGCACAACCTCGACGCCCCCTACCTGGCGCGCCAAAGATGTCGGGGGAAACTGTCCACCACGAACACCTATGGGACCAGAGCCCCTTGTTTGTGCGGTAAGAGGGCGGAGGGAGCACGAAGAGCAGATCGTAGTGAACACGCGGGCAGTTTACCCAGGTTCGGGCCGCGATGGACGCGTAAAACCCTACTCCTGCTTAGTTGTGTATTGAGTTGGAGAGCTCGGGAGCTTGAAGAACTAGCTACACCGAGCGTATGAGCGATCTAGGTTCCGAACCCTTTCTACGTTGTGCATGGGCCTCCTTTTATAGTGCAAGGGGTCACCGACAGGTGTCAACGTAGGAGAAAGGGTAAAAATGTAAAAGAGGTGGTAGTTGTAATAGTGCGAGAATAGTGGAGCTACAGTGCGTGAACAGTGGTCGCTACCTACTTTGACAGTGGGGGACAAGAGCATTTAATGTCCGTCGCCGTCGACCCCAAAAGCGCCTGCCCTTGCGTCTCCGTTTGCCACGGCGATGGCTTTACCACCGTGGAGTGCCACCGTGTCCCCCAGGCTGCACCGCCATCCGCCACGCATCCCAGGAGAGGCCCCAGGGCGACGCGTGGGCTGATGAGCTGGAGCGCGAGCACACAGCGCAACTCTCCCGGCAAGCACCTTGCCGGGGTCTTGACCTTGCCGGGCCCGGGAGCTTGTCGGGCTCTGAAGCTTGTCGCTCCCCGGGCCTTGCCGGGGCGCACGTTGCGCCGAGGCATGTCTTCTGTAATGGAATCTTCTAGTCTTCCTGGCAAACTCCTCTTGCCAGGGCCTCGCGTGGGTGAGGTAATCTTGAGCCTGGAGCGGCCTTCCCAGCAAGCTCCACTTGCCGGGGTCTCGATCTTCTGTCTTGTATACTTTGTTTTTGAATGGTTTTGTATGGAGCAGGAAGGTCTCCGGCGAGCACGTGGTCGACCCTGCCGCGGGAAGCTGCTACTGTCCGTGCACAAGTTGGGGTACTGAGGTACCCCTACCTTAGTACACCGAGACATATCCACATGAGGAATATGCGCATAGTCGAAGACTTTGTCCTTACCATAAAGCAGTGAAGAATAGAAGTTTGCTTGGCTGGCAGTCCAGAAGCGCTTCCTTCTCAGATGAGCAGAGTCATATGGATTGAAGTCAGTGAAGAACACATGCTCGTGGAAGAAGTCATCAGCCTTGAATTTTTGCTTCTTAGAGAAGGGATCCTTTGGCTTGGGCTGAGGATTATCAGTTAATCTCATCACAACCTCAGGAATCACAGGCTAAGGAATTTCAGTTTCTACTTCAGCTGCAGCTTGAGACTTCAATTCTTCAGCAGCATTTTCATCAGCACTAGTGGCTGGAATTTCTTCATGTATGGAAGGAGTGGTGCGAGGTTCGTCAGAGCCCGTTTGAACTTCAGTGTGCTCCGGGGACTGAGGAATTTGTTGCAAAGGCATGAACAATGGAGAGTTGGGGTGCTGACTATCCCAAAAGTCATCGTTCATCACAGGAGTTGTGCTCCCAATGTCCACATCTTCATCATTGACACTCATTTCTTCAGCGTCTGCCTCTTCAGTTGTGAACTAAGGCATAGACGATGAGATTACTGGGGTTGAAGGGATGTTATCCATTTCAATTTCTTTGTCCAACTCCTCTGAAGAAGCAGCAGGAGGAACATCTTCATCAGATCCGCTTGGGATCACATATTCTTTGCCAAAAGGTATGATTTCCTTTGATGGCATGCTTGAGAGAGGAACAACATCAATGGGTTTGTTGACAGAACTAATCAATTTCTTCAGCTTCTTAGGGGCAACAGACACTGAAGAAGCAGATGCTTTCCTTTTCTTCACTGCTACTCGTTTCGAAGCCTTTGTTTTCCTCACTTCTGATGCAGAAGGAAGACCTGAACTTGGTGTTGGTGCAAGCGAAGCAGAGGAAATTGGTGCAGTTTCCTCAGGCACAACTGTTGCAGTTTGCCTGGCTTGGTCAGTTTCTTCAGGCACAACGGTTGAAGTCTCAGTTGGCCTGGCTTGTTCCTCATACGCAACACCAGTGGTTGCCCTGGCAATTCCTTCAGCGACTGGAATAGAGTCATCAGCCCTGGTAACTTGTGGGGACCCCGACTCATAAGTCGTGATCACCGAATGCACGTGTACAGTGATCCCAGAGATCAATGCTCACTGAACACACAGAAGCCGAATAACAAGAGCCTTACATCCATACATACCGTATTACACAAATAGGACCGTTATGGTCAAATCTTGAGTATAACATCACAGCAAAAATCTTCAATGACAACTTGGACCCATGCCATCTGCCTTAACCCTACAGGCATTCTGATTGGGAAGCGTCCTAGCTCGCATGTTCGTCACCAAGAAATCTTCATCATATCCTGTTCTCTCATGCCTGGCCAGTAAAATAACCAGTGGCAAGCCAATGAGTACTTTGAATGTACTCGCAAGCAACCCAAGTGTGATGACAGAATAATTATGCAAGGCTCTACTGCTAGATTGGCAGTTTTGCGGAAAGCTAGTTTTTCATATGCAAGTATGATCAACATATATCATGGACATGCATGTGTCTGCAACAAGTATCAGGAGGTTACAGACATCATTATCGAGAAAGAGTTGTAATCAACTCATGCTCAAGCTCATTGCGACTTTCTCACAATCACATCAACAGATTTACCCAAACCGTGTAGTTTCCCAGAAACTTATGGACATAGTCTAAGTAGCACCACCCAACTGTCCTTGACCGCGGACACGGCTATTCGAATAGTTTGACACTCTGCAGAGGTTGCACACTTTACCCACAAGATCCGGGGAACTTCCATGTCATCCACGACCCGCGGTACCTCAAGTACCCGGGGTAAGCACCCGATCACTACCTTTCCCTAGACGACACTAACACAGAGTCCACTCGATTGGTAACAGCCCCGTGCCAACATTTCACATATTGAAATTGTGGAGACTTGCTCCCATATTCATCACATACCACTGACACGGGGTACCATCGGTGTGTTCGGTGCCCTGTAAAAACAGTCATGGCCGCCTATCTAAGCACGACCCCGTCCCGAGAGTGACCTCATGTCACCCCCGTCACTAGTAATGCGGGCACCATGCTAGTATCGACCTAGGTAATCAATAATGCCCTTTCCCATATAAGGGTAGAGTGGTTGCGCATGTTTGGTTGGGACGGTAGTCACACATAAATCTAATCCATCTCTGTAAACAACACTTTCGTCAAGCCTCGGCACACTACTTCTTCACCAAGTAGTGCCCTAGTTCCTCATCAACTCCCAGGGGCATTAGTGGCACCCACTTGGTTATCTGCTAGTATGTCTTACCACACTTGTTTCACTCAATGCATAACCCTGACCCATTTTGCGTAGCCAACTACTATAGCACATATCTATCTAATCCCACCCACATAACCCTCATAGGAAGGTAGGGTCATGTTTGATGCAAGTTTCAATAGTAAAGTAACAAAGGTAGCAACCAAAGTGGTCTCCACCTCAACATGATTCCGATGCATTGATAATAAGGTGCTATGAGACATACATAAAAAGGTTTCTCGAACATGGTCAAAGGGCTGCTTGCCTTGTCCTTCCGAGTCTTCAAACCTTCTGGTCCATCTCCGAGTACTTCGTTTATTTTGTCAACTAACGATGGAAACAATCATAATAAGCAACACAACCAAAGCAAAAATAAAAGTGCTCTAAAAATAGGAGTTGGACTTTTCTAGGATACCTCTGGTCATATGAAAAATAACCAAGGTGGTTTCATTGGGGTATGATCAATGGATGGTTTGGCACATTTCAATATGATGGAATCAAGGGTTTTATGGATTTGAAAGAAGTGTACAGAAATATATTTTTGAACAATGAGCAAAGGCACCTATCCATCAAGTCATGATTTTAGAAGCATCTAGGAGTTGGTTTCACTAGATTTGGAATTCAAATGAATTTCCTAGGATTTTGCAAAGTTGATAAATATGAAGAAATGGCTCATTATTTGGTGGGGCACAGAAAGTATTAATAAAAATGTTCCAAAACTAAGTTTGGATATGACAAGCACCTAGGAATTTGAACCACTGCATTTGGATCAAATTTGAGCTCTGTGTGATTTTCTAAAGTTCATCACAGAAAATGGAATAAGGGTATTTGATAATTATTTGTGAAGGAAATCTTTCTGGAAAAATGTGCATGTTGCACCAACAGGTAGATCAGGATTTTAGAAACTACCAGAAATTTGAATCATCAGATTTGGAGTTAATTTGAATTATTCATGGGTTTTTGAATTATACAGAAAAAAGAAAAAGGGAAGGAGAAAGGGCTTATACCCTTATGCTGCACACTGGGCGAAAGATGGACGAATAGAAACTGGGCCGGCCCACGGCTCGGCCGCGTGCACAGGGGGGCGGTGACGTCGGAGGCGCCTTCGTGGAGTACGTTTCCCTGCGCGGAAGATTGAAATCTTGGGGCGCCTTCACTTAAACAGCGCGGACCCGGCGCCGACCCGCTGACGTGCGGGCCCCACGTGGCCCACTTGCCACCCGTCGTCGTCTACCTCTGGACGACAGATGACAGGGGGAACCGGACGCCACACACCGGCGCTCGCCGGCGGCACGAGCCACCCCAGGCGGAGCTCGGACCACCGCTAAGACCGGGAGGAAACGCCGGTGCTGTTCCAGCCGACGGAGCGCGCTGGGGAGCCCCAGAACGGTCGCCATCTTGCTCGCAACCGAAATGGGCTTCCAACGCTAGGCGTCGAGCTGCGAAGTCTCCCCTAACGGATTGATGAGGGCGGAAGGTTGCGGAGACTCCTAGGAAGCTCGGAGGCTTCGAAGGAGAGGAGGGGAGGGCTGGAGAGCTCGAATTCGAGCGGGGGACCGCGGCAACCGAGGCGTTTAGGGAGAGGCGAGGAGAGCCAGAGGGGGAGGCAGAGCATGTCCAGGAGGTTCACGGGAGAGAGGAGGTTCTAACCAAGCCGAGAGAGAGGGTCGGGGTGGCTTAAATAGGTGCGGCCGCGGTGCACCATGAGCGACGTCCATGGACGCGCTCGGGCGAGCTCGCGGAGGGAGAAGGAGGGCAGGGGAGGATAGGGCCGACATGTCTGCAGGTCACGGACGTCGAGGGCACCTCGGGAGACACGAGGGAAAGGCCCGAGGTGGTTGGGGGCTCCTAGTTGGGCGAGGCTACAGTGCGCCAGGGCACTGTAGCGTGCTCCAGAGCGCGAACTCTGCATGCCATGGCATAAACAAAGTGCCATTGTGCGTCCCCTTATGTCCAGCAGTGCTAGGGGTTAGTAAACTATTGCCCAGACGGCCTGGGATGCTCTGGAGGCCACTGGAGTGAGGAGGGAGGTGAGAAAGGAAAAGAATGTTGCTGTCCACAAGAGTAAAAATGGGGTTTTCACCCCCCCAATCATTGAGCTGTGGACATGGGGAAGTTACTGGAGGTAGAATATGATTAGGTTTACCTGTGGTAAGAATTTGAGGTAAAGGGGAATAGTAAAAGGGGTCAAAACAATGGTTTTGGTAAATTGGCAGAAGGTGTTTGATCATGTTTTGGGCAAGCAAATGATCTCCATTGGCTATGACACTTAACAGGATTAAATGTCTCATACATTTAGGCCCTCCCACCAAATTTGAGCTCATTTGGGCAAAGTTTCCAATGTAACTTTGGTGAACCCTAGAAATCAACAGAAATGGTTTCACCATGTTTGAGTTAAGCTAATCATCTCCCCTTGATGCACCACTTGGTTTAGTATCATCATTTGGGGTTATGATCATGCCCACAAAGTTTGGAGCCCCAGGTAAAAAGTTGACAATGTAGAGTTGTTCAAATTTGAATTTGAACAGAAATTGTTTTGGGGCACTTAGATCAAGTTATGCTTCTCCAAAACTTGTGCCATTTGGCATAGATGCATAATTACATAATTTTAGCATGTGCAGCAAGTTTGAGAGCATTTGGACAAGTTTGGCAATGTAAAGTTGCTCAAACTTCAAAATGGACAGAAAAGGTTTTGAGGGGATCAGATGATGTTTCCTTGATCTTCAAGGCATGAGGCTTTGCAAGATCATCAAATATGTCACATTTGACATGATAGAATTTCCCTGGAATTTTTGGAGAATATTTCCTTTGTAAATATTTCAAAAGCTTGAAATATCCTGAAAGGGTTTTGGAAGGATTTGCCCAATATTTTGAACATGGCCATGTGTTGAAACTCTTATATATGGACAATATATGTCCTATGAGTTTCCCTGAATTTTGGCAAATATTTTTGAAATAATTAAATAATTTTTCCCTATTAAAGACCATTTCTGGCTTTAAGAAAAAGCTTTTAAATAAAATATAAAAATATCTTTTAAAATTATAATTTTGTGGATTCTGGTAGTCCTATACCTAATAGGATTCAAATAAACTTTTTTGGAAGATTTTTCACACCCTAAATAAGGTACTTGTAGTGCAAACCTCAATTCAGGGGTTTTTGGAAAACTAATTTTAGAAAATACTATTTGGCCAAAATATTTTTATAAGAAAATTCTATACTGGTCTATACACATGGCATGATCATTGGGAAAAGGTTTTGGATCAAGGAGATGAAGTATAAGAGTTGGAGGATTTATTTGATTTTTAGAGCACTAGCAAGCAGCAAACAGAAAGTCAATCAAGCAAAGTCAAAATCACTCAAAAGTTTTTGCCAAACCACATTTTAGCATGATAATCAGCTTAAGCAATGTGGCATAAAAATCAGGGTGTGAGAGACCTACCCCCTTACAAGAATCTCGTCCCCGAGATTCCCAGACTAGGCGTGGAAAGGAATACGGAGCCTTGGATACGGGGTAGTCCTCACTTCTTCTCGTTGGTTCTGCTTCCGAGTGGTGCTCCATGGAATCTTGAAGTACTTGGTGGTGTGGCTTCTTGCTTGTTGCCTCCCTTGATGCAGGTTGCTGTAGGGTCTCTGGTATGGGTTAGGTTGAGTTAGATGTCAAAGGCTCGGTGATGTCCTTGCGGGGACCGGGCTAGTTAGGAAGTAAGAAGTACTTCCAGGGTGGTGACCCGCGGAATATTTGGTGCGCGGAGGGTAACTCAGGTGGTAAATCTAGCTGGGAGCCGTCTACTATTTGTCTTGCAGTGGCCTTGAAGAAAGGTCGATAAATCTTGGTGTGAGCGTTCCTTCGACACGGAAATGCTCGGTCCCTTCGAGAGGAGTGGTTTGCAGATACGCCCGGTCTTGGATGCAGGAGTTCACTTCTTGATGACGGTGGTCGGCGGTCTTCAAATGTCTTCTATCCAGCTGTCCGTCTCTTCTTTTGTCTTCGGGCAGACAAGTAGGCCATCAAATAGTGATGTTACCCAACTTGTCCAATTACTCCATGAGGTCTATGGGGGTACGCAAGGTAGGCTGGGGTATTGGTGGTGGTCTCCGTTGAGTACTTGCAGAGGCCTTCCTGACTCAGAGCCAAGGCCCGTGGTCGGCATCTGACCAGGTTGTGGCTTGGTGAGGCTTAAGGGTTTCAAGGATTCTAGTGAGTGAGTGAATGTTTATTATCTTATCCTTAAGCACGGTTTCTGAGATGCCAATAGCTCTACCTAGTACTCCGAACGAAAAAGCATCTTCTCGCATAGACCAACTTCAATCACCACTCATGCCATACATATCCTCATGACTCTCAAGAGACGGTCTAACAAAATTGTACTTGCCTACGATCCCCAAATCCATATGTATGTCTACCCCTAAAATCCATGGGAAGATCATGCATGCTGCTAAGCTCAACTTAAACTCCACAATCCAAGCACTCAATCTTATTCTTGCAAGGCTTACGATAGTGCATCTCTATTCTAAGGAAACACGTCTTATGCCACTCCAAGATTTTGTTTCCTTCCGATAGATCAACTCCAATAGCCCGGTAATTTCCATCAATCACCACATAATCCAATAATTCTACAATCCGATGTCTACGGTGTTCCGCAAGATCTCAAGTCCCTATATTATCCAAATACTCAGAAGGACTATGCATTACGATAGTAAGTCCACCAAATTTCCAATATCCGGGGCAAGTAAACTCCAAGGTCACGATCATACAGATCCCTAAGTCAACTCCGACAAATAATCCAATCTCCTAGGTTATTGTCCACCGAGAAGCATGGTATCATGATCAAGATCATCGGTCTAAATCCCATTTACTCCAAACCATGCAGGTATATCTAGCATTTATACCATCCAGAATCACCTACATAAATCCAAATCTCATGTCCAACGGGTACTCCTACATGCTTCCCCAAAGTCATGATCCCACCAATATGAAAACCTCACAATCCATCAAGGTCTCATATAATTCCTCGAAGTCAATGATATAAAGCCACCAAGTCATCTGTCTTATATCCCCAAATTGGTCTATCTATGGCATCGTCAGTTCTTGTGCTATATTAGGATGAAAATGTGTTCGTTCACTGCGCCCACTAGCTCCTTTACGAACCCAGTATTGTGCATGGTTGCAAAGGCTTAACAGGTTCTCTCGCAATTCTATGGGTTAAGCACATGGTTAAGGGTTCGTGCTGGAGTGCCTCGTGAAGTCTCAAAGGGTCTAGGAATGGGTTACTAGTCTGGAGGGTTAAACATAATTCCACGGGGTTGTACTTGGTCACGGAGGTTGTAGCAGAAGTCTTCAGTGCCAGTTGGTTGCCGAGGTAGAATCCTTGGTGCATCTTGTCTTGCGGGTCTTCAGTTGGGGAGAGAGAAGAGAGGGAAAAAGCAGCGTAGAGGAGGGAAATGCCTAAAGGGGGTTCTATAGTGCAGGTGCAACAAACAGGTGCAAAAAGGGTCGAAACAAAAGAAACAAGGCAAGGAATATGATATAGCCATGCACTTGTTGCTTGGGGCAAAAGTGCGACTTATATCAAAACACAAACAAATAAAAGCAAGCAACACACAATCATGGTTCTATTCGAACCATCATACGGACTCGACTGCGCATAGGGGGTACACGACTCATCCTACCATAGGGGTTCTTGGACTCAGTGTCGTGACTTGTGCCGCGTGCAGTCTTCTGAGTTTTCCTCAGGTGTTGCTATGTCCCTTGTAGTTGCTTGATGAACGATCCGGGTTGAGCCTGAAGAATCTTCAACAACTTCTCGCCTGATGAGGTGATGTGGTGAAGGTGCCTCCTTGTAGCTGGCGTTGACTTGGTCTTTTCTTGTCTCTTTAATCATGACGACCCCTTGTGCCTTCTGGGACGTCGAGGGTACCAGGTAGGCGATCCTTTATGCAATGAAATTAACAAGGCATAGTAGAGGTTCAACATGTCGGTTACGTTGATGACAACATCGACACCAAGAGCGGGGGACGAAGAGAACCGTTTTCCTGCTCACTATAGTGAGGCGGACCAAATGGCGAGGTTCTCATCCACCGGTGGTTGCCGATACAACAACGGTAGTGACAGGATTACTCTATTAGCGATGCATATCATGATTTTGCATAACCTATACCCTGGTCATCATAGGCCAATGTTGCATCTTCTTGGGGCACTGTCAAGGGTGTCATCATCTTCTAGGTCTTCAAGTCCTCATTCCTCGAGGATGGATTTTCTGTTGGTATCGTCTTGTCGTGGTGTCGCCACTCTTGCGTGCAGAAGGGGTGGGTGAGTGTTTGGCAAGGTGCACTCCACGAGGATTACAGAAAATCCAGTGGTCAGGGGCATAGGGGTTCTAGCGACCAACAGTTTGAAGGGGGAAGAGATTAGGTATGGCCTAGTTTTTCGAAAAAAAAACTAAGAAGGGAAGAGAAGTATAGATAGTTTTGAAAACTAGTAATAGTCTTGGAAATAGTTTTACCCTAACTAACGACCATGCTAAATAAGGCTTCCTACAGTCAGGATGGCTCTGATACCAGCTCTGTGGGGACCCCGACTCATAAGTCGTGATCACCGAATGCACGTGTACAGTGATCCCAAAGATCAATGCTCACTGAACACACAGAAGCTGAATAACAAGAGTCTTACATCCATACATACCGTATTACACAAATAGGACCGTTATGGTCAAATCTTGAGTATAACATCGCAGCGGAAATCTTCAATGACAACTTGGACCCATGCCATCTGCCTTAACCCTACAGGCTTTCTGACTGGGAAGCGTCCTAGCTCGCATGTTCGTCACCAAGAAATCTTCATCATATCCTGTTCTCTCATGCCTGGCCAATAAAATAACCAATGGCAAGCCAATGAGTACTTTGAATGTACTCGCAAGCAACCCAAGTGTGATGGCAGAATAATTATGCAAGGCTCTACTACTAGATTGGCAGTTTTGCGGAAAGCTAGTTTTTCATATGCAAGTATGATCAACATATATCATGGACATGCATGTGTCTGCAACAAGTATCAGGAGGTTACAGACATCATTATCGAGAAAAAGTTGTAATCAACTCATGCTCAAGCTCATTGCGACTTTCTCACAATCACATCAACAGATTTACCCAAACCGTGTAGTTTCCCAGAAACTTATGGACATAGTCTAAGTAGCACCACCCAACTGTCCTTGACCGCGGACACGGCTATTCGAATAGTTTGACACTCTGCAGAGGTTGCACACTTTACCCACAAGATCCGGGGAACTTCCGTGTCATCCACGACCCGCTGTACCTCAAGTACCCGGGGTAAGCACCCGATCACTACCTTTCCCTAGACGACACTAACACAGAGTCCACTCGATTGGTAACAGCCCCGTGCCAACATTTCACATCTTAAAATTGTGGAGACTTGCTCCCATATTCATCACATACCACTGACACGGGGTACCATCGGTGTGTTCGGTGCCCTGTAAAAACAGTCATGGCCGCCTATCCAAGCACGACCCCGTCCCGAGAGTGACCTCATGTCACCCCCGTCACTAGTAATGCGGGCACCATGCTAGTATCGACCTAGGTAATCAATAATGCCCTTTCCCATATAAGGGTAGAGTGGTTGCGCATGTTTGGTTGGGACGGTAGTCACACATAAATCTAATCCATCTCTGTAAACAACACTTTCGTCAAGCCTCGGCACACTACTTCTTCACCAAGTAGTGCCCTAGTTCCTCATCAACTCCCAGGGGCATTAGTGGCACCCACTTGGTTATCTGCTAGTATGTCTTACCACACTTGTTTCACTCAATGCATAACCCTGACCCATTTTGCGTAGCCAACTACTATAGCACATATCTATCTAATCCCACCCACATAACCCTCGTAGGAAGGTAGGGTCATGTTTGATGCAAGTTTCAATAGTAAAGTAACAAAGGTAGCAACCAAAGTGGTCTCCACCTCAACATGATTCTGATGCATTGATAATAAGGTGCTATGAGACATGCATAAAAAGGTTTCTCGAACATGGTCAAAGGGCTGCTTGCCTTGTCCTTCCGAGTCTTCAAACCTTCTGGTCCATCTCCCAGTACTTCGTTTATTTCGTCAACTAACGATGGAAACAATCATAATAAGCAACACAATCAAAGCAAAAATAAAAGTGCTCTAAAAATAGGAGTTGGACTTCTCTAGGATACCTCTGGTCATATGAAAAATAACCAAGGTGGTTACATTGGGGTATGATCAATGGATGGTTTGGCACATTTCAATATGATGGAATCAAGGGTTTTATGGATTTGAAAGAATTGTACAGAAATATATTTTTGAACAATGAGCAAAGGCACCTATCCATCAAGTCATGATTTTAGAAGCATCTAGGAGTTGGTTTCACTGGATTTGGAATTCAAATGAATTTCCTAGGATTTTGCAAAGTTGATAAATATGAAGAAATGGCTCATTATTTGGTGGGGCACAGAAAGTATTAATAAAAATGTTCCAAAACTAAGTTTGGATATGACAAGCACCTAGGAATTTGAACCACTGCATTTGGATCAAATTTGAGCTCTCTGTGATTTTCTAAAGTTCATCACAGAAAATGGAATAAGGGTATTTGATAATTATTTGTGAAGGAAATGTTTCTGGAAAAATGTGCATGTTGCACCAACAGGTAGATCAGGATTTTAGAAACTACTAGAAATTTGAATCATCAGATTTGGAGTTAATTTGACTTACTCATGGGTTTTTGAATTATAGAGAAAAAAGAAAAAGGGAAGGAGAAAGGGCTTATACCCTTATGCTGCACACTGGGCGAAAGATGGCCGAATAGAAACTGGGCCGGCCCACCGCTCGGCCGCGTGCACATGGGGGGCGGTGACGTCGGAGGCGCCTTCCTGGAGTACGTTTCCCTGCGGGGAAGATAGAAATCCTGGGGCGCCTTCACTTAAACGGCGCGGGCCCGGCGCCGACCCGCTGACGTGCGTGCCCCACGTGGCCCACTTGCCACCCGTCGTCGTCTACCTCTGGACGACAGATGACAGGGGGCACCGGACGCCACACACCGACGCTCGCCGACGGCACGAGCCACCCCAGGCGGAGCTCGGACCACCGCTAAGACCGGGAGGAAACACCGGTGCTGTTCCCGCCGACGGAGCGCGCTGGGGAGCCCCAGAACGGTCGCCATCTTGCTCGCAACCGAAATGGTCTTCCAACGCTAGGCATCGAGCTGCGAAGCCTCCCCGGATGGATTGATGAGGGCAGAAGGTTGCGGAGACTCCTAGGAAGCTCGGAGGCTTCGAAGGAGAGGAGGGGAGGGCTGGAGAGCTCGAATTCGAGCGGGGGACCGCGGCAACCGAGGCGGCTAGGGAGAGGCGAGGAGAGCCAGAGGGGGAAGCAGAGCATGTCCAGGAGGTTCACGGGAGAGAGGAGGTTCTAACCAAGCCGAGAGAGAGGGTCGGGGTGGCTTAAATAGGTGCGGCCGCCGTGCACCATGAGCGACGTCCATGGACGCGCTCGGGCGAGCTCGCGGAGGGAGAAGGAGGGCAGGGGAGGATAGGGCCGACAGGTCTGCAGGTCACGGACGTCGAGGGCACCTCGGGAGACACGAGGGAAAGGCCCGAGGTGGTTGGGGGCTCCTGGTTGGGCGAGGCTACAGTGCGCCAGGGCATTGTAGCGTGCTCCAGAGCACGAACTCTGCATGCCATGGCATAAACAAAGTGCCATTGCGTGTCCCCTTATGTCCAGCAGTGCTAGGGGTTAGTAAACTATTGCCCAGACGACCTGGGATGCTCTGGAGGCCACTGGAGTGAGGAGGGAGGTGAGAAAGGAGAAGAATGTTGCTGTCCACAAGAGTAAAAATGGGGTTTTCACCCCCCCAATCATTGAGCTATGGACATGGGGAAGTTACTGGAGGTAGAAGATGATTAGGTTTACCTGTGGTAAGAATTTAGGGTAAAGGGGAATAGTAAAAGGGGTCAAAACAATGGTTTTGGTAAATTGGCAGAAGGTGTTTGATCATGTTTTGGGCAAGCAAATGATCTCCATTGGCTATGACACTTAACAGGATTAAATGTCTCATACATTTAGGCCCTCCCACCAAATTTGAGCTCATTTGGGCAAAGTTGCCAATGTAACTTTGGTGCACCCTAGAAATCAACAGAAATGGTTTCACCATGTTTGAGTTAAGCTAATCATCTCCCCTTGATGCACCACTTGGGTAGTATCATCATTTGGGGTTATGATCATGCCCACAAAGTTTGGAGCCCCAGGTAAAAAGTTGATACTGTAGAGTTGTTCAAATTTGAATTTGAACAGAAATGGTTTTGGGGCACTTATATCAAGTTATGCTTCTCCAAAACTTGTGCCATTTGGCATAGATGCATAATTACATCATTTTAGCATGTGCACCAAGTTTGAGAGCATTTGGACAAGTTTGGCAATGTAAAGTTGCTCAAACTTCAAAATGGACAGAAAAGGTTTTGAGGGGATCAGATGATGTTTCCTTGATCTTCAAGGCATGAGGCTTTGCAAGATCATCAAATATGTCACATTTGACATGATAGAACTTCCCTGGAATTTTTGGAGAATATTTCCTTTGTAAATATTTCAAAAGCTTGAAATATCCAGAAAGGGTTTTGGAAGGATTTGCCCAATATTTTGAACATGACCATGTGTTGAAACTCTTATATATGGACAATATATGTCCTATGAGTTTCCCTGAATTTTGGCAAATATTTTTGAAATAATTAAATAATTTTTCCCTATTAAAGACCATTTCTGGCCTTAAGAAAAAGCTTTTAAATAAAATATAAAAATAACTTAAAATTATAATTTTGTGGTTTCTGGGAGTCCTATACCTAATAAGATTCAAATAAACTTTTTTGAAAGATTTTTCACACCCTAAATAAGGTACTTGTAGTGCAAACCTCAATTCAGGGGTTTTTGGAAAACTAATTTTAGAAAATACTATTTGGCCAAAATATTTTTATAAGAAAATTCTATACTGGTCTATACACATGGCATGATCATTGGGAAAAGGTTTTGGATCAAGGAGATGAAGTATAAGAGTTGGAGGATTTATTTGATTTTTAGAGCACTAGCAAGCAGCAAACAGAAAGTCAATCAAGCAAAGTCAAAATCACTCAAAAGTTTTTCCCAAACCACATTTTAGCATGATAATCAGCTTAAGCAATGTGGCATGAAAATCAGGGTGTGACATAACTTCACTTTCTTTAGCAGCCTAATTTTCATCAGCGGTGCTCGCATGTTCTTCAGTGAGCTGAGCAGATGCTTCAGCCTGAGGAGTTGCATGTTGTGTTGGTGCCGCAACATTGGAGGTAAATCCCTTGGTCAAATTAACTAATCTGACTTTGGCTCCCAGCCAGTCAACACGGTAGCTTTCAAATTCATCATTGAGGGTTTTGATCTTAGTTTGCAGCTTCACAAGTTCCTCATGAGACATATTCACTATATAGTTCTTCAGCAATCTTTCTTTCTTGTACTGATCCTTCTTTGCCTTTCTGGACTATTCAAATTTCCATTTTTCCTCAGCATATGACTTTGACCAGGAGTGAGGTTCATCTCAGGCAAATGAGTGTTGGGGTCCTTGTGCCATAGGTAAATGAAATCAAGGATCAACTTGGGATCCAGCATTAATGGCACATTGCTGCCTTTGGCTCTAGTGTCCCTTTCCTGTCAGTCTCTGATGATTTTGGCGACTTCCTCATCATCAACTTTGTCATGACTTGATGGCACATGGAAGGCCACTTGCTTCTTGTGAGGACTTGGTCTAGCGCCACGTCCTGTAGTGGCCTTAGACTTAAGCAGAGTGGGGCCAGTTGATGAATTCGGAGGAGCTGAAGAGCTTGCCGAGGCTCCTGAGGCAATTGTGATACCAGTTGTCCTTTGGCACATGGCGAGATGCACAGGTGCTGAGGACTTTGGTGGAGCTGGAGCATCTTGAGGAATTGGTCGTGAAGGATTTGTAGAGCTGGGCCATGAGGGAATTGCTGAGGAGCTTGGCTTGCGAGCAGGTTTCTTGGGCATAGCCTTTTTAGGCTTGCTGCCAGAGGCTTCAGCAACAGCAGCAGAATCTTAATTAAATTTCCTCACGCCTCTTTGGCCATCCCAGCCAACTTGGCTTGACGCTTGGCCCATTCCTTGGGAAATTCTTCACCTCTTCTGATGTTAGAGGGATCAGCCATTTGGCCAGGTGCGAATGGAGGTCTTGGGCATTGAGGGTGTAGAGTGAATTTCTTCATGTACTTGGGTGTGACATAGCGATATTCCCTCCATTCTCAGACCCATCTTCTTTCAATCCTTTGTATGCGCACCTTGCGATTATTCCTGGTCTCCTTGCCATACTTGGCTTCATCAAGAGTGCAGTATTCTTCATAGATATCACCAAGAATTTCAAAAGCAGTGTTGACTTCCAATTTCTTCCCTCCTTTCTGAGGTTTCTTGCCATCATCCATTTTCTTCAGGTGAGGATTCTGGACAATTGAGTTCTCTGAGGAGGTTTGTAAGTTTTCTTCGAGGAACGCTGCAAATGAGTTAAGTCGATGAGAACCTAGAGAATCAGCAGCAGAGTAGCTGTGAACAGAGTATAGGTGCGGAGAATTTGAAGAGGTCATATGCGTTCTCAGCAGTTTTTGCAAAAGGAACAAGTTTGAGGAATTTGACCAGTTGTCTCTTGAAGAATTTCACTAAGCATTCTTTGACTTAGGTTCCAGAGTTGTGCAGATTGAAAATCCACACAAGTGAGGAATCTTTGAAAAAAAAACGTTGCTTAGAGAAACAGATTAAGAACAAATGTTTGTGTGAGGTGTTTAGAGTGTTAAGAATGAAAAATAAACACCTTTTTTAAGATTCATATGAATCACTAGAAATGACAAGGGCAGTAAAAGTAGCTTTTAATTACCCTTGACGAAGAACACTACGAACTGTGAATAGAAGATTTGAAGCTCGTCAGTTCAGATCTTCCACGCCCTAACTTGGTAGAGGAAGACAACTACGGCGGCGACTGAGTGAAGAAATCCGCGTCCGGCATGAGTACGACGGCGACGAGGTCGAGGCAGCGAAGCTCTTCCTCACCGGCGACGATGGAAGTAGCGGCGGCGCTAGGTTTCGAGAGCTCGAGTGAGGGAGTGGAGGTCGAGCGGGGTAAAACTGAAGTGAGGAGGGTGAGGGGGTATTTATAACTGAGGTGAAAAACCGTTCGCCCGAGGAAAATGGACGAACGTGCCCCTGACCCTTCTCATCAGTGCGACATGTCTCACCCACATACAGAGAGGAGGAGATCGTGTGAGATCGTGGGTGAATAGATAAGTCATACAATGGAATGTGGAATGGTTTGAGTGGCAAAGCCAAAAATTCAGATAGGAAAATTTTAACGTTGCATTCAGAAAGTCTTAAGTTGTCAAGGACACAGTGAAGATTTTGAACAAGTTTCAAATAGAACGCATATGAAGAAATTGTGAATAGATAAGGTTGAGTATAGCATAGAGGGGGAAGGGTCCGATGACATTCACTTAGCAGAAGAACAATCTTGAAAAATTAGCAATAAGTGAATGTTGTATAGTCAATGAACAACAACAGCGGAAAGAGTGAAGACATTGCAAAGTTCAAGAAATTGAACAATTGAGGAATTTCAAAAAACTGAAGAAAAACTCAAATTGAAGATTTTCAACTTTTGTTGGTGGCGTGACCCACTATATAAGAATGATGATTTCAGATACCGTGTACAATTGTCGTAGGGCTCCGAGAATCAGTTTCTTCATTAATTTCTTCACACTTAGAGTGTTAGTCTTCATTGATTGAAGAAAAACGTTACTTCGTGTGTTACGCATCAAAGTCATCAATTTTGCATAAGTGTTAGGATGTGTGTCCTTTTCAAAGAACATTCGAAGATTCTAAGATATTTAGCTCACACCGCAACTTGCAAAATCTCTTCTCATCCAGGGGCTTAGTGAAGATATCTGCCAGCTGGTCTTCAGTCTTCACGTGGTTGATGAAAATGCCGCCCTTGAAGACATGATCACGACGAAAATGATGACGGATCTGGATGAGCTTTGTCCTTGAGTGCTAAACTGGGTTGTAAGCAATCTTGATGGCACTCTCATTGTCACAGTAGAGTGGCACATTCTTCATGTTGACGCCATAGTCCTTGAGGGTCTGCTTCATCCATAGTAATTGAGCACAGCATAACCCAGCAGCTATGTACTCAGCTTCAGCAGTGGAGAGTGATACACAATTCTGCTTCTTCGAGGACCAACATACTAAGGATCGTCCGAGCAAATTGCATGTGCCGGATGGTGACTTGCGATCCACTCGATCACCAGCATAGTCAGAGTCAGAATATCCAATGATATAAAATTCAGAGCCCTTGGGATACCATAATCCAAGTGTTGCAGTGTGAGCTAGATATCGAAGAACATGCTTCATAGCCTTATGGTGTGATTCCTTCGGTGTAGCTTGAAATCGGGCACACATGCAAACACTAAGCATAATATCCGGTTTAGATGCACATATATACAATAAAGAGCCAATCATGGAGCAGTATACCTTTTGATCGAAGTCTTTACCATTTTTGTCGGTGCACAGTTGGCCATTTGTGGGCATAGGGATTTTGACGCCTTTGCAATCTTGCATGCTAAATTTCCTCAGAACATCCTTGAGGTTATTCTCTTGAGAAATGAAGATGCCATTGCGTTGTTGACGAATTCGAACACCTAGGGAGAATTTCAGCTCTCCCATCATGGACATTTGCTATTCTTCACGCATCATGTAGCCAAATTTGTCACTCTAATGTTCATCAGTACAGCCAAAGATAATATCGTCCACATAGATTTGACACACAAATAATTCTTCATCATATGACTTAGTGAAAATAGTTGGGTCAAGTGAACCAGGTTTGAAGCCTTTCTTCGTGAGGAATTCTTTCAAAGTATCATACCACGCCCGAGGGGCCTGCTTGAGGCCATAGAGGGCCTTGTTGAGTTTGAAGACTTTGTCACGATGTTTAGGATCTTCAAAACCTGGGGGTTGAGCAACATATACTTCTTCCTCAAGCTTACCATTGAGGAATGCACCTTTCACATCCATTTTTTATAAGATGATATTATGATGGCTAACATAAGCAAGTAGTATGTGAATAACTTCAAGTCTAGCAACAGGAGCAAAAGTTTCATCGAAGTCAATTCCATGAAATTGTGTGTAGCCTTGAGCTACGAGACGAGCCTTATTCCTCACCACAAGGCCATTTTCATCTTGCTTGTTTCGATAGATCCACTTGGTGTCGATGATATTTTGCTTCCGAGGATCTGGTCGCTTGACGAGTTCCCACACATGGTTGATCTCGAATTGATACAATTCCTCTTGCATAGCTTGAATCCAGCCAGGTTCCAGAAATGCCTCATCAACTTTGGTGGGCACTGTGATAGAGACAAAAGCAAAGTGCCCACAAAAGTTAGATAAGTGTGAAGCTCTTGAGCGTGTGAGAGGACCTGGTGCATTGATGTCGTCTATGATTTTATCGATCTGCACTTCTTTTGCGACACAAGGATGAGCTGGCTGACGACTTTGGTTTGCCTGAGCATTTTCTTCAGCAGCAGTTTCTTCAGGAGCACCAGAATGATTTTCTTCACTATCGGGAATGACTTCTTCTGCTAATTCTTCAGTGGGGATGATATCTTCAGTAGCTTTGAACTTGATAGATTCCCCAGGAGGTATTTCACCTAACACAGAAGGCATGTGCTCTCTTTGCGAGCCATTAGTTTCATCGAACTGCACATCTATAGTCTCAACAATCTTGTGAAGATGATTGATGAAGATTCTGTAGGTGTGTGAGTCCTTTCAGTACCCAAGCATAAATCATTCATGTGCTTTCAGTGCAAATTTGGAATTGTGAGGAGGATCTCTAACCCAACATTTAGCATCGAAGACTTTGAGATAACTCACATTGGGTTTCTTGTCGGTGAGTAGTTCATATGAGGTTTTCTTGAGGAATTTGTGAAGATATACCCTGTTGATGATGTGGCATGTTGTATTGATAGCCTCAGGTCAGAACCTGAGAGGCGTCTTGTATTCATCAAGCATGGTGCAGGCCATCTCAACAAGTGTCATGTTCTCGCGCTCCACAACGCTGTTCTGCTGAGGAGTGTATGGGGCTGATAGCTCATGAGTAATACCAAGTTCATCAAGATAGTCATGAAGACCAGTGTTCTTGAACTCGGTCCTAGTGTCACTCCGGATATGCTTGATCTTCACACCGAAATTCTTCGAGGCCCTTGAGGAAAATCGCTTGAAGAATTCCTGCACCTCATGCTTAAATGTGCTCATATGCACCCATGTATAACGAGAATAGTCATCAACAATGACAAAGCCATAAAGAGATGCTGCATTTGTGAATTTAGAATAATGTGTAGGGCCGAAGAGATCCATGTGAAGCAATTCAAATGGACGAGTGGTAGTCATGATAGTCTTCAAGGGATGCTTGGATTTGATCATCTTCCCAGCTTCACAAGCCCCACAAAGATGATCTTTGAGGAATTTGACACCCTGAAATCCAAGGATATGCTTCTTCTTACAAGCGTGTGCAAGTTCCTCATGCCAGCATGACTGAGTCGTCGATGCCACAGCCATCCTTCTGAAGCTTTTGCAAGTAGGCATGTGGCAGGCTGTGGTCCTGTAGAGAAATCAACAATATGTAAGTCTCCTCTCCTAAAGCCTTCCAAGACTTTGGAATTGTCAGATTCTAAAACTACAACATAGAGATATTTGCCAAAGACAACCACCATATCAAGGTCAAAAAGCATTGAGACAGACATGAGGTTGAATCTAAGAGACTCGACAAGCATGACTTTGTCCATGTGTCGATCTTTTGAGATTGCAACCTTAGCTAGACCCAATACCTTGCTTTTTTCCTTTGTCAGCGTAGGTGATATGCTTCAGGTGAGATGGAGATAAAGCAGAGTCATTCAGTAGGTTCTTGTCACCGGTCATGTGATTTGTGCATCCACTGTCAAGGACCCAGTCAGTAGCTTTGAGAGAGTGACCGTGTAGAAGAATTAGTACATCTTACAACTCTTATGCTTCATTGTGAAGAATATGACAACAATTTCATCAGTAAGAGCAATATATGAAGAATGAGGACGCGAGAAATGAATGAATCATTTCTGCATGATTAGCTTGCGTCCTTTCAAGCAATTTTCAGGTCTCCAGCAAATTCTTCAGACGTTTATGATCGTTTGGAGACCTGACCCTGCATAAGAGATTAGTTCTTTTTCTTCACCACCCACATTTGGAGGGGTGGTAAAGAGTTCATCATTCAACGAGCACCAATTGAGAATGGTGACATTGAAGCAAGTGCACTTCATTTCACAGGAGAGGAGTTAGAGTATGAGTATGAGTAAGCAGAGAAATTCTTTGAGGACTTAAGAACATAATGATTTGAAGAGTAATGCACATATTCATAAACCTTCTTTCCCTACGAAACAGATGTGTTAGCACGATGATGATCATATGAGGAATTTGATCCACTTGAGGAGTTTGGTCCATATGAGGATTTGGATCCATATGAAGATTTGGATCCATATGAAGAATTTGATCTGGGGTTCCTATTTCTCACACGTGGTGTCATGAGGACATTCACTTGAAGATTTTCAAGGTGCCTCTTAGGGACCCAGATTTTCTTCATAGGGGTACCATTCTTGCAGTCAGTTCCGACATATCTAGCAAATACTTCACCATTCTGATTTTTGAACAGTTTATAGTTGGAGTCAAATGACTCATAAGAAGAAAGTAAACTTTCACAAGTAAAGCCAGAATAGCTAGATGGATCTATGGGAGGCCCTTTTGCAGCAACCCATGAGGTTTTGGGATACTGCTCGGGTTTCCAGTAGGTCCCGTCAACAATGAGTTTCCTCTCAAAGGCAATACCCTCTTTCCTAGGGTTCTTGTTCAGAATCTGCTTTTTAAGCACATCACAAAGAGTCTGATGACCTTTGAGGCTTTTGTACATGCCTGTCACATACAATTCCTTCAACCCTGCATTTTCGTCAATAGCATTGGTGTTTTCCTAAGTTGAGGAAATTGTCACCACAGAAATAGTTGAAGAATTTGTAATAGTAGAAGCATTTGAACTTTCAGGTGAAGAATTTCCAGTTTCACGTTCAATGCATATAAGGCATGGGGGAATGAATTCCTCCTAAGCAGCGATGATCTATTGAGCAAGCAATGAATCGCGTTCCTTTTGAAGATCTTCATAACTCTCCCTTAGCTTCTCAAGATCTTGCTTTCTTTGAAGAAATTCATAGGAAAGCTTCTCATGATCAGATAAGAGAGTGTTATGATTATCCTGAAGGTTATCATACTTGGACTGAATTCTCTGAAGATTTTCAGTCAAATAGATTGATCCATTTCTTCACCCAATAGATCATCACTTCTTTCTAGCATATTTTGAACCTTATCAAAAGCTTTTTGCCGTTTTATGGAAATTTTAGCAAGTTTGGAATAGCTAGGTTTGAGGTTTTCATCATATTCATCTTTACTAGAATCAGACATGGAACGGTTGAGTACCTTGGCACCTTTTTCCATGAAGCAATAGGTGGGAGAGTAGTCATCATTGTCGTCGTCAGCAGTGTCGGGGAAGTCTTTTTCCTCAGTGTTGAAGATGGTCTTGCTGACGAATGCGGTAGCGAGAGATTGACTAGCCACACCAGAGTCTGATTCCTCTGATTCATCCTCTTCCTCATTTTCTTCAGATTCAACTGGGTCTATTTCCTTGCCAATGAATGCCCGAGCTTGCCTGGAACTGCTCTTCTTGTTAGAGGAAGACTTTGAGGATTTTGATGATGAGGACTTTGAAGATTTCTTCTTTTTCTTTGAATCATCTAAGATGTCGTCCTTGTATTTCATCTTCTTCGATTCCTTTGCCCACTGAGGACAATCAGTGATAAAGTGACCAGGTTTCTTGCATTTGTGGCAGGTCCTCTTCTTGGGATCGCGAGATGAAGAATCTGATCTTAAATCATCACCTCTTGAAGATTTCACAAAGCGACCACGTCTAGAGAACTTCTGAAATGTCCTCACGAGCATTGCTAGCTCCTGACTCAGTTCCTCAGGATCACCAAGGGTGATGTAAGATTCTTCACCTTCAGATGAGGAAATTGCCTTGGCCTTGAGTGGTCGAGATCTACCATAGTTTGAACCATAGAGATCTCTCTTTTCAGCAAGTTGGAACTCATGAGTATTTAGCCTCTCGAGAATATCAGCGGGATCAAGTGAGTTGTAATCTCCACGGTCTTGTATCATCAGTGCTAGAGTGTCGAATGAGGAGTCAAGTGATCTCAGCAGTTTCTTCACCACCTCGTGGTCTGTGATGTCTGTAGGACCAAGTGTTTGTAGCTCATTTGAGATATCAGTGAGGCGATCGAAGGTTTGCTGAACATTTTCATTGTCAAGGCTCTTGAAGTGGTTGAAGAGATTGCGAAGAACATCAACTTGAGGGTCACGTTGAGTTGAGACTCCTGTTGACCTTGGACAGCCTGTCCCAGATGAGCTTTGCAGGCTCCAAAGCAATCACTCAGCCATACTGTCCTTTGCTCAGATGGACACCTATGATATTCTTCGCTTGTGAGTCGAGTTGCTTGAATCTCTTCACATCAGTAGCGTTCACGGAAGGTGAGATAGAGGGGACACCAGTTTCCACAATGTACCACAGATCGTTGTCAATTGCCTCAAGATGCATGCGCATCTTGTTCTTCCAGTAGGGGTAGTCTGTCCCATCAAAGGTAGGACACAAAGCCGAGACTTTGATCATACCTGCACTCGACATAACTAAAACTCCACGCGGTTAAACCAAAATCACATAGAACAAGGAGTACCTTGCTCTGATACCAATTGAAAGTGCGTTATATCGACTAGAGGGGGTGAGTAGGCAATTTTTATAAATTCATCTCTAAGGAAATTCTAACTGAGGAATTTCCTAAGCAACAAACTACTTAGAAGCGGAATAGATACTCAGGTGCAAGCATAACAAGAGAGTAGCATGGTCATCATGATGAAATGAAAACAAGCACAGAGTACAAGTAGCGCGTAAACATGATAAGCAAGCTGAGAACTTAGGACTGAAGAAATAGGGTTGAGGAAATTGAGAAAGTCTTCAGTCAAAGTCTTCAAACAGTACATATCAAGTTCAACAACACATGAATGAGTCAATGGAAGAGTTGAGGAATAGAACCAGTAGGCTTGATGAAGACAATGATTTGGTAAGCAAGTTCCAACTGCTGTGTCAGTTGTATGTCTGGTTGGAGCAGCTAGGTATTTAAACCTGAGGACACACAGTCCAGGACACCCAGTCCCGGACACACAGTCCAGGACACCAAGTCCTCACCGTATTCTCCTTGAACTAAGGTCACACAGTCCTCGCCCAATCACTCATGGTAAGTCTTCACAGGTGACTTCCAAACCTTCACAAACTTGGTCACCCGGCGATCCCCAATTCCTCTTGGATGCTCTGGACCATTTGACGCCTAACCGTCTGGAAGATCACAGTCTTCAAAGGTAACAAGCGTCGGTTCCACACATGAACAATCTCTTCAGTGATGCTCAATCACTTTGGGGTTTTAGGTGTTTGGGTTTTGGGTTTTTCCTCACTTGATGATTTTCGCTCAAAGTCCTCGGAGGATGGGTTGCTCTAATGACAAGTGTGATTTTCTCTCGGAGCAGCCAACCAACTAGTGGTTGAAGGGGGCGACTATTTTGGGACAGCTGGCGCATAGCATAGCAATGGTTATAATTTTGAGTATCAAATTCCTCAAGGCTATCATGTTCCTCACATGTAGGAAATCCGCACTGGCGAATTCCTAACTCCTCAGTTAGAACAAATTCCTTAGAGACCAGAAGAATTTCGTCTCTGTAACTGAAGAAATTGACTGAACTATATGAGATTTCCAATGGCTTCATTCGAAAGGATTAGTAGGTGTAGGATTTGAGTTGAGCATCACTTGGAAATATGTTTCCTTAGTTTTACCTCGACCCCCTTTAACAATACAGTGTTTCCTATGACTCAAGAAAGAGAAAATGAAACTACGAAAACAAGAGTCTTCACGCTTCATAATCCTCACATGATTATCCAAGTCTTCAAGGTCACACCAATTTCTTCACTTTCAAAATCTTTAGAAAGTCTTCAGAAATCCAAAGTCTTCTGTTGAAGACACTCATTTTTAGGGGTTTACTTTCTCTGTAAATATCAAACTCCACAAAGACTTATTGTTGTAGGGTGAAACCCTAGGAGGGATCTTTTCACACTTGGAGGGGGGAAAAGAGGAAGAACACACAAGAACACAAGACACAAATCTCTCAAAACAAACCCAATATCACATCCACTAGAGTAGCATACAAAGGATCCACAAGATCACAAGATCAATCCAAGGAAACAAGCACAAAGGTAAGGTTCTTCCCACTCCTAGAGGAGGTGAGGTCTTGCAATCCAAGAGGATTCTTCTCCCTTGGGAGGTCTTGCAATCCACGAGGATTCTTCTCCCTTGGGAGGTCTTGATCTCCTCATGGAGGGGATACAAGGAGCAAAGCTCTCAAGGTCTCTCAATATCTTTGCTAACCCTTCAAAAGACGTGGGGAAGGTCTATTTATAGTTTATGCTATGAAGGGGTACGAAAAGAGAGGGGTACATGGCCAAGGGCCGAAGGCTGCACGCAGGCAGGGCGGTAGTACCACCCACTCGAGCGGTAGTACCGCTTGCAGGCGGTAGTACCGCTTAAGGAGCGGTAGTACCGCTGGTTCCGGACTGGCCAGGAATGGTAGTACCGTTTTGGCGGAGCGGTAGTACCGCTCGTTCCGGGTTGGACTGGTCTTCATTTGCTTCCACGTGATCCGGGCTGGATAGGTTCTCCTTTGCTTCCACGTGATCGCCTCCTTGGTAACTGAGAATGCACAACATCTCCTTGTGAGGTAGAACCCAGTCCTCATGCGAATTCAAACGAAACTCGAAGAGGAGAGAATTCACCTCGTGCTCGATAGCGTGTGCACGTGCTCTAGTCATTGGTCCCTTGAGTGCTTGTGCCGACGACGGGGTGTCCATAGGGATGCTTGCCGGATGCTCCGCATCATCTCCCCCCCCCCCCTTGGGGAAGATCCGTCCACGGATCGTGGTCATCACCATGGTACTTGGCCAAGTCTTTGACGTTGAAGATGTCGCTGACGTTGTACTTGTCACGGGGTATGTCGATCTTGTAAGCGTTGTCGTTGTAGCGTGCGAGCACCTTGAATGGTCCGTCGGCTCGTGGAAGAAGCTTGGACTTGCGTTCCTTGGGGAAGCGGTCTTTGCGAAGATGTAGCCAAACGAGATCACCCGGATGGAAGACCATTGGTGTCTTGTTGGTGTTGAGCTTGATGGCGCGGCGTTGAACTTGTCGCTCGATCGTGGAACGTGTTTCTTCATGCATCTTCTTGAGGTGGGCTGCTCTTGCACTTGCATCCATGTCGGCACGTTCTTGAAGTGGGAGAGGAAGGATGTCCAACGGTGACAATGGATTGAAGCCGTAGACAACCTCGAAGGGGGACTTGCCGGTTGTAGAGTGTCTCGCGCGATTGTAGGCGTACTCGGCGATGGGTAGGCACTCCTCCCACAACTTGATGTTCTTCTTGATCAACACACGTAGGAGAGTGGCAAGCGTCCGGTTTGTGACTTCGGTTTGGCCATCGGTTTGAGGGTGGTATGCCGTGGAGAAGAGTAGCTTTATGCCGAGCTTGGAGCATAGTGTTTTCCAAAAGTAGCTTAGGAACTTGACGTCACGGTCCGAGACAATCGTTTTGGGGACGTCGTGTAGGCGCAAGATCTCCCTACAAAAGAGAGTCGCAATATATGAAGCATCGTCTATCTTGTGACAAGGACTGAAATGTGCCATCTTAGAAAATCTATCAACAACAACGAATACGGAATCTTTTCCATTGCGAGTTCTAGGTAATCCAAGAATGAAATCCATGCTAATGTCTTCCCATGGGTGGAAAGGTATAGGAAGTGGCATGTGAAGGCCATGGGATTGAGATTTTGACTTAGCTTTGCGGCATGTAGAACACCGGTTGGTGAAGCGGGAGACGTCACGGAACATCTTTGGCCAAAAGTAATTCTTGGAGAGCGTAGCGAATGTCTTGTCGCGTCCAAAGTGTCCCATGAGCCCTCCTCCGTGAGATTCCTGCAAGAGGAGCAAACGAAGCGAAGACTCGGGAATGCAAAGTTTGTTAGCTTTCATGAGATATCCATCCTTGATGTAGTATTGCTCCAAGAAGTATGTGCTACACATTTGGCATGAGGATTTGCAAAGAAAACATCATGCTCATATAAGTATTTTATGTGCTCAAAGCCAATAACATTCAACTCAAGTTTTGTAACAAGCATGCATTTGCGGGAAAGAGCATCCGCCACTACATTTTCTTTGCCTTTGATGTATTTGATGACATAGGGAAAAGACTCAATGAATTCACTCCACTTAGCATGACATTTGTTTAACTTAGTTTGACCCTTGAGATACTTGAGCGTCTCATGGTCCGTGTGAAGAATAAATTCATGGGGTCGAAGATAGTGTTCCCAAACACGTAAAACTCTCACCAAAGCATAGAGCTCTTTATCATAGATGGGGTAGTTAAGTTGTGCTCTGGATAGTTTTTCACTAAAATACGCAATGGGGCGTTTTTCTTCCATGAGCACGCCACCTATGCCGGTACCACTAGCGTCACAATGAATCTCAAAAGGCTTATCAAAGTTCGGTAGGGAAAGAAGCTGTGCGTGCATGAGCAAGTGTTTGAGCTTAGTGAACGCGGTGTCTTGCGAAGGACCCCAAACAAAGGGTGCGTTCTTCTTGCTCAAGGCGTGAAGAGGCATAGCAATGGTGCTAAAGTCCTTCACGAAGCGTCGATAGAAACCGGCTAAACCAAGAAAGCTACGCACTTGTTGAAGGTTCGTTGGTTGAGGCCAAGTTTTAATTGCTTCAGTTTTAGTTTCATCAACGTGAACACCTTGTGAAGACACGACAAATCCTAGGAAAACAACTTTATCAACACCAAAAGTGCATTTCTCCATATTAGAATATAATTGTTGTTTTCGAAGGGCTTGCAAAACCATATGGACGTGGTTAACATGTTCCTCAAGCGACTTGCTAAAGACTAGAATGTCATCAAAGTAAACCACTACAAAGACGCCTATATAAGGTCGGAGAACGAAATGCATAAGACGCACGAATGTGCCGGGCGCTTCCGATAAGCCCATCGGCATGACCAACCACTCATATAACCCAAACTTGGTTTTGAAAGCTGTTTTCCACTCATCACCCTCTTGAATGCGAATTTGGTAATAGTCACTTTTAAGGTCAATTTTGGAAAAGATGGTGGCACCACATAATTCATCAAGCATGTCATCTAGGCGTGGAATAGGGTGACGGTATCTAACGGTGATAGCATTTATCGGACGACAATCGGAACACATGCGAAAACTTCCATCTTTCTTAGGCACGAGAATACCGGGAACTGCACAAGGGCTTAGGCTTTCACGTACATGACCTTTGTCGATGAGTTGTTGTACTTGATGTTGTATCTCCTTTGTTTCCTCCGGGTTGACACGGTAAGGAGCCTTGTTCGGAAGTGGTGCACCGGGTACGAGGTCGATGCGATGTTCGATGCCGCGAAGTGGAGGTAGACCCGGTGGTAGCTCATCGGGAAAGACGTCCGAGAATTCCTGCAACAATTGAGACAACACAAAAGGTGGAGGTGGTGAAGTGTTAGTAGGTTTGGCTTCCCCTTTGCATAGAAGCACAAGGTGGAAGTCGCTCGAGGGGTTCTCACACACTTCTCTCATCTCACGTTTGGTGGCTAGGAGGACTAAGTTTTTCTCTCTTGGCGAAGAGGCGCTCAATTTTGGCTTGTGGCTCTCACTTTCTTTTTGGTGGATCACTCTCTCACTAGGATCTTCATGATGGGTGGATGCTTGCTTATCGGCGATCACTTGGCTTGGTGACATTGGTCGAAGCACATATTCCTTGCCTTTCATCTTGAAGCTGTAGTAGTTGGTTCGTCCGTTGTGGATGGCTCCACGGTCAAATTGCCAAGGTCATCCCAAGAGAAGGTGGCACACCGTCATGGGAACTACATCACACTCCAAGGTGTCCTCGTAGGCGCCGATCTTGAAAGAAACTTGTACCGTATGCTCCACTTGAATGGTTCCGGAGTCGCTCAACCATTGTACCTTGTATGGCCGAGGGTGCTTCTTCATGACCAATTGAAGCTTAGAACATAGCTCGTCACTTGCCAAGTTGTGACATCTTCCTCCGTCGATTATTACCTTGACGGAACGTCCATTGATGCCAGCCTTTGTGTGGAAAATATGGCATCGTTGGTCTTCGTCTTGATTGTGTTGGAGGGTCAAGACCTTGGATACCACGAGAGAGGGACTTGAATCATTGTCACAAAACACCTGATCATCTTCGTCTTCGTTGATGCGGCGGTGCATGGCCACATGCTCAATAGCTTCCACTTCGTCTTCGCTCATCGAGTCATATGTGCCGTCGTCGTTGAAGATCATGGTTCTCTTGTTGGTGCACTCGAAAGACTTGTGACCTCGGCCACCACATGTCAAGCACTTGAAGGAACTAGTCTTCTCGGTGTCGTAAGGTGGTGCCGAAGGTGAGGGAGTCTTGGGTTTGTAGTTGCTTGCCGGAGAACGAGTCGAGGAAGGTGTAGTTTTCTTGGAACTTGACTTGTCGCCAGTACTTGGTGATGCTCTAGTTGAGGTAGGAGTTGCCGAAGTCGCGGGTGCTTGAGGGTAGGAGCCGTAGGTCTTGGACGAGTATTTTCCATATTTGAAGTCATCCTGGACTTGTCGCTCGGCCTTGGACGCTTGATGAACTAGCTTGAGAAGGTTGGAGTATGGTTGGAAGTCGGCAATCCGCTTGATTGGGTGATTGAGGCCATTCAAGAAGCGTGCCATTGTTTGCTCGTCATCTTCCTTGACATTGGCTCGTATCATGGCAATCTCCATTTCTTGATAGTATTCTTCCACCGTCTTCGTGCCTTGTTAGAGAAGTTGCATCTTCTTGAAGAGATCTTGGGTGTAGTGTGTAGGCACGAAGCGAGCTCGCATGACATTCTTCATTTCGAACCAAGTTGTAATGGGTGGTTCGCCTCTTGTATGCCGTCGCTTGATCGTTTGTTCCCACCAAATGAGGACATAGTCTTGAAACTCGAGAGAGGCCATGGCAATCTTCTTCTCTTCTTCGAAGTTGTGGAGGCGGAATATCTTGTTGACCTTCAATGCCCATGAGAGGTATTCCTCGGGATCGGTGCTTCCGGAGAACTTGGGCATAGTGAACTTTAGCTTCCTGAAGCGTTGTTCTTCATCATGTTGATGACGTTGGTGTCGCTCATGATGAGGTGGTCGCTCCACGAAATCTTTCTCTTCACGATGGTCTTGCCTTTGGTGGTGTCGCGGCACATCGTTCCCATTTCGTCGTTCTTGCTCCGCTTCGCGATGAGCGGCTTCCTCTTGTCGCTCTTGATGAAGTTCTTCTTGTTGACGTACTTGGCGGTTGCGGTTGGCGAAGATGCGCGTGGAGTCACGGAGAGCTTGTTGCGCGGTTCGTGCTTGATTGTCACGCCGTTCTTGTGCTTCCCGAATTGCATCGTCATCTTCGTGTACTTGATGTGGACGTTGTTGCTCTTGGCGGCGCCCTTGCTCGCGTGCTCGGACTCGATCTTGTAACCCATTGCCATGGAATGGATTGTCCGAAGAATGTCGATCTTGATTGACGCATTGTTGGGCTTGCCGAGGACGTGGAGGACTTGCATCCGTGGAAGAGTAAGCCGAAGAGTTGTCACTTGAGCATCGACTTGAATGGCGCCGTCTTTATGAATGAGGCGGAGACGTGCGGTTCACCAAGATGTGGCGGAACTCTTGCATTTGTGTGCGGAATTCGAAAGCGAGTTGCTCGATTCGGTTGCCCAAAGCTTTGCTTTCTTGGTGAAGAGCTCGTTGTACACCGAAAAGGTGATTCTTGGTGACGTAGTTCGGTGCTTCCACTAGATGCTCGTCGGTCGGGTCAGTCGAAGAACTTGGCCTATCCATCAAGTAAGTAGGAGGTGAGTAGGTAAATGAGAGAACAATACCAAGGTTACCTCTTCCGAAAATTGAAAATGTAACAAGTTTCACTCAATGAAATGCCACAATAGTAGAATTGGAACCGGGTTTGTTCCTCACACCTACAAGTAAAGAGGCCTATGGAGTAGCTTGGTTAGGATGGTGGCAAATTTTCAAACAAAATGTTAGCCAAGATATTGATAAGGTTGAGAAGAGTCACAAAGATGCACGTAAAGCAAATAGATCAAAGCCAAGAGTATCACTAGGAACACACGCACGGAAGATAGAAGGGATCCACACAACCAAGGGTGAGCGCAAAATGTGAGTGATCACGCAAATAGCTCTTGTTGTGTGAATACTAGAGAGACGCTAGCTCGATTGCTCAAATGGGCGAGATACGCTTTGTGCACCAACCTATGAGAGAAACGTGCCGTCCTCGATCCCAACTATGCTATGTATGCGGTGACCAAGATGATATGAGTATGTAAAGTGTCTCGATGCTATTGCTTATATGCTCATTGTTGCTCCTCTTTTGCTTATAAGTTTTTTTGAGAGTATGATGCTCGAGCCGAAGATAATATGAGACAAGTATGTAAGATATGCACGGGAGAGACTTATGGCACTAAGATGATAACATGATCACTACGATGCACAAGAGCGTGGCCCGGCAATTCTCAACTCGCTAGTCTCGATAGGTAAGCAACGCAAATGGCTCGGGCTATCAATGCAAAAGCAAAAGGTAAGTGTCGTCGAGGTTACCGTCCTTGCTTACGGTTAGCGGTGAAGATGATTCCGAGGCGATGAAGTCGATGTCAGACGCTCCTAAGTAGCCGAAACACCTTAGGAAATGCCAAATCACAACTCGAAACCGGTCAAATGCGGAAGTTTAGCAAATGTGGGGCGGTAGTACCGCTTTGGGAGGCGGACGTAAATTTTTTGTACCACTTGACGAAGCGGTAGTACCGCTTGGCAAGGCGGAAGAAAAAATTTAGTACCGCGTGTAGGGCGGTAGTACCGCTTGTATGGGCGGTAGTACCGCTGGTGTCGGGAAAATTTTTGCAGCTCATGGTCGGGGTGAATATTGGGCGGAAATGGATGATTTCGGGGGTAAACTTGAATGGGTTTCGTGGTGGATGGGTGGGGAAAGTGGTGGAGGGGCTAGATCCACTTGCCAAACGTCAAATCCATGGACTAAAACAACCAAATCTCACAAGATCCAACAAATTGCAAGAAAAATTTTGGGGCTATTTTTGTGGGGATTTTCGAAATTGGGTAAGAACACAACAAAATCAAGCTAGAAAGTCGGGGGATGGGACTCCAAGATGTGAATCAACCTTGCTCATGATACCAAGATGTTGTAGGGTGAAACCCTAGGAGGGATCTTTTCACACTTGGAGGGGGAAAAAGAGGAAGAACACACAAGAACACAAGACACAAATCTCTCAAAACAAACCCAGTATCACATCCACTAGAGTAGCATACAAAGGATCCACAAGATCACAAGATCAATCCAAGGAAACAAGAACAAAGGTAAGGTTCTTCCCACTCCTAGAGGAGGTGAGGTCTTGCAATCCAAGAGGATTCTTCTCCCTTGGGAGGTCTTGCAATCCACGAGGATTCTTTTCCCTTGGGAGGTCTTGATCTCCTCACGGAGGGGATACAAGGAGCAAAGCTCTCAAGGTCTCTCAATATCTTTGCTAACCCATCAAAAGACGTGGGGAAGGCCTATTTATAGTTTATGCTACGAAGGGGTACGAAAAGAGAGGGGTACATGGCCAAGGGCCGAAGGCTGCACGCAGGCAGGGCAGTAGTACCGCCCACTCGAGCGGTAGTACCGCTTGCAGGCGGTAGTACCGCTTAAGGAGCGGTAGTACCGCTGGTTCCGGACTGGCCAGGAGCGGTAGTACCGTTTTGGCGGAGCGGTAGTACCGCTCGTTCCGGGTTGGACAGGTCTTCATTTGCTTCCACGTGATCCGGGCTGGATAGGTTCTCCTTTGCTTCCACGTGATCGCCTCCTTGGTAACTGAGAATGCACAACATCTCCTTGTGAGGTAGAACCCAGTCCTCATGCGAATCCAAACGAAACTCGAAGAGGAGAGAATTCACCTCGTGCTCGATAGCGTGTGCACGTGCTCTAGTCATTGGTCCCTTGAGTGCTTGTGCCGACGACGGGGTGTCCATGGGGATGCTTGCCGGATGCTCCGCATCACTTATAGACATGTGTATACTCACAAACGCATTAGTCCCTTAACCTATAAGTCTTTAATACACCAAAATCACCAAGGGGCACTATATGCACTTACAAAAAGTGCAAAAAAAGTGAAAAAGGGGAAACAATCAGAGTGTACTCCTCCCTTGTTTGCGTGCAGCGCCGTCTTTTTGTTAGTGTTCTAGGCTCGCGTCTCTAGTACGGTCTAGCCTAGGATCAGCACAATACCGTCGTTGAGCATTTATTCACCTTTGCATCTTTGAATTGATTATTGCTGACATTTTTGCTACCATATCATAAGTCTTCCCAGCTCCACATACATCTACATCGTGCGTTTGACACCACATGGCAATCGCTTTGTCCAGGCTTTGAGAGTTTTGACTACGACGGTTGCGGATCACCACCTGCTGCTGGGTAAGAACTGGTACGAATTTGATATTTGCTTGACGGATTTGTTAAGCCCCATCACCACCATTTTCTAGAAGTCTGTAGGATTTACATTTGTTTCTATTGCTGCTAACCATGGCAGGATCACAAGTCGACGACACTGACTGGGAGAACATGACGAACAAGGAGTTGCATGATAAATTTCAGCAAATGATGGGTCAACAGGTAGAAGATATGATGACTAGTTTTGGCGACGCACTAGCGAGGATGGATGGCATTGAGAATTCAATTGACACCAAGTTGGATGCCAAATTCGTTGAATTGCTTGCGCGTCTACCTCCACCTGCTGCACCATTGCAACAACAACAACCACCACCTTCGCATCGCGAAACAACCCTCCGCAAAGCGAGCCGTGTCTCTCTTGAGCCTGGCCAAACTATTGGTGCTGCTGTTGATACGTTTGTGGCTCCTACTGCTGCTGAGGAGGAAGAGGATTACGCGGAGATTACGAGGATGAGGTTGATCAAAATCAAAACTACGTGGAACTACTAGCACCACAACAACCAGGTCGTCCACATGCAAATAATCACAATGGTAGGGCTACACCACACCCTCGAGTACGAGATCATGACCATCTCCCTAAACTAAAATTGAATATTCCACCATTTGAGGGGAGATATGTTCCTGATATATATCTTACTTGGGAGTTAGAAGCCGAACAATGTTTTACATGTTTAGAATATCCCGAGGAGAGATGTGTTGTTGCTGCTCTTTGTGCTTTCACTAGTTATGCTTGTGTGTGGTGGTCTGAATATCGTAGATTATATCCGAATAATATTCCAACTACTTGGGCTGCTTTGAAAACTGTTATGCGTACTCGTTGGGTTCCAGCATATTATCAACATGAATTACTTCAAAAGTTCCAGCATTTAAGATAAGGAAAACATTATGTAGAGGAATATTATCAGAAATTAAAAACTGGCCTCATTAGATGTGGTATTGTTGACGATAATGAGGCTATGCTTGCACGTTTTGTGGTTGGCTTAAATAGAGAGATCCAAACAATTCTAGAGTATAAGGAGTATATTAATATCACTCGTTTATTCCATCTTGCTTGCAAAGCTAAACGTAAAGTATCGGATCGACAGGACTTGGCGCGAATTATTTTTTCTGTAAGTCGACCTTCATCATGGACACCACGTGCATCCTCTACTTCGACACATCCGGCTGCACCACCGCCTACTTCATCCATCACTTCTAGCCGTGATAAAGGCAAACATGCACCACCACCATCAGCCAGGAGTACACCTTCCGTTCCTTCGCAGAGCTCTTCTTCATCCATGGCATCCACAGGGCCAACACATGATGTTATATGTCGTCGTTGCACATGTCGTGGTCACTATGCGAGCAAATGCCCATCTCAGCGTGCCATGATTGCTACTGAGGATGGTGGTTAAGAGTCCGCTAATGACTATGACGAGGAGACTTTGGCTCTTATTACACGTGAAGAACACGGTGGAGATGATTCTGAAAATGAGACACAGTACATGGCTCCTGAAGGCGCTGACAGGTATGAATGTTTAGTTGCTCAACGTGTTTTGAGTGTGCAGGTCACACAGGTGGAGCAAAATCAGAGGCATATTTTTTTCCACGCAAAGGGAGTTGTGAAAGAACGTTCTGTTCGTGTCATCATAGATGGAGGGAGCTGCAACAGCTTCGCTAGCATGGAAATTATGGAGAAGCTATCTCTCACCACAAGACCACATCCACATCCTTACTACTGTATGTGCATCTAGTGCCCCTTAGTGATTTTGGTGTATTGAAGACTTATAGGTTAAGGGACTAATGTGTTTATGAGTGTACACAGGTCTATAATTCTATGAGGAGTTTGATATTTACAGAGAAAGTCGACCCCTAAAAATGAAGTTCTTCGACTGAAGACTTTGGATTTCTGAAGACTTTGAAAGTGAAGAAATTTGTGTGACCTTGAAGACTTGGTACACTACACCACGACACCACACTACCGACATGCATCTGTTGGCATAAGTACACAAGGCCGACACTCTTTTTGTCTTAAACTATACCGACACACCGACTATCAGCATTATGCAGGCTTTTTGACACATTATCTGTCGGGAATGGCTCAATGACCACCGACGTAAAATGTGTCGGCATATACCACCTATACCGATACATTATGTGTCTGCAGTTCGGTTGGACATAAAGAGTGTCGGCGTTTCTTAGACGTGGCCCACCAATTTCTATCATCGCGCCCACACCAAAAAAATCAAGCGGCAAGAGCCCCGCGTGGGCTTGGCCCAAAATCCTGATATTTTGTAGGTCTCACCCCAATGACCCAAACCCACCGTCCACCTCTCACGCCACACACAAACCTAACCAAAATCCACACCTAGACCTAGCCGCCATCGCCGCCGCGCACCACCACCGTCCTATTCGCCGGTTCGGTCACGCCCCTGCCCCTCCCACCACTGGTGGCGCCTCCTGACGCTCCCGTCTAGCTGCACCTTCCCACCGTCCGCAGTCTGAGGTGCCGCCCGCTAGTTCCCCGGCGTCGCCGATTTGCTCACGTCGTCGATCTGCCTCGTGCCACCACCTCCCCAGACTACGACCTGCCTCGCGCCGCCACCTCCCCAGGCTACCTGCCTCGCGCCGCGATGGCCTCTGGCCCCGACCCGCCTCCTGCTGCCACGGCCTCCGAGGGGACTTACTTCTAATGCCCAGGATGGGACTATACCTCCTACGTGTCGAGGCACGACTTAAAGGTATAAGCCCATTCTAGAATGATCTCAAGTTCGGTATCTTTGCACATCTCATGTAAAAATAGGGATGAAAAGGAAAAGAGATAGTTGGCTTACACTCGCCACGTCACACAATTCATTACATAGCCAAACATCATTCAAATAACATCACAACCCGTCTACGGGTGAAGATCCAAATGAAAGATACCAAACATACATAAAACCACAGGTTCGGATCTCCCCTAGTAGAAACCACTACTGATCATCGAGATAGTGCACATAGTAACGGCTACGTTCCTCATCGTACTCCCAGTATAGCTCGGTGCCGTCACCTGAGTAGCTCACCATGGTACCTGCATCTGGTGTGGTGTAGAATCTTTGAACCACGGAGGACTCAGCAATCCCGTTCCCGGGTAGCAAAACTATCTAAGCCTTGGGTGTGGAACAAGGCTGAAGAAAGAATAAAAGGTTGCAGCTGCACTAGCACTAGCTTACGTGATAAGAGCGAGAAGAGAAGTGCCATGAGCGATAAAGTGATCACGAAGTGATCCTAACTAAGCACGTCAATCATAACCCCACCGTGTTCACTTCCCGAACCCCTTTCAGAAAATGACCGTCACGGTACTCACGCTGGTAGTGAGTTCTGAACATGGTGTCAAGTTTTCTACAACCGGATATTAACAAATTCCCATCTGCCACATAACCACGGGCACGGCTTTCGAAAGTTCAAAACCCTGTAGGGGTGTTCCAACTTGGCCCATTACAAGCCCACGATCCGTGGAGTCGCAACTCCAAGGTGGGAAGGCCCGAGTATCCTCGAAATCCCGTGCTCAAGATACTCCGACTAAGGTAAGGCTAATCCAGCAAGTCCTCCCAGCGTGCCGACACCTTGATAGTAGCCGCGCGTATCTCGTCTCAGGCCACGACCGGATGGGACAAGCTATGGGTTTTTACCAGCCCTCGGGTTCCCCCAAGGTGGCCCTGTAGGTTGCCCAGTTTGGACCAACACTCATGTGGAGCACTGGCCCGGGTTGTTGATTAAGAAGAGGGTTAATTACTCCCTATGAAAGTTTTTACTTGTTTAGGCAAATAGTACCAATGTTGGGACTTGCTGGAAAAGACTTAGCGCTAAGCGGTTTATCGAGGGGGTCCCATAACCCCAACCGTGTGAGGAACGCAAAATCAAGGAACATAACACTGGTTTATACGGTTCCTAGGGCGGCATGAGTGGAACAAAACACCGAGCAAGAGGATCAGCCTTCCACCCATTACCAATATATAGATGATTTAGTTAAGAGTTTATATAGTGTGATATCCCAACAAGCTTCAACATGAAGCAAGAATCTTAAAATCTTCTCCTGCAACTAGCAATGCTATAAGAGGGGCTGAGCGAAGCCTACGTAGGCAAACAAAGGTTTGCATAGGTTGGGTGGTTAGACAGATTCATGGTTACAATAGGAGGCTGACAGACAAACATGGGCATCGAGGCAATAAGCTAAAGAGCGAGACTTCTAGCAATAGGCAAAGATAGTAATGATATCTGGGTCAGGTCATCTTGCCTGTCGAGTCGTCGATGGGATCCTAAGAGGGCTCCTCGTTCTTAACCTCGGTAGTAACCTCGTTCTCGTACTCGGTCTCAGCTTCCGGCTCTACTCAACACAAGAACACACGAGGCACGAAATCAAACAAGATGCAATGCGCAAACTACAGGATGCATGGCTGATGCATTAAGGAAGCACTTCAGATGCACTTAGGATGCACAGATTGACAACATCGGAAGCACAACAGAAACAACACAAGAAACATGACAATTTACTCAAGCAATTAGGATGCAAGATAAGTCTATTTAGGATGCAAAACATGGCAAGGTAGGAAGCACAGAGAAACAACACAAGAAACAGCAGGTTTAAATGAGGTCGGAAACTACTTAAGACAAATCTGGTAAGTCCTCATATGCGTAGTTTGAAATTAGTCCAGATCTGAACAAACCTTAAGTTAAAGTTGTTAAACAGAAAGTTAACATGCACCATGATAATCTACACGAAATTCTAGTCAAATTTCATATAAAGTTTGGTTAAAACGGAGCTACGGCCTAGAAGATATGATCAAAACAAGATAAGCATGGCAACGGTGCAAGATGCACCCAAACATCAAGCAAACATACTCCAAACATGTCAACAAGATGATATTATGAATCTACATGCAAAACCACACAAGTTTCATATAGGACTTGCTCAAAACGGAGCAACGGGCTAAAAGATACACCCGAAACAAGAAACAATGCAAAACTGAAAATAACAGCCACATAGCAACTTTGGAGCAATAAATATATACTCTACAGCACTCAAACATGGTGACAAGAAGCATGGACATGAAGTAGACATATCCTACAGCAAACAACTCCATTGGACCATTTCCATAGGAGGCATGGATCAATAGCAACAAGCTACAACATTTTGATCATGACACTAAAAACCTGACAGCAATATTTTATAGCAACTTGGGAGCAAGAGTTAAATATGCTACAGCAACCCAAATGAGCATGTGAGGGCATGGATGGATAGACAACAACATATACAACAAGGAATGATCAATAGCCACCCCAAAACTAACATGGATTTGCCTAGGACATCAAGCAAACATAGCATCCGGATATCACAGATTCCAGACTTAGTGAAATTTCACTAAGTGTTAAAACAGCAATATTATCATGGCATGTTTGTGAGCATGTTTAAGTCACCTCAAGGCATAAAATGGCAAATGGTTTGCACCACAGCAAAGAACACATGATGGGGAATCCAAAACATATAAGCATGCAACATGGGGACAACCACATCAATAGCAACGAGCTCCTCAACTAGGCATCTCGTAACAAGTTTAAAAACCTAACAGCCACATGCACTTTTGCAACAGAGATAAACATGGCAACATGAACTCTAACATGCATGCTATAGCACCCAACATGTAAAGCATCTCATGATGAATATTTGGACATATCATTTGCTTCATTTGGATAAACATGCACCAAGTTATCACATCTCAAACATGGCATGAAAACAACTAATAGCAGCAGTTTATGTCATGTAGCATCCTTGTCATGAAGATTAAGACATCTAGATGGACTCAAACATGCATGACACAATGGAACAAAACATAGTACACATCTCCACGATCATTTTGACATATCATAAGCACAAATCGGACATGCACACAAAAAGTTATCATCATCACAAAAACGCATCAGACAACAATACTAAAAGGACTTAGCCAAAAACAGGGATCACCTCGCAGTCAACGCGGATCGGGTCAACGGGTCAAACGGGCGCCGGGTACCGGGTGCGGGTCGCGGTTGCGGGACCCGTTAGGGCTTGCACCCGCACTGGCGCTCGATCGGGATCGGGCAGGGCACGGCGGCTGGATCGCGCTCGATCTCGTCGGTGGTCGACGCCAGCGACGTCGCGAGGGGGCCGGCGAGGCCTGGCGGCGAGGGACCTGTCGGAGGAGGCTGAAGGGCGGCGGGGCGGCGGCCCTCCTGGCGGCGGCCGGAGGAGCCTGGGGCTCGGGCGGCGGTGGCTGGAGCGAAGGGGGGCGGCGCGCGAGCTCGCCGGCGGCGGTGATCCGGCGCGGGGAGGCGGCCCGGCCACCGGAGGCGGCGGGGACGAAGGCCCGGCGCGGGAGGTGCGGGATCTTGCCCAAACGGCGGTGGCGGGCCGGGAACGGACCTGCGGGCCCGTTTGGCGGCGGAGGCGGCGGTTGTGTCCGGCGCGGACGGACACGTCCGCCCGGCACGGAAAACGAGGCGGCGGCTGGAGCTAGGAGGAGGCTAGGGTTTTGGACGAAAAAAATGGAGGGGTGGACGTTTTTATAGGCACAAGGAGCTAGGAGACTCCAAATGAGAAGCAGTTTTCGGCCACGCGATCACAATTCAACGGCCGAGATGATGGGAAAGGTTGTGCTGGGTTGGTGGACTGTTGTGGAGGGGGTCTTGGGCCTCAAAGAGGAGGTACTTTTAGCCCAGTAGGTTAACCGTTGGAGTACTAAACAAACTCCAAACGCGACGAAACTTGACAGGCGGCCTACACGTATCAGAACAACATCGCACGACAAGTCTCACGCCATTCCGGAAACGTTACACGGTCAAACACGAAAGAAGGATTCGGGGATGCCACGGGCACGTGTGAGAGCGTCTGAACTCGAAACGGACAACGGGAAGAGACGAGTGGGACCGGATGCAAGTGACAACACAAATGCAATGCAATGCACATGACAACATGACATGGATGAAATGCACACATGCACATGACAAAACGACGAAAACCCAAAAAGAAAGAAGAACCCGGAAAGGAAATGATGAAGCCAAAGTTTATATATTGCCATATAGGGAAAGTGTTACATCTAGGGCATTACAAACTCTCCTCTACTACGAAAAATTCTCGTCCCGAGATCTAGGACTGGAAGAAGGAAGGGTACTCGGAACGAAGGTGATCTTCTCGTTCCCACGTAGCTTCTCAGTCGGTATGGTGTGACCACTTAACTTTCAAGAACTTGATTGACTTGTTGCGGGTCTTGCGCTCGGTTTCTTCGAGAATAGCAACAGGATGCTCTCGGTAAGACAAGTCTTGTTGAAGATCAATCTTCTCAAACGGAATGGTGCATTCAGGTGTCTTGAATCACTTGCGGAGTTGAGACACATGAAACACATCATGAACATTAGCGAAGTTGGAAGGGAGCTCAAGTTGATAGGCTAGATCACCTCTTTTGCCAAGGATATTGAAAGGGCCCACGTATCTAGGAGCAAGCTTTCCTTTGATACCGAATCTTTGGGTGCCTTTCATAGGAGAAACATGGAGATAGACATGATCCCCAATGTTGAAGGCCAAATCACGATGCTTGCCGTCATAGTCGCTCTTCTGACGCGACTGAGCGGCCTTGAGATTCTCATGTATGACTTTGCACATTTCTTCGGCTTCTGAGATCAAGTCATTGCCAAGAAGTTGACGTTCACCAGTCTCGGACCAGTTGAGGGGAGTACGGCACTTTCTGCCATAGAGAATTTCAAACGGAGCTTTGCCGGCACTTGCTTGGAAACTGTTGTTGTAAGAGAACTCGGAAAACGGAAGACAGTCTTCACACTTCATGCCAAAAGAGATGACACAAGCCCCGAGCATGTCTTCTAGGATCTGATTCACTCTTTCGACTTGACCACTAGTCTCAGGGTGAAATGCAGTACTGAAACGGATCTTAGTGCCCATGGCAGACTGAAAGGAGTCCCAGAACTTGGATGTGAACAAACTTCCACGGTCTGAGGAGATAACTTGAGGAATGCCATGTAAGGACACAATTCTGGAAGTGTACAACTCTGCCAGTTGAGCTGCATTGATGGATTCTTTGACTGGAAGGAAGTGAGCTACTTTGGTAAGCTTGTCAATCACCACAAAGATAGAATCATTCCCTTTCTTGGACTTGGGAAACCCAGTGACGAAATCCATTTCAATGTGGTCAAATTTCCACTCGGGAATAGGAAGAGGTTGGAGGAGACCGGCTGGACGTTGATGCTCTCCCTTCACTCTTCTGCAGACATCACATTCATTCACGAATTGGGCAATCTCCCTTTTCATGCGAGTCCACCAGTAAGATTGCTTGAGGTCTTGGTACATCTTAGAACTTCCAGGATGAATCGAAAGGAGGGAGTCATGTGCTTCGTTCATTATGAGCTTCCTGAGATCACCCTTGGGAACCACAAGTCTGTCCTCAAAGAACAAGGTATCTCTCTCATCAACGCGATAGCACTTGTATTTGGGAGTACCCTTTGCAATACCATGTTTCACTTTCTGCACTATAGCATCACTGAGCTGGGCCTCACGGATCTGATCTTCCAAGGTAGGAGCAACTTGAAGATTTGCAAGAAAGCCTTGCGGAACAACTTGGAGGTTGACCTTCTTGAATGCTTCACAAAGCTCAGGCTGAAACGACTTGATAAGGAGACTATTGCAATATGCCTTTCTGCTCAAGGCATCTGCGATGACATTAGCCTTGCCAGGTGTGTATTCGATGCTTGGATCATACTCTTGGATCATTTCAACCCAACGAGTCTGGCGAAGGTTCAGGTTCGGCTGTGTGAAGATGTACTTCAAGCTCTTGTGATCGGTGAAGATGTCGACTTTTCTGCCCAACAGAAGGTGTCTCCACGTGATCAAGGCGTGTACCACAGCTGCTAGCTCGAGATCATGTGTGGGGTAGTTCTTCTCACTTGGCTTCAATTGATGAGAGGTGTATGCCACAATTTTCTTGTCCTGCATTAGCACACCACCAAGTCCTTGAAGAGAAGCATCACAGAATACTTCATAGGGCTTGGACTCATCTGGAGGAGTAAGAACCGGAGCAGAGATGAGCTTTTCTTTGATAGTTTTGAATGCCACATCACAATCCGGAGACCAGTTGTACTTGACATTCTTCTGCAGCAAGTTGGAGAGAGGCTTGGCAATCTTGGAGAAGTTCTCAACGAACCTTCTGCAATAGCTAGCAAGACCAAGGAAGCTTCGGAGTTGCTTGACGTTCTGAGGAGGTTCCCAGTTGACAATCGCTTCAACTTTCTCGGGGTTGACCGCAATACCATCAGCGGAGATGATATGGCCCAGATACAAGACCTTATCGAGCCAGAATTCGCACTTGGAGAACTTGGCATACAACTTATGTTCACGGAGTCTGTCGAGAACCAGACGGAGGTGCTTTTCGTGATCTTCTTCATTCTTGGAGAATACCAAGATGTCATCCAGATACACAAGCACAAATTCGTTGGTGTAGGGGTTGAAAATGTAGTGCGTCATTCTCGAGAAGGTAGGTGGAGCATCAGCGAGGCCAAAAGACATGATTGTATATTCATAGGAGCCGTAGCTAGTTCTGAAGGCAGTCTTGTGGATATCTTCTTCACGAATGCGAATTTGGTGATAACCCATTCGGCGATCGAGCTTTTAGAACACTTTAGCTCGTTTGAGCTGCTCGAACAATTCATTGATGTTGGGGAGCGTATACTTGTTTTTTATTGTCTTCTTGTTCAATGGCCGGTAATCAACGCAAAGGCGCTCCGTGCCATCCTTCTTCTTGACAAATAAGACACCACAGCCCAAGGAGAAGTGCTAGGCCTGATTAGACCCATACGCTCTTGTTCATCAAGCTGTTTCTTCAACTCCTCAGGGGAGAGCTTGTACGGATGCCGGCATACTGGCTCGGTACCTGGATCGAGTTCAATGACAAATTCAACTTGACGATGCGGAGGCATGCCTGGAAGCTCTTCAGGGAAAACATCCTCGTATTCATTAACCACCGGAATTTGAGAGATGGCATTAATCTCGCCCTTGTCATTGAGAGAGAATAGCCTGATTGTGTTATCCCGAGAGGCGAAGATAATCACGTCTTCGTCGGAATGAGTAATCTTGACTTCCTTATTTGCACAATCAATGTGAGCATCATGCTGAGAAAGCCAATCCATCCCGAGAATAAGGTCAATGTCGGAATTGCCGAGAATAATCGGAGAAGCCAGAAAGCGGTAATCACCCATGCGAATAGATACATTCGGAGCCACCATACTAGAACTCAATCTCTTACCAGGAGATATAACACTCAAAGTTCTTGGTAAAGCTTCAGAGTGAACATTATGCTTGGATGCAAATGGATATAACATGAAGGAACATGAAGCACCTGAATCAAACAACACTTTTGCAGGATTCTAGTTAACTGGAAGGTTACCAAGTATCACATCTGAAGAATTCTCTGCTTGAGCTGCATTCATCAGATTCACTCTTGCTGCCTTTGGATTATTCTTGACAATAGCAGTGCTGACAGGTGGAGGAGGCGGAATGCGCCTTGGGTTGGGGCACTTATTAGCATAATGACCCTTCTGAGTGCACTTGTTGCAAACCACTTCTGAGAGAGGACGGTGATAAGGAGCACTTGACTTGGAAGCTTGAAAATGATTCTTTGACTGGTTGCTTGGGTTGGGTGGGTGGGAGAAACCACGACCACCAGAATTCTTGTTGTTGTTGTTGTTGTTGTAGGGAGCTCGGATCACTGGAGGAGGTGGAAGCCAAAACATATGTTGCTTTGCGACCACTTGAGAAGATGAGGAGGAGTGAACAGCGTCTCTGATCCTCTTTTTGGAAGCTTCTATCTTGAGTTGGGCTGCCTCTTGCTTAAGTGCCATGTTATAGAATTGATCAAACTCATCTGGCTCGAACAAGGTGAGAGCAAGTTGGAGTTCATCCTTCAGACCACCACGGAACTAATAGATCTTGCTCTTGGCATCTAGGATGTCTTGCTTGGCATAGCGGGCAAGGTTCTGGAACTTGACATTATATTGGTAGACATACATTGAGCCTTGCTTCAGGTTGCGAAATTGGTCACGCATACCCTCGATGACACTTGTTGGAGTGTGGTGAGAGTGAAAGTCCTTGCAGAAGTCATCCCAGGAGATTACACGCCCTGCTCTGGAGTCTTTGTACTGCTGCCACCAATCAGCTGCTTGGTCCTTGAGTTGGAAGGCTGCAAACTTCACATAGTCCTCGGGCCTTACGTTGCTGCACTCGAAATGCTTCTTGATATCTGTTATCCAGTCTTCAGCATCTAGAGGGTCCACGCGGTAACTAAATGCCTTTGGTTGGTTTGCCAGGAACTGGTTGAGCATAGCAAAATGAGGTTGGTTGAACAAAATTGCCTTGGTTCCCATGAGCACCCTGATTTGCTTGAATGTTCTGCATCATTTGCATAAGCATCTGGGTGTTCTGATTCGTAGCTTGCATAATTGCTCTCCAGGCCTCAGACGGCGGAGGAGGGGAAGGAGGATGATCAGGAACCTCTTCACCCTCTAGGTTAGCGTTGGGAACCCTTTTAGGAGCCATCCTAAAAGAGATGACCACTATTAGCCATTGATTGAAAGAATATATAAGCTGAATCAACGGCTAGAAATTGCAACATAGTCTTCACAAGAATCATTCGAACAAGAGGAACGAATGAAAATTTCCGTTTAATAGAAACAACAATCTTCACGAGAAGCCACTTGGGAGAAGAAAGGTAAATAAAGCAACAAGGTGCAGATAGAACAAATACAAGATAGAAGCTTCGTTCGACATATTCGTGCTGAAAGCTTATGGAACGTGTTACAAAAGGGTTTTGCAATCCCCGGATCAGCATAGCCAAGGACCCTTTAAGATGCAACTCCCGATCGGAACAACGACATAAAACTACTTCACTCAATGTAGAACCCCAAACTCCATATCCTGCATTCGTTGGAAGAATGCCTATGAGCTACTAGATGAACCCACCTATTAATTTCCGAAAGTTTCCAGTTATGCAATCAGGTGTTGGGGATATAGGGGAAGCATCGCGCACTCAACTCTAATCCTACATCCAGCTGTATCCATCCTTCAACACATAACCAGTTATTTCCGGAAACCGTCTACCTCGGACCTTCGAAACGCATCTACTATACAAGCTATGGCAATACTCCCGAACTACCTCCCCAGTACTGGGTGATGTCGGGGTTATCTTGCCAGTAACCGCATAGGAGAGTTTTCGATGTCGGCCGTCTTAAGTATTCCAGAACTGCTGCGATATATTTGTGACGACAACACCTCGGAGCTCAACTCTCCGGGACACTTCCACAACCCCTAAATGACAGGAGGCATCGAGAACAATGTTCTCGTCACAAAGACATCGAAACAATCCAAACAATACTCGCGAGATTCCTAAAAAAAATTTGGTGAACTTTGAGAGTAGAAGAGACAAGAGTAATTGTCAGGAGTCCTCACCAGAGTGAAAAGAGATGAGGAGCAAAAGAAATCCTACTCTCCGATATATATATAGGACTCAAAACATTTTAAGTGTGTACCTAGACTCAACCGTTAACGATTCAATCAATCAGTGGGGGCTTCTAGGTCGGAGAAGGCTCTGAATACCAACTTGTAATGCCTAGAATGGGCTTATACCTTTAAGTCGTGCCTCGACACGTAGGAGGTATAGTCCCATCCTAGGCATTACATTACTGCCCGACCTGAGGAGCCGTCGCATAGGCTACATCGAAGAGACTCCCCGCTGTCCCTCTTCCACCACCGGGAACGTCTCCACCCTCTCTGTGCTACCCTATTTCTAGATTTGGCTGCTGCAGGTAAATTCATTTCATTTTTCCATCCAAAAGTGTGATTGCCCATTAGATCTATCTAGGTTGAGCAAGTTTATGTCTAAGCTGTCATATTTATTCACAGATTTTGTTTGCTTGCTTCAAAGCATAAATGTGGCTTTTGCTTGCTGATAATTTCGGTTATGGTGTGGCTGCCTGTTACTCAAGATGATCTCATATCATATCATCATTTTCAGGAACCTTATCTGAGTTGTCGTTGATTTCAGAACAGATTGTTGGCATTGTAGCTTCAAGGGCATGTATGTTGCCTATCCTTTTGCCTACTGAGCTCACAACACAAATGTGTCTATACATTTACTTAAGTGAAACAGCATGCTCCCATTTTTGGTCAATCGGTGGATCTGACTAATACATAATTACATATATATGTGTGAGATATGGACAGAAGGTGGACGGATGAGCCTGGGTACAACTAGGGGTGATCATTCAGTTTATATGGTTTTTAGTTTGGTTCTGTTTATTCAAGTTTTTTGAATTTTGCTTCGTGGATAAATGAGAACTGAGATAATCCTAACACAAATAAAAACCGAATCATATTTACTGGAATTTATCGGTTAGGTTAACCCAGAAACCAAAGTTCATGTGCATCATCAATAGATGGAGCATGCCACGAGCAACCTCGTAGCCAATTGTTATTTGCTCTGTAACATACTGTAGTCAAATTTTATGCATGGATCAATTTTTTTTAAGAATATGTACTGATCAATATTCTGATGCCTCTAAATCAAGATATACTACTGAAACTGAGCAGATTTCATTTGATAACTATTGTATTGAAAATAGAACTGAATTAATTAAGCGTAGTGTGAGCCATATGTTAATTACTTTCCATTCCGATGCACTAGCAGTCTAGTGCTTTCGTGAATCAAGGTGTATTTGCTGGAGGAGTACGATTTGCCTGTTTGGAATTATTCACATGACTCATGGGCTGGGCGTACACCATATGGGGCTTTGTTGCACTCGAGGGATAAAGTGGTCACATGTAGTATGGGTAATTCGGTAACATACCTATTACTCGATAGGGTAAAATATATTTTATTCATTGTCTTGTTCCAGTGTAAAATATGACCTGATAGTAATGAATGGTTATTACTTCAGATCCAACCTTGCAGCAACTCATGGTTGTCATCATCGCAGAGTTCATGTATTACTCTTGTCAACATGACCATGTTTATTGTACCACTCTTGCTTGTCCTCGTGAATGGAGACAAAAACCATACACACAAATGGCAATGCTGGAGCTGCACAACTCATGTAAAAGGCTTAAGAAAAAAAAAGAGATTTTAGAAGGAGATCTGCAGTTAAATTGATCGAACGGTGTGCTTCCGAATCATATAATTGTCTGAAAATTACATTGCTATATACATGTTCTTGCATTGTTAACAATATGCATGTTCTACACAACGTGTTCAAGTTTTCTCATCAATAGCTTTAAGTTTTATTTCTACTTTTGGATGATAGCAACGCCCTTCATTCATTCTACCTCAGAGTACATATGTTTTATTTTTGCTTTTCTTTTAATATATATATCTTTTGCGTCGGTTAATATATATATTTGTTTACTGATAAGAAAAAGTGACCATAAGTGTGCAATATTTTTTTTGTAGCAGTAGTACTACAGTAGATGATCATGCCCAAGTTTTAAATGAGCATATACTTTGAACTTGGCCTATAGATGAACTGAGAGCATGTAGTAATTAGATGGACTATGGATGAACAGAGATGTCTTAGATACTTAACTAGAGTGCATATGTCATCTAGATGAAAGATCTGCTTATATTAAAGAATTATTAGTTCCTAAATTCAGCTCAAGAGTCAAGTTGCTATTATGTTCTGTTAGGTCACTAGTCCATTGACAAAATAGGAATTGCTTGCTCTTTTGCAGTTACTATAATTAGCAGAGTTGCATGGTCTGACAAAGTATATGTGGTGGTCAGTTGCTCATGGTTTTTTCTACTTGTATTGCAGGAGAACCTAGAAGGCTCATACGCGACCAATACAGAACGACCTCTCCAGTAGTTGAAAGCCATGTAAGGAGGTGCTTTCAAATTACGTTTTTTGAGGACTGACTAGTGAATATTAAAGAAAACAGTATTTTAATATCCTGCAAACTTATCCATCAACATAAATAGTTGATCATTCACATATGTTGACGTGTAGTCTTACATTGTAGCTGTAGTAGTCAAAAATAACTTTAACCATTTCAGAAAATAAATAAATAACTTTATGACTTTACTAGAAAAAGAAGAACATGCTATCATCGTTTGCAAGGCACTGCTGGGTCTAGCAATCTAACCGATCAATTTTCATAATGACCTGTTGGTTCTTAATTGCTATAGTTCAGAGTTGTATGTTTGATTAAAACTCTAGCTAAGTTTGAACGATTTAGATGCATACTCACCCTTTTTGGCACTCTTCTTTTAGCAGCATATGAGAACTCTCATGTACTCCCTCCGTCTGTAGCGACCACGATCCAAATGGACCGAAGTCTCTATGTTCCGTGTCATCCCTGGATCGGTAATGCTGACACACACAATATTTGAAGGACTTATAACAGTGTGGCGATCACACACTTATTACATCGAAATGTCTCCAAGGAGAACTTACTACAGAATCTATGGCTTAAGGCCATCTAACAAAATAACAGCGGAAGGCTTGGAAGATAAGTGAGTCCATCAACTCCAACGGCATAGCTGAGTGCATGACAAAGGACCTAACACGTCTTATTCCTCGTCTGAAAAGTCTGCAACGTAATATGTTGCAGCCCGAAAACGGGTCAGCACATGGAATATGCTGGCAAGATAACACAAAGGATGCAAGTAACAGAATAAAGGCTATACTACATGCATATTTGGTTGGTGGAGGCTCTAAGGTTAAAGTTTTTGCGTAAAGCCAATTTTTCTCTACAACAAAGGAATACATTTTATTTTAACTATCATGTTTGTTGAAAATCATTGAGAAGGTACCTCCAACTCAATCCCAAATTAAAGTAATCATTAACCCAACAAATTAAGTTATAGAGTGATGAGATCAACCAATAATTCAAGTACCAGATACTCAAGATGTCCATAACCGGGGACACGGCTAATCATGATCAGTTTGTACACTCTGCAGAGGTTTGTGCACTTTTCCCACAAGACTCGATCGCCTCCGTTTGGTTTCTCGCACTACATGGTGTTTGAGAAACGGATGACCGAGACATAGTCTTTCTGAAGAGGTCCCCTTAACCGGATAGATAGGCCGGTACACCTACAATCCCTCTACATCTGCTAGCCCATCACGGAAAGGTTTCCCACAACTTACTCAACTATGCCAGAGCCCATATTGGCATGTGGTTGCACACGGAAGTTTCTAGCATGAATAGTATTATGATCCTTTTGAGCCTGGGTGGCATTCCATAGGAAAAATCACACGGAACCCCGGGATTTCCTAGGACAACACTGGATTCTCCAGGTGCCCTGCAACCAATCCACCCAGATGTGTATTCAAGTTGCCACCTTAAGTTGAATCCTTAATTAACAACTCACATATGTCATGGATTTCACTCAAACCCAAACCACGTCTACGAGCATAGCATAGCAACCTAAGCAAACGTAGAAGTAACTCCCAAGGGTTTGAAAATAATGCAGGTAATAGGTTCTACCTCAATCTACTTCCCAGTCCCACAAGTTAAGAGATCCTACTGATGCAATGTGTGAGGGTTTGATCTAATGCATAGAAACTGGGTAATAAAAGCTGATCAAAGTGTTACTTGCCTTACTGTAACATCCCAAAATTCTAAATTTTGGAATGTTATAATAAATAGATAGAATTGATTGCTTGTTGTTGTGCTGAGTGAAATTTCAAACTTTTGAAAGTTAAATGAGAGGGAATAAAATGACTTTCCCAAAACTTTCACTTTGCTTTTGATCTCCGAGGGAATTCAAATTCTTTTCAACACAAAACCCTAGAGTGAAGATAATATGACTTCTTCCATTTATTTTAAATGATAAAGGGGTTTGGAAGGATTTTGAAATTTAACCTCGAAATATTCTCAATTCAGAAACTTTATGCGACTCAATGATTTTCCAGAGAGAAGATAAAATGACTTCTTCAAAATATAGGAAATATGAGTTGGAAGTTTTTCTGAAATTTTCTGGAACTCAAATTCAAAAATTGAATTATTTGGGTTTTATTTAAATTATTTTTCTCCAAAAAGAAATTACATGGAAAATAGGGTAACATGATTCCCTACAGCAGAAAATTGGAGATAAATGTATTCGAATTCTTTTGGTATTTTAAGAATGATTTTATTTGGATTTTAATTGCAACAGTAGGACCTTTTTATTTATTAGATTTATGGGCATTTTATTTGACAGTAGTAAAATGTTCATGCCGTAGGGCTTATTTTTCTCCAAATTTTGATATACTATATGCCTATAGGGTATTTTTCTTTATTTTGATTTTATTCGTTTTTCTGTCTGTTAGAAAAAAATGTATAAAGAAAAAAAATGCCCTCCTCCGAAACTGGGCCGGCCCAGCTTTGCCAGGCCGCAGGCCCAGCTGGCCCCGACCCTTTCCTCCTCCCGCACGGCAAGTCGCCACGCCGCCGCCGTGTCCCGAACGGACTCCCCGCCGCCGTGTCCCGAACGGACTCCCCGCCGCCGCCTCTCCCCTCGCCCCCTTCCCCAAGTAAAACCCGACCCCCTGCCCCTATAAAGCCCGCCGCCGCTGCCCCGTTCTTCCCCCTCCTCTCGCATCGCCGCCGCCGCGCACTTTCGCCGCCGCCGCCGCTAACTGCTGCTTTGCGCCGCCGCCGACGCGCTGCTGCCACGCCGTCGCCCGCCGCCGCTCCTCTCCTCGCCCCTCGCATCGCCCGCGCCGTCGCCCTCCGCCCTCCCCTTGCCGGAGCCCGCAGAGAAACTCGCCGGAGTTCGCGGAGAACTCGCCGGAGTTCCGCCGGCCGATGAACCGCCCCGATCTAAGAACTGGTAAGGGAAAAACCGCCGGTCCGGTTTAGATCTCGGTTTTCTTCGGTTCTTTCTAAAAACCGTTTTTTCGGTAGTTAGGTTAGTTAACGAACGTTCGTTCGTTTGGCAGTAGTAGCGAACGAATATATTAGGTTAGTCTCACTAGTGAACGTTCGTTCGTTTACTTTTTCTTTTTCTGTTTAGATTTTGGCCAGGGACTTATCTGTGAAGTTATTTTTACAGATTAGCCCCTACACTTCAAACGGCCATAACTTTTTACCTGTTAGTCCAAATCCAACGAAACCAACGCCCACGTCTTCGTTACGAAGTCCTCTTTCCAGTAATACAACTCAAACATGTTTTTGAAAATTTTAAAATTTGAATTCAACTAGTTTTAGATTTGAACTTCGTTTGATCATAACTTGAGTTTCGTACCTCCGTTTCAGTTGATTCTTTTTGCAAATCAAAGCTCTTGACATAAACTTTCTGATAAGGCCAAATTCACATAATTTTGGTACTGTTGGAAATTGTTTATGTTTCAAGAGTCATTCATTTGTTTTTGAAGTTTTCCGAAGTGCTTCCTTCGTTCTTTCTGATTTGCTGAGTGATTGCTTATGTGTGGTTACTATTGCTTGCTTACGATAGATTGACCGGAGTGTGATGAGTAGATCTATCCAGAGTTTTGAGTGCGAATTATCTTCATCAACATTGCAGGCAAGTTCACACTTTGATCATATTTTCCAATACCCAGTTTTCATTGCATTAGTTATATCCTCAAACACATTGCATGAGTAGGATCAATTAATTTGTGGGGTTGGGAAGTAGATTGAGGTAGTACCTATTACCTGCATTACACTCAAACCCTTGGGAGTTACTTCTACGTTTGCTGCTAGGACATGCTATGCTCGTAGACGTGGATTGGGTGAGTGAAATCCATGACAAATGTGAGTTGTTAATTAAGGATTCAACTTAAGGTGGCTACTTGAATACACATCTAGGTGGATTGGTTTGGGGAACCCTGGGAGTGAACCAGTGGATTGCCCAGACACCTGGTGATGCCAGTGTTGTCCTAGGAAATCCCGGGGTTTCCGTTTGATTGTCCTATTGGAATGCCACCCAGGCTCAAAGGGATCATATAATATTTCATGCCTAGAAACTTCCATGTGCAACCACATGCCAATATGGGCTCTGACATAGTTGAGTAAGTTGTGGGAAACCTTTCCATGATGGGCTAGCAGATGTAGGGGGATTGTAGGTGGTATGGCCTATCTATCTGGTTAAGGGGACCTCTTCGTAAAGACTGTGTCTCGGTCATCCGTTTCACAAACACCATGCAGTGCGAGAAACCAAACAGAGGCGATCGAGTCTTGTGGGAAAAGTGCAAAACCCTCTGCAGAGTGTACAAACTATTCATGAGTAGCCGTGTCCCCGGTTATGGACATCTTTGAGTATCTAGAAGTGGATTATTTGCTGATCTCATCACTCTCTAATTTAATATTGTTGGGTAATGATTATTTTTAATTGGGGTTGAGAGGATGTCTATCTTCTCAACAATGTTTCAACTACCTTGATAGTTAATTAAAATCTATTCCTTTGTAGTAGGGAAAAATTGGCTTTACGCAAAAACTTTAACCTTACAGCCTCCACCAGCCAAATATGCATGTAGTTGTAGGCCTTATTCATCATTATCATTACAGTGTGAATTTGCCAGTACATTCAATGCACTGACTCTCTGTGGCTGCAACGTCTCATGTTGCCGGATTATCTTACGACGAGTAAGTGATACGTTAGGGTTACGATTTCTACACTCAACCTTGCCGTTGGTGTTGATGGGAATCCTCAACATTGTTGCTTCCGCTATGATCGATTGAGGTAATAGTATTTACGTTACTTAATACATGTGATTTACCTCTGTTATAAATCCTGTTTGTACTATGTGTGTCAGCATACCGATCCAGGGATGACACAGAAGACAGAGACTTCGGTCCATTCGGATCGTGGTCGCTACAAGATGGTATCAGAGCACATGTTGACTGTAGGACGTGACCCTAGAAACTAGCCAGACCATAGGAAAAGTTTTCTCTAAAACTATCTTTTTCAAAAGGATTCTTATCTCTCTTCTCTTCTGAGTTTTGTCAAAACTTCCCTTTGACCTTAAATAGTTAGACAATACCTTTTGCCATTGGGACCACTTCAGAGTAAAGAGGATTTTACCATGCATTGGAAGTGTTGAAGCTACAACAATGGATACTCCGAAAGTTTGAAGAGTTGACAACCTTGAAGAGATGAAGACCTTTAGAAGACCAAACCCTTGATATGTACTTATGTTAGATGCGACGATTGTGAGCCGTCAATTGTTTAGTGTTTTTTCTGACAGCCACAAACTAAAACCCGTCTTTTCAAAACCATTGTTTATATTGAGTGTATCTCGCTCCATCTCCCAACTCTCATCCCAAAACCCTTGGGCCCCAATAGAGGATGACTGAAGATAGACTTGAAGTTTCGGGACAAATGACCCAACCGGAGGCAGACCTATGGATACAAAACATGGAGGACCACTTCAGGGAAAATTTAGTTGAAAGGAAGTATGAAGTTCCATATGCTCTTCAGTACTTTACAAAAAGTGCTGCAACATGGTGGAAGATGCATCAAAACATACAAGGATGTAATAGAGCAGAAAATTGGGAAGAATTCAAGAAGACCCTGTTAGGATCCCGTCTCATCCGAAAGCGTGGAGATAACCCGAAGAAGAAGCCTTGTGCTTGCAGGATTTGTGGAGAAATAGGACACACCCAGGAGGAGCATAAGGATGAATGCCCTAATTGTGAAGGAAGTCACCTAGCTGAAGACTGCCCAACTAGGCAGATTACTTGTTTCTTGTGTGAAGGGACTACCCATTATCCTGCTCAGTGCCACATTTTCCCCATGGTGCAACGAACAATCCAGCAGAAGAAAGAAGCTATGGAAGAAGCTCTCGAGGAAACCCTAAGGGAATCCGAGATGGAGGAGGATATTGACGACCCTGATGGAGAAGGACTAGACAGATATTACTCCCGTGCTTGCTATTCGTGTGGAGAGAAAGGACATCTTTCACAGCAATGCACAAAGGAAAGCCATGAGTATGTGGGAGACTTCCCGACAGAAGAAGTGGAGTTTCATCCACAAAAGATAGAAGAATTGATAGGAAAGAAGAAGTCGAGGAAGAGAAAGAGCATGTGTCCCCAGAACAACTCACTTTCGGCGGAAAAGGACCTGAGTGACATCACATGTTACCAGTGCAAGGATTTAGGTCATTATGCTATCAAATGCCCAACCAGGAAGCGAAGAACCCAGTGAACCAGGACAGTCGCCATGAAGTCCTTAGATTGGTATTATGCCATTAGTCTACACTACAAGGAAGTAGAGCATTTTACTAAGAGAAGTTTCAGACCGGTGGAAAGATGACCAGAGTAGTTGAGATCGTAAAATTAGGATGAAGCATGTAGCCAAATGGAATACATCTTTATTACAATGTTGAGTTGAGCTATGGAAATAACATTGTAATAGTTCGTGAAGCAATATAAGATGATACTTTTGGAATCCAAGAAGGAAGTTGAGATGTTTAGAATCTCATTGCTATGAGTTGTTGGATGATTGTCAGTGCGTCTCTTGTGATCTCACCCAGACCAAAACCTAGAGCCCCTGGAGAAGTTGACCCCAAACCTTTCTCGGACAGAAGACCCCATTTTACCCAAAGATGTCCGTATGTTGTCCTAAGAACCCCTTTTGTCTTATACCTACAGATGACCACCCTTTACGAGTCTTTTCTCAAAGGCACGGAAACCATCATGACCCTGACTAGCAATCAAGATTATGCAAAGATCCCGAAGGACATGATGAAGCATATTCAACTGGAAGGAGATGCAGTTTACAAGGGTTATCCCTTCATGGAAAATGGAGTTGAACTATGGTACGTGGAGGTACACCTCCACCGCGTGAAAGGAGTTTGCCCAAAGACTATGGGTCAATACTTTTTCATCTCCCGAGTACCGCGAACAGCATTCTTTGATTCTGTTCGTGAAGCTGCTATGGAGGCCATACGTCAGATTGGAGAAATACTCGAAGCAGGACTTCGTTTTACCCAGGGATGCCTGAGTGTGATGCATGCAGAGATGGTGGATATGAAGCACACGACCAATAGTACGAAGCAAAAGGTTGATGATTTTAAGAATCACGTTGCCCAATTCCAATGGGACTGAAGCGTCCTTAGCTAGGACAAAGGAATAAAGATGAGAGGAATGTTTGACCATACCTCACTATGTGGATGGCAGCATTTGTAGTGAAGCACCTTTGTAATTGAAGTATTGAATGCTGGTTCAAGTAGTAATACAAGATTTGATATGAGGAGAATATGGATTATGGATGAACCAGTGCATTTTGTTTAGTTGAACCTTACTGAGTGAACCCTGGACCAATAGAAAGGAAAGTGTTACTCCAAGGAGTAGAGTTTGCACAAATAGTTGGAGTTATGTTTGATATGAAGTTTACCCCAAGGATGAGAAGGAAAGAAGTACCATTGGATTTTAAGAGGGTGTAATGCTGGAGTACGGAACTATAGTGACCCCAAGGATTGAGTTATGGATGTACAAGTTCTGACGTGGACCCTTTAGCCGAGGACCTAAAGGAGGCTACATAATCACAAGGGAACCATGAGACTTGTGAGAAGTGTTATATTTCTGCTATAGTAAAGTAGTGCATTTTGCTATGGATTATACCAAGAAGAAGGAGTTTTGTGCTAAGTATTGGAGTTGAAGCATGCAATGGAAATGCAGTAGACTGTAGCAAATTGAGAATCAGTGAAGTTAGCAGCCTGGTATTGATTTTGGATTTTATGAGTTGTTACTCTATAGTGATGAGTGAAGACATGATGCATGGAATAAGAGTTTGAGGAAACTAGTGTTATTCATTTTAAGTGTGGTAGAGTCCAACATCGTTACCCGAATACACTAGCTAGTGGTTGGTTACGGCAGACTGGGAGTGGATTGCCCACGGATGAGTCTGAGTAATCACATCGTAGTTTTACCCACAGAGAAGTAAGGTATAATTGGATGGATTTAAGAAAGCCAAGGAAGTTGGATGTTGGAAGTATGATCAGTTGCAACCCGAGGATGAGACCAAGTGTTGCTAGTGATGAGATGAGCCATAACCCACAGGCCCCGGGACCTGTCAAGGAAGCAAGCACACTCTTGCAAAAGGAAAAACCCTGGTAGAAGTTACGACCTTTGTCAATAGACGACCTTATAGGTGGTTACGTTAAACCCGAGGGTTGAGAAACGTTAGATGTTTTGTTTGGCTTGCAGAATCAATGGAAATGTTCGAACTCAGTTCGTCAACAAGAGAAATTCTACAATGCTTGTGAGGATGACCGAGTGTTAGAATGCGAGATTCACTAAACCATATACAGGGTAATGATTTGGGTGCGGGATGGATTGATCACCATACCGACTTACTCTTATTGTTCGCCTCTGTTATACGGGATGGTAAATCTGAGTGACTTACCTATAGTAGAGAGACGACGATGTCAAAACTTTGTTTAAACCTTAGAATGGTATAGAAAATTTTCCCTTGTACACGGCATGCTGTTGCCAACCGTAGGATATACGGTGAGGATGAAGCCCAGACCCGTTTTCTGCAGGGACCTAGTTAATTTGGTTGATGACCACCATGAGATATCGATATTTGTTTAGTATGGGCGCCAGACTCGTCAGTTAAGAAGAACCCGTCTCGAAAGAACCGTATCAACATAAAAGGATATAAGAAATTGAGGACGGAAATTTTGCCACTACCGAAAGAGCCCCAGGGAAAGAGTTCCCCTGAAGATTTGAGAAGACCGACGCCGTCAACCCAAAGGATGGAGTACTTGAGTTTTGATGGAACCGTATCCATGTTCCTAAGTGTGGTAGCACACTAGCCCCCCCCCCCAATCAGTGGACTTGTTAGGAGACCCCCAAACCCTAACCTATTTCTTGCTAGCCTCATCGAATCTCGAGGACGAGATTCATTTTAAGTGTGGTAGGTTTGTAACATCCCAAAATTCTAAATTTTGGAATGTTATAATAAATAGATAGATTTGATTGCTTGTTGTTGTGCTGAGTGAAATTGAGTGAAATTTGAAACTTTTGAAAGTTAAATGAGAGGGAATAAAATGACTTTCCCAAAACTTTTACTTTGCTTTTGATCTCCGAGGGAATTCAAATTCTTTTCAACACAAAACCCTAGAGTGAAGATAATATGACTTCTTCCATTTATTTTAAATGATAAAGGGGTTTGGAAGGATTTTGAAATTTATCCTCGAAATATTCTCAATTCAGAAACTTTATGCGACTCAATGATTTTCCAGAGAGAAGATAAAATGACTTCTTCAAAATATAGGAAATATGAGTTGGAAGTTTTTCTGAAATTTTCTGGAACTCAAATTAAAAAATTGAGTTATTTGGGTTTTATTCAAATTATTTTTCTCCAAAAAGAAATTACATGGAAAATAGGGTAACATGATTCCCTACAGCAGAAAATTGGAGATAAATGTATTTGAATTCTTTTGGTATTTTAAGAATGATTTTATTTGGATTTTAATTGCAACAGTAGGACCTTTTTATTTATTAGGTTTTATGGGCATTTTATTTGACAGTAGTAAAATGTTCATGTTGTAGGGCTTATTTTCCTGCAAATTTTGATATACTATATGCCTATAGGGTATTTTTCTTTATTTTGATTTTATTCGTTTTTCTATTTGTTAGAAAACAAAATGTTTAAAGAAAAAAAATGCCCTCCTCCAAAACTGGACCGGCCCAGCTTTGCCAGGCCGCAGGCCCAGCTCGCCCCGACCCTTTCCTCCTCCCACACGGCAAGTCGCAACGCCGCCGCCGTGTCCCGAACGGACTCCCCGCCGACGCCTCTCCCCACGCCCCCTTCCCCAAGTAAAACCCAACCCCCTGCCCCTATAAAGCCCGCCGCCGCCGCCCCGTTCTTCCCCCTCCTCTCGCATCACCGCCGCCGCGCACTTTCGCCGCCACCGCCGCTAACTGCTGCTTTGCGCCGCCGTCGCCGCGCTGCTGCCACGCCGTCGCCCGCCGTCGCTCCTCTCCTCGCCCCATCGCCCGCGCCGTCGCCCTTTGCCCTCCCCTCGCCGGAGCCCGCAGAGGAACTCGCCGGAGTTCGCGGAGAACTCGCCGGAGTTCCACTGGCCGACGAACCGCCCCGATCTAAGAACTGGTAAGGGAAAAACCGCCGGTCCGGTTTAGATCTCGGTTTTCTTCGGTTCTTTCTAAAAAGCGTTTTTTCGGTAGTTAGGTTAGTTAACGAACGTTCGTTCGTTTGGCAGTAGTAGCGAACGAATTCATTAGGTTAGTCTCAGTAGTGAACGTTCGTTCATTTACTTTTTCTTTTTCTGTTTAGATTTCGGCCAGGGACTTATCTGTGAAGTTATTTTTAAAGATTAGCCCCTACACTTCAAACGGCCATAACTTTTTACCTGTTAGTACAAATCCAACGAAACCAACGCCCATGTCTTCGTTACAAAGTACTCTTTCCAGTAATACAACTCAAACATGTTTTTGGAAATTTTAAAATTTGAATTCAACTAGTTTTAGATTTGAACTTCCTTTGATCATAACTTGAGTTTCGTAGCTCCGTTTCAGTTGATTCTTTTTGCAAATCGAAGCTCTTGACCTAAACTTTCTGATAAGTCCAAATTCACATAATTTTGGTACTGTTGGAAATTGTTTTATGTTTCAAGAGTCATTCGTTTGTTTTTGAAGTTTTCCGAAGTGCTTCCTTCGTTCTTTCTGATTTGCTGAGTGATTGCTTATGTGTGGTTACTATTGCTTGCTTACGATAGATTGACCGGAGTGTGACGAGTAGATCTATCTAGAGTTTTGAGTGCGAATCATCTTCATCAACATTGCATGTAAGTTCACACTTTGATCATATTTTCCAGTACCCAGTTTTCATTGCATTAGTTATATCCTCAAACACATTGCATTAGTAGGATCAATTAATTTATTGGGTTGGGAAGTAGATTGAGGTAGTACCTATTACCTGCATCACACTCAAACCCTTGGGAGTTACTTCTACGTTTGCTGCTAGGACATGCTATGCTCGTTGACGTGGATTCGGTGAGTGAAATCCATGACAGATGTGAGTTGTTAATTAAGGATTCAACTTAAGGTGGCTACTTGAATACACATCTGGGTGGATTGGTTTGGGGCACCCTGGGAGTGAACCAGTGGATTGCCCGGACACCTGGTGATGCCAGTGTTGTCCTAGGGAATCCCGGGGTTTCCGTTTGATTGTCCTATTGGAATGCCATCCAGGCTCAAAGGATCATATAATATTCATGCCTAGAAACTTCCATGTGCAACCACATGCCAATATGGGCTCTGGCATAGTTGAGTAAGTTGTGGGAAACCTTTCCATGATGGGCTAGCAGATGTAGGGGGTTTGTAGGTGGTACGGCCTATCTATCTGGTTAAGAGGACCTCTTCGGAAAGACTATGTCTCGGTCATCCATTTCTCAAACACCATGCAGTGCGAGAAACCAAACGGAGGCGATCGAGTCTTGTGGGAAAAGTGCACAAACCTCTGCAGAGTGTACAAACTATTCATGAGTACCCGTGTCCCCGGTTATGGACATCTTTGAGTATCTAGAAGTGGATTATTTGCGGATCTCATCACTCTCTAATTTAATATTTTTGGGTAATGATTATTTTAATTTGGGGTTGAGAGGATGTCTATCTTCTCAACAATGTTTCAACTACCATGATAGTTAATTAAAATCTATTCCTTTGCAGTAGGGAAAAATTGGCTTTACGCAAAAACTTTAACCTTACAACCTCCACCAGCCAAATATGCATGTAGTTGTAGGCCTTATTCATCATTATCATTACAGTGTGAATTTGCCAGTACATTCAATGTACTGACCCTATGTGGCTGCAACGTCTCATGTTGCAGGATTATCTTACGACGAGTAAGTGCTACGTTAGGGTTACGATTTCTACACTCAACCTTGCCGTTGGTGTTGATGGGAATCCACAACCTTGTTGCTTCCGGTATGATCGATTGAGGTAATAGTATTTACGTTACTTAATACATGTGATTACCTCTATTATAAATCCTGTTTGTACTGTGTGTGTCAGCATACCGATCCAAGGATGACACAGAACACAGAGACTTCGGTCCATTCGGATCATGGTCGCTACACTTACTAACGATTCGCAAAACCTAGAGACTCGTAGTAGCACACTTCACAGTCTGGGTATTCTATCGCAAGCAAACAATAGCACACATAAGCAACAAGCAATGATGCACAAACAAAACTCCAAAAGATAAGATCTAACCAGAAAGAATAACTTAAGAACTCCGGTTTGCAAAAAGAATCAAATCGAAAGAAGCAACAAAACTCAAACGGCGAAAGAAACGAGCTCCGGTTACTAATTGGTCTAAAGTCAAATTTTACAGTAGCCAAAACTTTGTTCAAGTTGGCTAAACGGAAAGAGGGCGTCGAGACGAAGATCTGGGATTTTGAATCACCTTATTCCGACTCTCGAGCAAAAAGAAAAACGAAAAACAAGATCAGGGCAGAAATCGCGATCGAAATAATCGCGGATAAAAACCCCGAAAAAGAAAACTGACGAACAGGCTACCGAACGAACGTTCGTTGTCTGCGGCTAACAGACGAACAGCGTTCGTTAAAACAAACGTACGGACGAACGTCCGCTAAATAACTAAACCAAAGAAAACCGATCTAAAACCTAAAAAAAACAGATCTGGGGTTTTCCTAAAAAAACCGATTGGCTTTTGGAGAAAAACCGATGGCGGCGGCGGTTGCTACCTCGAAGGCGGCGGAAGTCCGGCGGCTCCAGCACGGCGGCTGTGGGGCGGCGGCGGGGTGCAGCGGCGGCGGCGGGCGGCAGCGGCGGCGGCGTGCGGCGCGGTGGCGGCGGCGACGGGAGGCAGGCGGCGGCGGCGGCTTAGGGTTAGGGCGGGGCTGGCGGCGGGGTTCGGGCTAACGGACCGGGGGCAGGGCGCTTATAAAGGCCAGAGTCCGGGCCTAATACGGCCCGGAGTCGGTTCGTTTTTTTTTCTAAAAGAGTCCTAATGTAGCAAAACTAACGAAAGAAATACTAAACGGACTCCAAAAATCCCGAAATAAATTTTCACCATCCTCTAATAATATTTAGGACAAAGTGAATATTTTTCCCGGACCTAAATGCAATTTTGAAAAACGCACATTTTTCCTATGCGAATAAAATCGCAAATAAATCCAGAAAAATACCAAAAGTGATTTTAACATTTTTCCTCCAATATTTCTGTTATTTTGGAGAAGTCATATTATCTCCGCTCATATATTGCATTTAGAAATATTTTTAGGAGGGAAAAATAATTAAAACCAACACTATCCTCGTACCGGTATTCGAGTAAACTCAAATACAAAGCGGTAGAATTCCCAACTCTCTGTGTAGGTCCTTGAGTTGCCTAAAATTTCGACGAACGCCACAAAAAAAATGCAAAGAGCATGCAATGCAGTATGATCTATGTATAACATTCCAAATTGAAAATTTGGGATGTTACAAACCTACCCCCCTTAGAATGAATCTCTCCCTCGAGATTCGACTTGGCTAAAGAACAGGTGTGGGTGGTCCTTGCGTAGATCATCCTCTCATTCCCAGGTGGCTTCTTCCTTGGTGTGGTAACTCCACTGAACTTTGCAAAACTTGATAACCTTACTGCGGGTGACTCTGCTCGAAAATTCAAGAATCTTTACAGGCTTCTCCTCGTAGGTCAGATCACTGTCCAACTGAATTGCTTCCAGGGGTACTGTGTCTCTAAGTGGAATATCAGCCATCTCTGCGTGGCACTTCTTAAGCTGTGAAACATGAAACACGTTGTGCACTCCTGACAATCCTTCGGGCAATTCCAACTTATAGGCAACCTCTCCCATGCGTTCCAAAACACGGTAAGGTCCCACGAATCTCGGGGCTAGCTTTCCTTTAACTCTGAAACGTTTAACTCCTCGTAGAGGCGATACTCTCAAGTACGCCCTATCGCCGATCTCATAGGCTATCTCCTTGCGCTTCGAGTCTGCATAACTCTTCTGCCTGGACTGAGCTACCTTCAATATATCTCGAATCAACTTCACCTTCTCCTCAGACTCTTTGATCAAGTCTGGTCCAAACAACTACCGGTCTCCAACTTCATCCCACATTAACGATGTTCGCATCTCCTTCCATACAATGCCTCGAACGGTGCCATCTTCAAACTGGCCTAGTAACTATTGTTGTACGAGAACTCCACGTAGGGCAAATTATCATCCCAACTAGATCCATAATCTAATGCACAGGCTCTCAACATGTCCTCCAGGATCTGGTTGACTCTCTCGGTCTGTCCATCGGTCTACGGATGAAAAGTTATGCTGAATTCCAGCCTCGTTCCCAAACTTTGGTGTAGCTGATGCCAAAACTTTGAGGTGAACTGTATTCCTCTAACTGATACAATGGTCCACGGAACTCCGTGCAGACATACGATCCTGGTCATGTATATCTTAGCCAACTTCGCATTGGGGTATGTGGTTTTCACTGGGATAAAATGGGATACCTTCGTAAATCGATCCACTACTACCCAGACTGAGTCATATCCTGCTTTAGTCCTGGGCAATCCGGTGATAAAATCCATGCCAAGATTCTCCCACTTCCATTCGGGAATCATCATAGGCTGCAACAATCCTGTTGGCTACTGATGTTCTGCCTTTACTCTTTGGCATACATCACATACGGCTACATACTCGGCAATATCCTTCTTCATTCCCGTCCACCAGAAACGTTCCTTCAAATCCAAATACATCTTGGTGTTTCCGGGGTGTATCGAGTATGGCGAATCATGTGCTTCCTGCAGCATCAACTTCCTGATCTCCGAGTCGTTGGGCACATAGATTCGATCCTCAAACCACAAGGTGTCGTGTTCGTCCTCACGAAATCCCTTGGCTTTTCCTTCACTCATCCTTTTCCGTATCTCTGCAATCTCCTTATCATCCTTCTGGGCTTCGCGTATCTTACCCAGCAATGTTGACTGAACCTCCAATGTTGCAACGAAACCTCTAGGAATTATCTCCAAACGAAGCTCCCTGAGATGTTCTGCTAGCTCCTGTGGCAATCCCCCTTGTATTAGGGTATTTGCATAACTCTTTCGGCTCAAAGCGTCTGCCACGACGTTGGCCTTTCCTGGGTGATAGTGCAGCTTCATGTCATAATCCTTAATAAGCTCCAACCATCTCCTTTGCCTGAGGTTCAACTCCTTCTGTGTGAAAATGTACTTCAAACCCTTGTGATCCGTGTACACATCACAACAATTTCCAATAAGGAAATGTCTCCAGGTTTTTAGTGCGTGCACCATAGCTGCTAACTCCAGATCGTGCAACGCATAATTCAACTCGTGCGGTCGCAGTTGACGGGATGCATAGGAAACGACTCTTCCATCCTGCATAAGTACTCCTCCAAGTCCTAAGCGTGAAGCATCGCAATACACTTGGAAATCCTTGCGTATATCTAGCAATATCAGCACTGGGGCTGTCGTCAACCATTTCTTCAACTCATGGAAACTTTCTTCACACTCTTCAGTCCAATCGAACTTTGTCTCCTTCTTCAACAATGTCGTCATTGGCTTTGCAATCTTGGAGAAATTTTCTATGAATCTCCGGTAGTATCCCGCGAGTCCAAGAAAACTGCGGATCTCTCCAACTGAAGTGGGTGCCAACCACTCAGTGACTGCCTGCACTTTGACGGGATCCACTGTTATACCTTCTCCTGATATAACATGCCCTAGGAATCCTACCTCCTTCAACCAAAACTCTCATTTGCTAAACTTGGCATACAACTGATGTTCTCTGAGCTTCTCCAAAACCAAATGCAAATGCTCCGCATGTTCCTCTTCATCCTTCGATTACACCAGAATATCATCTATGAATACCACGACGAACTTATCCAAGAACTCCATGAACACCTTGTTCATCATACTCATGAAATAGGCAGGCACGTTAGTCAATCCAAATGACATAACCGTATACTCATATAGCCCGTACCGTGTGGTGAAGGCTGTCTTGGGTATATCCTTCTCTCGGATCTTCAGTTGGTGGTATCCAGATCGTAGATCTGTCTTGGAGAATACTTTCGCTCCCTGGAGTTGGTCGAACAAATCATTGATCATCGATAGAGGGTACTTATTCTAAATAGTCACTTCATTCAGCGCACGATAATCAACGACCATCTTAATGATCCATCCTTCTTCTCGACCAAAAGCACTGGGGCTCCCCAAGGTGATGAACTTCGGCGAATAAAACCTTTCTCCAATAACTCCTTAATCTGCTTCTTGATCTCCTCCAGATCATTCGCTGGCATCCGATACGGTCTCTTAGATATTGGTCCGGTGCCAGGCAACAAATCTATCAAAACTCAATATCTCTATAAGATGGCATGCCAGGTAACTCCTCTGGGAACACATCCGGATAATCCTTTACTACTGGCACTTCCTCCTGAACAACTCCCATGAGAAAATGTACTTGGGTCCTTATAGGCGAATGCCTGGATACATACTTAATCCTTTTTCCCTCCGGGGTGGCAAGCAAAATAGACTTACTGGCACAATCGATATTAACTCCATACTTCGATAGCCAATCCATACATAATATCACATCCAATCCTTGTGACTCCAGAGCTATTAGGTCGGAGGGGAAAGTATGGCGTCCTATGATCAATGGCGTCTGAAAACATCCTTGGTGTGCCATATACTCTGCTCCTGGTGAACTTACTAACATGGGGGTCTTAAGAACTCGGGTGGACATCCTATGTCTATTTACGAATCCCCTTGAATGTATGAATGCGATGCACCAGTATCGAAAAGAACTATTGCGGTAAATGTCTTAACCAAAAACATACCGACAACAACATCTGGTTGCTCTTCTACCTACTCCACGGTCACGTGGTTCACTTGTCCTTTGTTGAACGGGTTGGGCTTCTTCCTGGCGCTTCCATTGCCGTTCCCATTCTTAGCTTCAGGGCAGTCCGTGGCATAATGTCCATTCTTCCCGCACATGAAACAGGTGATATGGCTGAAATCCTTCTTGGCGGGTGTGGACGGGGGTAGGGCGGCTCTGGTTACTACTTGCTGCATTCCCATTTCCATTCTTAGGGCCATTGTGGTTGTGGGGAATTCCGTGGTTATGGGTATATCCTCCCGAATTTGGAGTGAATCGGGGCTTCTGCTGGGCTCCAGAATTATTCCTTTCTTGTCCATACTTCCTCTTGCGGCTCTCAATCTGTTGGTGCTTCCCTTCAATCATAAGAGCTTTATCTACCAATTCCTGGTAGTTGTTGAAAGTTGCCACCATCAACTGTACGCTCATCTCATCATTCAGCCCTTCCATAAATCTTTCCTGCTTAGCGGCATCTGTGGCCACATCATCTGGGGCATAACGAGATAGGGTACTAAACTCATCCACGTAATGAGCCACAGTACGATTTCCTTGGCGCAAGTTGCAAAACTCCCGCTTCTTCATGCTCATAGCTCTAGTTGAGACATGGGCAGTACGGAAAGCTTGTTGAAACTGCTCCCAGGTGACATTGGCTATAGGAAAAGTGGATGTGTAATTCTCCCACCATGCTGCGGCTGGTCCAAACAACTGGTGTGCGGCAAATCGCACCTTCTCAGCATTCGAGCAATTGGCCGTGGTCGAATCCCTTCCAATCTTGCGTAGCCAGTCATCAGCCACTATTGGTTCGATGCTGCTAGAAAACACGGGTGGTTGCAACCTTAAGAAACGTGTCAGGTTGTCCATGGGTGGTTGTGGTGGAGGGTTGTTGTTGTTCTGGTTGTTCTGAGTGTTCTGGACAAGAAGTTGCATCAGGGTGTTCTGCTGCTGGATCAACTGGGTGAGCTCAGGGGGAAACTCAAATCTGGGCTCACGTCTTGGAGGCATCTGATGGGTGTAGAGGGAAGAGATTAGAACAGAATTGAGGTCTAAGGGAAAATCACTACCCATATGCACATGAGACAAACACAATCATATCACACCAATCAATTTCAAGCAAGATCTTACAAATCTAACTAACGTTACAAAAGTGCTCTAAATACTACTATGTGGGGGTAACTACTAGTCACAGGGTGGTCATCTAAAAATATTGATCGGCGGAAGACTCCATGATGTCTGCTCCAGCTTCATCTTCATAGTCTTCGTCTTTACTGTCATCGGGTTCTGAATCCGTGTCGTCGATGATAATGTAATCTTCGGGAGGAATTTCCTTGGGTTCTTCTTCCTCTTCTTCACCTCCGGTGCTGGATCTCCCATGAATACTCCTAGCTTCCTGGTCAAATCATCATTCTTCTTCACTAGTATCAACATCTCCTCCTCGTATCCGCCACGAGTAGACTTAAGTTCTTCCTCTAGCTCCAAATTCCTGTTTAGTGCCTTCTTCAATTCTATCATCCCAGCGCACATCTGGTGCTCCTGTCGTCGAATGTGCTGGTTCAACTGTTGGATGAATGCTGCAATGGACCTATCCTTCCGGGTGCTGATCATATCCCAACTCTCATCTCAGCGTCCACAAATCTGGTAGATGGTGTCCTTCAGCTCCTGCTTGTAGACTTCTCCGATCCTTCCCATTGTGATGTGGGCGGTCATGCTCTTGCCTAGGCTCCAGGTCGGCGCATCAAAAGAAAATTATATTGGCTCAGTGGATGGTGCAAAGGTTCTTCCGGGAATTTGAACTTGAATGCTCCATCGCTCCTCCTCCGGTAAAGTGGTGGTGTAGGTCCCGGTGAGGCTCAGTATTCCTATGTTCAGGTACCTAGTGACTTCCTTCAAGTGTCGTCCAAATAGTGTGTCTTCATCCGGTTGAGTGAACTTGTTCCTTGGATCCACCATCCTTAAGAAGTAGAAAATGGAGAGAAGTCAGAAATGAGTAGAGAAGAGTGATCTAGGATCTGTCTTAGTGGTTGTGTCCTACATTCGGCGTGTGCTCTGATACCATCTTTGTAGCGACCATGATCCGAATGGACCGAAGTCTCTGTGTTCTGTGTCATCCCTGGATCGGTAATGCTGACACACACAATACTTGAAGGATTTATAACAGAGTGGCAATCACACACTTATTACATCGAATGTCTCCAATGAGAACTTATTACAGAATCTATGGCTTAAGGCCATCTACCCAAATAACAGCGGAAGGCTTGGAAGATAAGTGAGTCCATCAACTCGAACGACATAGCCGAGTGCATGACAAAGGACCTAACACGTCTTATTCCTCGTCTAAAAAGTCTGCAACGTAATATGTTGCAGCTCGAAAACGGGTCAGCACATGGAATATGCTGGCAAGATAACACAAAGGATGCAAGTAACAGAATAAAGGCTATACTACATGCATATTTGGCTGCTGGAGGCTCTAAGGTTAAAGTTTTTGCGTAAAGCCAATTTTTTCATACAACAAAGGAATAAATTTTGTTTTAACTATCATGTTTGTTGAAAATCATTGAGAAGGTACCTCCAACTCAATCCCAAATTAAAGTAATCATTAACCCAACAAATTAAGTTATAGAGTGATGAGATCAACCAATAAAGCAAGTACCAGATACTCAAGATGTCCATAACCGGGGACACGGCTAATCATGTTCAGTTTGTACACTCTCCGGAGGTTTGTGCACTTTTCCCACAAGACTCGATCGCCTCCGTTTGGTTTCTCGCACTGCATGGCGTTTGAGAAACAGATGACCGAGACACAGTCTTTCCTAAGAGGTCCCCTTAACCGGATAGATAGGCCGGTACACCTAGAATCCCTCTACATCTGCTAGCCCATCACGGAAAGGTTTCCCATAACTTACTCAACTATGCCAGAGCCCATATTGGCATGTGGCTGCACACGGAAGTTTCTAGCATTAATAGTTTTATGATCCCTTTGAGCCTAGGTGGCATTCCATAGGAAAAATCACACGGAACCCCGGGATTTTCTAGGACAACACTGGATTCTCCAGGTGCCCTGCAACCAATCCACCCAGATGTGTATTCAAGTAGCCACCTTAAGTTGAATCCTTAATTAACAACTCACATCTGTCATGGATTTCACTCAAACCCAAACCATGTCTACGAGCATAGCATAGCAACCTAAGCAAACTTAGAAGTAACTCCCAAGGGTTTGAAAATAATGTAGGTAATATTCTACCTCAATCTACTTCCTAGTCCCACAAGTTAAGAGTTCCTACTCATGCAATGTGTGAGGGTTTGATCTAATGCATAAAAACTGGGTAATAAAAGCATGATCAAAGTGTTACTTGCCTTGCTGACGATTCGCAAAACCTAGAGACTCGTAGTAGCACGCTTCACAGTCCGGGTATTCTATCGCAAGCATACAATAGCACACATAAGCAACAAGCAACTGATAGACAAACTGTCGGGGTAGAAATGGCTTTTGCACTATCTGTCGGTATAGCACATTGTCAGATGATCTGTTGGCATAGAACAATTTGTCGCTAAAGAAATGTCTATCGCTATAGCCCTCACCAACCCGGTCAAACTGTCCGTCGGCATACATTTATATGTCGCTAAAAACCTTTCCCGGCAGGACTATAGGCGACAACTCCTTTCTGTTGGCAAAAGTCTTTGCCAACACCAAGTGTGTCGCCTTATGTGACCTATGCCGACAGATTGTTTGACGCTGCTTCGAGTGTCGTGGTGTAGTGGTAATCATTTGAGGAACATGAAGCGTGAAGGCTTTTGTTTTTGTAGTTTCACTTTCTCTTTCTTGAGTCATAGGAAACACCATACTGTTAAAGGGGGTCGAGGAAATACTAAGGCAAAATTTCCATTTGATGCTCAACTCAAAATCCTACACCTACCAATCTCTTCGAGTGAAGCCATTGAAAATCTCATACAGTTCAGTCATATTCTTCAGTGACAGAGACGAAGTTCTTCTGGTCTATGAGGAATTTTTTCTGACTGAGGAGTTAGGAATTCGCCAGTGTGGATTTCCTACAAGTGAGGAACATGATAGCCCTGAGGAATTTGATTCTCAAATTTCCGACCGTTGCTCTGCTACACACCAGTTGTCCCAAAATATCTACCTACCTAACGGTCATATCATTAAGGGCATTTATGTCTTATCATGTCGGGCTGCTCCCTAGGCTATAAATAGCCGCCCCCTACAACCACTAGCTGGTTGGCTGCTCCAAGAGGAACTGACACTTGTCATAAGAGCGAAAATCATCAAGTGAGGAAGAACACAAAACCAAACCCAAACACCTACAAACCGAAAAGTGATTGAGCATCACTGAAGAGATTGATCCTGAGTGGATCCGACGCTTGTTACCTTTGAAGATTGTGCTTCTTCCAGATGGTTAGGCGTCATGGTCTAGAGCATCCAAGAGGAATTGTGGATCACCAAGTGACCGAGTTTGTGAAGGTTCGGAAGTCACATGTGAAGACTTACCATGAGTGATTGGGCGAGGTCTGTGTGGACTTAGCTCAAGGGGAATACGGTGAGGACTTGGTGTCTTGAACTGTGTGTCCAGGACTGGGTGTCTGTCAGGACCGGTCATTCAGTAAAATAATTACCGGAAGACCGATATTTTGTTTAGGCCAGCGAGGAAGAATATTTCTTACTGGCAGACAATTCCTTGATATAGAATTCCAGTACACTGAATATTATACAAGGTTAGGCCGGGGTTGCTCAACAATTTTATTACAAGCGCGCCAATATAGTACATAAAGGCGGATATGACACAAAGGCAGGGTGGCATACTACTAACTCGTAATAAAAGGTGGTGGTTTTGTCACAATGAAGTGGGTGATGTGACTCCATTATAATACAGTTCATCGAGTGTCGGAGTGAGACCCGATGAATTTATTTGGTGGTAGGGTGTAATGCCCAGGATGGGACTATACCTCCTACGTGTCGAGGCACGACTTAAAGGTATAAGCCCATCCTAGAATGATCTCAAGTTTGGTATCTTTGCACGACTCACGTAAAAGAGGGATTAAATTGCAAAAGAAGATAGTTGGCTTACACTCGCCACTTCACACAATACATTACATAAGCAAAACATCATTCAAAACATCACAGCCCGACTATGGGCGAAGATCAAAAGAAAGATACCAAAACAACATAAAGCCACAGGTCAGGATCGAATCCTAGTAGAAACCACTACTGATCGTCGGAAAGACCACAAGCATACGGCCACTCTCTTCATGGAACTCCTGGTGAAGTACTTGAACCAGCTCCTGCATCAAACTCGGCTGAACCTGCATCTGGTGTTGTAGTATCTATGAGCCACGAGGACTCAACAATCCCATAACCATGGGTATCAAGACTAGCAAAGCTTTATGGGTAGGAAGAGGTAAAGTGGTGAGGTTGCAGCAGCGGCTAAGCAATATATGGTGGCTAGCTTACGACTACAAGAATAAGATTAGCATCTATGCAAACGGTCGCAAAAGAAGTGATCGCTAAAGATCCTGAACTACATACGAATCAAACATAACCCCACCGTGTTCTCTTCTCAAAGTGAAAAGAGACAGTCACGGTTACTCACACAGTTGTGTGTTTTACCTCGGATCCTCTGTCAAGTTTTCTACAACCGGACATTAACAAATTCCAATCTGCCACATAACCGCGGGCACGGCTTTCGAAAGATCATAACCCTGCAGGGGTGTCCCAACTTAGCCCATCACAAGCTCTCACGATTAGCTGAAGTGATAAATATAATATCATCACCCCTTATCTTAGGGAAATCCGATCAGGCTCGGCATCCCGGTAGCACAAGACATTTCGACAATGGTAAAACAAGTCCAGCAAGACCTCCCGGTGTGTCGACACCCTGATAGTAGCCGCGCGTATCTCGTCTCAGGACACGACCAGATGGGCGATTCTACAGGTTATACCAGATACCTCGGGTTTCCCCAAGGCGGCCCCGCAGACTCCCCGTTTGGGACCAACACCATCAGCACTGGCCCCCCCTGCTATGTAGAATTAAGAATCCTCGGGTAGCGCTAACTCCCTATGCAATTTAATTAATTAATTAAGTTGTTATTATGAGCAAATTAAAACCAATGTTGGGCCTTGCTGGAGGAGTTTTATTCAAAGTCGAACTGTCAAGGGGTCCCCATCCACCCAGCGTGTAAGGAACGCAAAAATCAAGGAACATAATGCCGGTTTATCGGCGCCAAAGGTGGCATGAGTGGAACTAATCACCGAGCAAAAGGCCAAGCCTTCCACCCATGCCCAGTATATAGGTGTGTTAATAATAATTATAGATATTGTGATATATCCAACAACAAGTTCCCTCCTAGAACGGACTTCATCTTCACCTGCAACTAACAACGCTATAAGAGGGGCTGAGCAAGCGGGTAACATAGCCAAACAGTGGTTTTGCTAGGAAGTTTCAAGGTTAGAGGTTTCATGGCAACAAGGAGAGGGCTGACATAAAAATGGGTAGCGCGACATGTAACGATAGCATCGAGACAACTAAGCATGGCAATGGTAGTAAAGGTATCCAAGGGTATGATCATCTTGCCTGGGATTCCGCAAGGAAGAAGAACGGGTCCCTGAAGCAGACGGAGCAACATAGTCGAGCGAATCCTCACAACTCCGGAACGAAACCGAAGCTAACAAGAGAAGCAACCGGAAAGAAGCAAACAACACGGTAAACACACAAGCTTAAACATGGCATACGATGCACATCCAAGTATGATGCATGACAGGTTTAAATATGCATGGCATGGCAAGTGCACAAACAAATCTACAAGTTAAGTGGAGCTCAATATGCAACGAGTTGCATATTGACGAAACACCACATTTAATTATTTAATTGTCTCTTGTTATTTACAAGACAAGATTAAATGTTTTTAACATGGCAAGAGGTGTAGCATAAGTAAACTAACTATTTAGACATTTTAAATGAGGCCGGAAATAACAACAACAATTCCGGAAAATCCCCATGAGCATGTTTAGTAATTATAAGCAAACAACAAACACACATTATAATGTTGTTAACATTATGCGGATGACATGATCAAGTTTATGCAAGTTTATTAAAAGGTTGACAAGAGAGATATGAAGCACTTTTCCCCGTGGTGGAAGAAAGGGTGCCACGGCAACGATCCGAAAATGATGCACGGCAACATCTCGGTTCCGGTAACTCATTGAGAGTCCGGTGCAAAAGGAAAGATGGCGTGAACGAGTCAAACGAGAAGAAAGGTGGGGCGATCCCGTCACCGGGTTCCCACGGGTCGGCGACGAGGCAAACGAGGAGCACGACAAAAGATGAAACGGCCATGGAGCACACAAGGGCAAACATTTCATACAACACAAGCACAAAAGAAACACAAGGGAAACCCGGAACATCTGGAATCTTCTTGAATCTTCTGGGACATCGGTCTTCGGGCGTCACAACTCTCCCACACTAACAGAGGATCTCGACCCGAGATCCTAGAGATAGCACCGGGTAAAAATGGAAGAGGAAGGGGTAAAACAAAGTTGCTTCTTTGACAGACGAGTGAAACCAAAGAACCTGAGAGGTTGAACAAAATGAAAGAAAATACAACGGATATGAACGAATATGAAAACTCCGTTAGAAAAGAGGAACAAGGAACATTATGAGAACCTTGAAGGTTGAAAGACATGAAACAAGAGCTCACGGACGAAAAGAATATGAAACCGCAATGGTATAGCCAAGGAATAAGAATGACAGAATTTGGACAGCACTCCGTCTGAAAATCGAAGGAATTAATATGAGCTTGAGGAGACGGAATGATAGTTAATGAAATCAACAACACATTGCCTCCGAAACAATTAAAAGAATGACACAAGGGGGTAAGAACGATTCAGATAGCACTCCGGTTGAAAAGAGAGGCAAACTTGATAAGATGACGGAACTAGAATGGAGGTCACAACATTCCGGTTAAATAGATAAACAAGGAAAAGAACATGATCTCGAAAAAACGATATGATGGTTAAAGAGAGCAATATCACAAGGCCTCCGGAATGAAAGAATATATGCTAGGTCGTTGGAAAGAAAAGAACGGAGAAGAAAAAGACAACTTCTCCCACGAATGCATTTGAAAGAGCATCCTTACGAAGAAGGGTTGAACAGAATTGTTGGAAATTCAACAACGAAAGAATAAGCTTGATGTGGGCTTATGGAAAACATCTCAAAATTATGAGGTGACAACCAGCCACAGACGAAACATTTGAATGGATTGAGATCAACAAGGAGACGATTTTTTTTTTCACCGGAATTATAAATGAAGAACTTGGGTCATTTATAAGCACCATAATAGCAACAATTCTCAGGGAAAAGCTTTTAGGTGAAATACAACCCAAGATTACTCCAACAAATAAATTGAATGGTTGGAAAGATCTCCTGAACAAAGAAAATGATGGTTTTAAATATCTCATTCTTGATAACTCGTGAATCATGAAACATGAAGGAAAATTGTCAAAAATGACCTAACACCATCTGAAAAGATAAGGTAGAAAGAATTGCATTTGGAAGCATGATGAAGAATGCTTGAGATCCAACAAGAATCTTGATGAAGACTTCGAGGATGAATTAAAACATGATGAACCACCATGAAGAACTCCGGTAATGAAGGCATGAGAAGTGAAAGATGAAAAGAATAAGATTCAAGGCCTGCGATGAATTAGATGGAACTTGAAATGATAATTGAAAAAAATTGGAGCTCCGAAAAACAAGATGAACAACTTAGAACCAAGGATATGATATGATGAACAAGCTCCGAAGGAAGGGATTAACCTCTTGGAAGAAACTAGAATAAGATTTATGTTATGCATATCCTTCATCAATTTAAATTGATGACAACCAAAGGATTTGGCATACTACTTATTCTCGTTGCAAAGAATTAAAGAGAGATCTCGCACAAGCTTGGGTAAATCTTCAACGAAGCACCGGTAGGATTATGAAAAGAACAAATGAATTAATACGATAACAAGGAAGAGTAATCTTGAAAGAACCATCGGTAATGATAAGGAGACGAACGAAGAGGCATCAATGAAGAATAGTTGGAGGACGAAGTTGAAAACTGAGAACGAAGAAATATTCTGAAATGATGGCCTTCTGAGGATCACAAAGAAAAGAATTCATGAAATGCTTCGGATGGCATAACAGAATTCCTCACAACCGAAACAATAATGAGGATGGCATGAAGCTAGAACCACAACTCATCAAGAGAACGGGTCAAAATTTAAGAGAACCACTTCTCCGGTCTTCAAATGTTGAGAGTGAAGACGAGAAATGCCATAAGAATTGTTGAGCACTCCGGAATGAAGAATTAAAAGGTTGAACCAATGATGAACAATAATTTGAAAGCGATCTTGGAGAAGGCATGTCACTGATGGAAATCATTCTTACGTCACGCTTGAAAGGAATTTCAAAATAACTCCGAAAAATAATTAGAAGAGTCAGGTAAGATCCTGGGAAAAGACCTGTGGGTTAGGGCCCACTAAAGAAATCACCGCTGGAAAAGATTGCTTGAGAGATATTGCACCGGTTGAATTAAATGGCTTGAATAAGATAACAATCTCAAAATAGCTTGAACGGATTAAGAATGGAAACACGAATCTTCAACACTCCGGATATGAATAGCAAGAGGAGAATGATTAATTGGTGCACCGGAATAAGAAAGCATTGTGAAATGAGGAAAAGGATAAGATCAACACCGAAATCTTGAATTAAATCCACCGACAGAATTTGAGAACAAAAGAATGATGAACTTGAAGCTCTTGAGCATCTTCGCGATAAAGCACCGGATAAGAACATTGAAGGAAAAGAATGAGGAAACATCACATAATAAAATGGATACTCCATTTGAGAATTTCTGGCTCCAAGAAGAAGAAGGGTGGGAGGGCGGGGAAAAACAAAGACAACTTGAGACGAACAAAACGGACACCGGTTAAAAAGAATTTAACATGACCATCTTGATGATTAAGAAGGACTAGCACTCCCATAGAAATATGAGAACACCGATAAGGAAAGGTATGGAATCAACATTTGACATCGAAGCAACTCGAATACCAGAATCAAAACAAAAACAAAGGATAGTTATGTTGATGAAGAAGATTATGTTGCAACATATCTATCCGAACAGAGAATTGAACGAATGAATTCCGCAGGTACATCAACTTGTCGAGAAGCCACTTGGAAGAACAAAAGATAAATAAAAAGAAAACAAGGAGCAGATAGAACAAATACAAGATAGAAGCTTCGTTCGACATCTTCGTGCTGAAAGCTCATGGAACGTGTTACAAAAGGGTTTTGCAATCCCCGGATCAACATAGCCAAGGACCCTTTAAGATGCAACTCCCGATCGGAACAAGCCCATAAAACCACTTCACTCAATGTAGAACCCCGAACATCATATCGTGCATCCATTGGAAGAATGCCTAGAACTACTTGATGAACCCACCTATTAATTTCCGAAAGTTTCCATTTATGCAATCAGGTGTTGGGGATACAGGGGAAGCACCGCGCATCAACTCTAAACCTACATCCAGCTGTATCCATCCTTCAACACATAACCAGTCTTTCTCGGAAACCGTTTACCTCGGACCTTCGAAACGCGTCCACTATACAAGCTATGGCAATACTCCCGAACTACCTCCCCAGTACTGGGTGATGTCGGGGTTATCTTGCCACTAACCGCATAGGAGAGTTTTCGATGTCGGCCGTCTTAAGTATTCTAGTACTGCCGCGATGGATTTGTGACGACAACACCTCGGAGCTCAACTCCCCGGGACACTGCCACAACCCCTAAATGACAGGAGGCATCGAGAACAATGTTCTCGTCACAAAGACATCGGAACAATCCAAACAATACTCACGAGATCCTAAAAAAATTGGTGCAATTTTTGAAAGTAGAAGAGGCAATAGTAATCTTCAGGAGTCCTCACCAGAGTGAAAGGGAAAGAGAAGCAAAGAAATCCTACTCTCCGATATATATATATGACTCAAAACATTTTCAAGTGTGTGCCTAGACTCAACCGTCAACGATTCGATCAATCAGTGGGGACTTCTAGCTCTGATACCAACTTGTAACGCCCCGGACATACCCGCCGGTGGTCGTTACTCCTGGCGGGATCTAGACTGGCCACACATATCAATACTAGTCTTTTCTGCGCACTTTGTCTTCACTCGTGTGCACCCGGGAGCAACTTCCCGGTCCGAATGGGCTCCCGGAAAAGAAGGAATTCCTTATTGATATGAGTAGTCTATCATCCCTAATAAGCCAGGCTATTACATACACCCACACTCAGAGGAACCGACGTCCTCGTCGGGCCACATGAACGTTCCCTCTTGGCACAACCGTCTGTGCTTCCAGGACAGCATATGTGCCATGTCGTGTGCCACGACGGGTCACAAACGTCATGCACAACATGACTGCAAACTATCCGCAAACATCCGTGTAACCGCGAGAGTCGGCTCTGATACCAACTTGTAATGCCCAGGATGGGACTATACCTCCTACGTGTTGAGGCACGACTTAAAGGTATAAGCCCATCCTAGAATGATCTCGAGTTTGGTATCTTTGCACGACTCATGTAAAAGAGGGATTAAATTGCAAAAGAAGATAGTTGGCTTACACTCGCCACTTCACACAATACATTACATAAGCAAAACATCATTCAAAACATCACAGCCCGACTACGGGCGAAGATCAAAAGAAAGATACCAAAACAACATAAAGCCACAGGTCAGGATCGAATCCTAGTAGAAACCACTACTGGTCGTCGGAAACGTCACAAGCATACGGCCACTCTCTTCATGGAACTCCCGGTGAAGTACTTGAACCAGCTCCTGCATCAAACTCGGCTGAACCTGCATCTGCTGTTGTAGTATCTGTGAGCCACGAGGACTCAGCAATCCCATAACCATGGGTATCAAGACTAGCAAAGCTTTATGGGTAGGAAGAGGTAAAGTGGTGAGGTTGCAGCAGCGGCTAAGCAATATATGGTGGCTAGCTTACGACTACAAGAATAAGATGAGCATCTACGCAAACGGTCGCAAAAGAAGTGATCGCTAAAGATCCTGAACTACATATGAATCAAACATAACCCCACCGTGTTCTCTTCTCAAAGTGAAAAGAGACAGTCACGGTTACTCACACAGTTGTGTGTTTTACCTCGGATCCTCTGTCAAGTTTTCTACAACCGGACATTAACAAATTCCAATCTGCCACATAACCGCGGGCACGGCTTTCGAAAGATCATAACCCTGCAGGGGTGTCCCAACTTAGCCCATCACAAGCTCTCACGATTAGCTGAAGTGATAAATATAATATCATCACCCCTTATCTTAGGGAAATCCGATCAGGCTCGGCATCCCGGTAGCACAAGACATTTCGACAATGGTAAAACAAGTCCAGCAAGACCTCCCGGTGTGTCGACACCCTGATAGTAGCCGCGCGTATCTCGTCTCAGGTCACGACCGGATGGGCGATTCTACAGGTTATACCAGATACCTCGGGTTTCCCCAAGGCGGCCCCGCAGACTCCCCGTTTGGGACCAACACCATCAGCACTGCCCCCCCCCCCTGCTATGTAGAATTAAGAATCCTCGGGTAGCGCTAACTCCCTATGCAATTTAATTAATTAATTAAGTTGTTATTATGAGCAAATTAAAACCAATGTTGGGCCTTGCTGGAGGAGTTTTATTCAAAGTCGAACTGTCAAGGGGTCCCCATCCACCCATCGTGTAAGGAACGCAAAAATCAAGGAACATAATGCCGGTTTATCGGCGCCTAAGGTGGCATGAGTGGAACAAATCACCGAGCAAAAGGCCAAGCCTTCCACCCATGCCTAGTATATAGGTGTGTTAATAATAATTATAGATATTGTGATATATCCAACAACAAGTTCCCTCCTGGAACGGACTTCATCTTCACCTGCAACTAACAACGCTATAAGAGGGGCTGAGCAAGCGGGTAACATAGCCAAAAAATGGTTTTGCTAGGAAGGTTTCAAGGTTAGAGGTTTCATGGCAACAAGGAGAGGGCTGACATAAAAATGGGTAGCGCGACATGTAACGATAGCATCGAGACAACTAAGCATGTCAATGGTAGTAAAGGTATCCAAGGGTATGATCATCTTGCCTGGGATTCCGCAAGGAAGAAGAACGGGTCCCTGAAGCAGACGGAACAACATAGTCGAGCGAATCCTCACAACTCCGGAACGAAACCGAAGCTAACAAGAGAAGCAACCAGAAAGAAGCAAACAACACGGTAAACACACAAGCTTAAACATGGCATACGATGCACATCCAAGTATGATGCATGACAGGTTTAAATATGCAAGGCATGGCAAGTGCACAAACAAATCTACAAGTTAAGTGGAGCTCAATATGCAACGAGTTGGATATTGACGAAACACCACATTTAATTATTTAATTGTCTCTTGTTATTTACAAGACAAGATTAAATGTTTTTAACATGGCAAGAGGTGTAGCATAAGTAAACTAACTATTTAGACATTTTAAATGAGGCCGGAAATAACAACAACAATTCCGAAAAATCCCCATGAGCATGTTTAGTAATTATAAGAGAACAACAAACACACATTATAATGTTGTTAACATGATGCGGATGACATGATCAAGTTTATGCAAGTTTATTAAAAGGTTGACAAGAGAGATATGAAGCACTTGTCTCCGTGGTGGAAGAAAGGGTGCCACGGCAACGATCCGAAAATGATGCACGGCAACATCTCGGTTCCGGTAACTCGTTGAGAGTCCGGTGCAAAAGGAAAGATGGCGTGAGTGAGTCAAACGAGATGAAAGGTGGGGCGATCCCGTCACCGGGTTCCCACGGGTCGGCGACGAGGCAATCGAGGAGCACGACAAAAGATGAAACGGCCACGGAGCACACAAGGGCAAACATTTCATACAACACAAGCACAAAAGAAACACAAGGGAAACCCGGAACATCTGGAATCTTCTGGAATCTTCTGGGACGTCGGTCTTCGGGCGTCACATAGGGGGAAGCGGTTATAAAACAGTGATCAACTCCAGGATCGCAAGAGACTGACTAGGACTCCACTAGATGTCGGACTCGCTATCGAACTCTTCATCCATGAGATCGCCTTCGTCCACATCTGGCCAAATCAACAAGCCAGATGAGTACTTTAAATGTACTCGCAAGATAGTTCGGACTTAAGATATAATAAATGCCAACATGATGCATGTGAGTATTCCAACAAAAATGCGACCGGATAAAAATATTAGTGTGCTGTATGCAACAATAGAAGTCGGGCAGTAATCCTCCCGAAATCCATAAGATAGATGGAAGGAGACCAAACGAGTGTCTGAGTGACGCCTCGTGAGAAAATAATAAATGATAGTAGGCCACAGTCGGGCGTCTGAGCGACACCACATAAAGGGCTTATAGCAAAAAAAAATAACAAAAATGCTTCAGTCGGACGTCTGAGCGACATCGCATAAAGGGCTTATAAATAAAAAGAATGCCACAGTCGGACGTCTGAGCAACATCACATAAAGGGCTTATAAATAAAAAGAATGCCATAGTCGGACGTCTGAGCGACATCACATAAAGGGCTTATAAATAAAAAGAATGCCATAGTCGGACGTCTGAGCGACATCACATCGAGGGCTTATAAATAAAAAGAATGCCACAGTCGGACGTCTGAGCGACATCACATAAAGGGCTTATAAATAAAAAGAATGCCATAGTTGGACGTCTGAGCGACATCGCATAAAGGGCTTAAAAGAATGCCGCAGTCGGACGTCTGTGCGACATCTCATAAAGGGCGTATAAATAATCAATGATGAACGGTGAAATACTTCAGGAAATAAATCAGAACAGAGGTAATGAGTTCATCTACCAAATGAACTTGACATGAATCACTACTCTTGTTACTATCAAGAATTTACCAAGGACGGTCACCGGGTTGAAACAAAGGTTGACCCTAGGCCATAAACATGGCAACTTGAAGGATTTAACTCTGCAGAGCTCGTACTATTAACTCATAGCAAACGGATTCTACTAGCCACGGGGACTAGTTCCGTCTACGGTGTTTTAGTAGAAACCCAACTAACCAGTACACACCCATTTCACATCCTGTTGTCCGGAATCACCCGTGACAACGTTCACGAAAAACTTTAAGACGGGGAGGCTACAACCTCGAATACCATGGGATCAAATTTATATATGCGCGCTCTAAGGGGTGCCCCCCTCTCGGTCCCAACCGGAAACACCCATGCCCCCTGACCGGATGAAGGGCTTTAATCCAGGGCCATGGAACCCTCATCCCGGCCCCTCTACTTGGTGTGTATTCGGGAAGTGGTTTACAACTGACTAGACCGCAATCTTAACAGACGGCCTATGATAGTACCAAAAAGGAGATGAACGGCATCACGACATGATCTCCGTTGATACTAAGTTAACCAACTACTAGCATGCTCCAACAATACCAGCATACCACCCATCATGTCACTACATGATCGAGGTGGTTCAAACATTATCATTCGGGGCTCACCCGAAGCTTGCTTGCATGAAATATAACCATACACCAATGCTTATATGACCATGCTTATGAGAAGAACTACTCGAGCAAACATGCAACACACTCATCATATCAAAGGTTCAAACATGCTTGCCTGGTTCTGAGAAGTCGGAGTCTAACTCGGTGTGGTTCGCGGATCTATCACGTCCTTCGGTATCTACGTATTCAAACAACCGGATAGTAACATAAATACCGCACGTGCAAATAAAGTTGCTCCAAAAAAATTCACATAAATATGACAAAAAACTAGACAGAAAACTAAAGAGGATAGAAAAAGAATCAACTCAAAATCATCTTTAGTTAAAAAGATATTAGAGTTTCTGTCCAGGGACTCATCTGTAATGAAACAGAAAAATTCCAGGGGCTAGAATAGAAAACAGAAAAGCGAACCGGTACGCAGTACGCCAACCGAAGAAGGAAACGTACTTTGCCCAAAGGAGCTTTCCAGAAAAACGGTTCAGGGAGGGATGAGAGACTGACGAGTGGTCCCACTCATTGGGTTTGAACTCTGAGACAGAGTCGCACCGGCGCCAGATGTTGCGGTGGTCGCCGGCGCCGATCCACGGTGAGCTAGGGGGAGAAAAGGGTACGTACAGCTTCCTGGTGTTCTTTCGCGTTGATTGGTGGTGGAGTTGAGAGTCGACGAGCCCCACGTCGACGGCGACCCTGTCTCCGGCGGACGGTGGCTCGGGTGGTCGTGGGCCTCGTCGGAGAGGATCTCTAGGGTCAAATTGGAGTGGGGGTTAGGTTTAGGTAGGTTCCAGGGTGCTACGCTCGAGTCCACGGCGGCGGAGGAGCTCTCATCGGAGAGAACGCTGCTGTAGCCCGAGGTGGACGGAGTTCGCCGGAGTTGGAGAAGAAGGGCCCCTCGAGGCTCTTCCAGAGGCTGGGCGCGGTCTAGGGAGATGGTGGAGGTGTGCGGGCTCGAGAACGAGCTCGGGGGTGCTTTATATAGCCGGCCCGAGGCGGTTGCCGTGAACGGGATAAGTCCGGCGAGTGGTTACGGCGATGCAGTGGCTGGACGGCGGGTTTAGGGGCTTGAGCATCGACTAGGAAGTGCACTGGTTCCATTCCCGTGCCTAACTCAGCAGGGGCGAGATGATTACGGGCTGCCCTCAACGAAACGGACGTGCGGCACGTCGGCGGCAGAAAACGCGCTCTGCGCGCGCCAGGCCACGGCGACGGTGCGGCAGGCGTGCGCTGGCAATGGAGATGGCCACGCGGAGCGCTAGGGTGACTTGGGCGGTGCCAAACGGCGTCGAGCCGCGGGGTGACTTTTGCCAGCCACCACGGGCGGTTCTGTTGCCATGGAAGTCGCCGGCGTGGTCGGGCCAGAGCACCACCGACGCCCAGAAGCAGCCAAGTGAGCGTGCGGCGCGTTGGATAAGCAGGAGGTGCAGTGTGCATCGATCCAAGGCAGGTACTGGCAAGATTGTCCTGCGGTTCTGACGAACTGACGAACTGCACTGTCGACAGTTTCAGTTAGCAGTTTCTGAACCTGACAGCACAGTGCATGCTATGTGTTCGATGAAATGATTATGGCATGTGTGGAATGTTTTTGGGGCTGATATTTGGTGGAGTGGCCTCTTGATGCATCTAGAGGCTGCCTGATTTTTCACAGAATGTTTAGAAGAAGATAAATATGAATTTCACCAAAATTTGCAAATCTGGTCCAAACTTGCAGCAGGTGAAATTTGAAAATTTTGAACTGTGGACCAGTGAAACAAGATGGATCTAGGATGTGGGTACTAAGGACTATCTAGGAAAGTTAGTTTGGAATCAAATAACAAGATGGATATGGTGGTTCCTTTGTAAATCACCAAGGTCCACTATAAAAGACAGAAATAGTTTTTGGAGTAAAATAAATAGAGGAAAAATTCCAACAAGGTCAAAACTTACTGGAATTTATGGGAGACTTGTCCTAAGGTGTGAAGAGGGTCTTGGAGAGAAATATTTATGTTGGGGTCATGGCAAGATGAAGGTTGGAGGGGAAGATAAGTCCATGGTCAAATCTGAGAGGTATAAATCAAGAAGGGGAGAATTCAAACAACCTCTTTTGAAACTCAACTTGTGTTTGAGCCAACACAAGAGAAAACCTTCAAGATCAAAAACCAAGCTTGAGAAAACACATAAACTTTGGCCAGAAGAGGTTTTAGAAGGGTCTTAAGAAATGATCAAACAACCCCCTTCCAAAAGGCCAAAAGTTTGGAAGAAAAACCAAACTCAAAAATTTGGGGTGTTACAACACCTACCCCCTTAGGAAAAATCTCGTCCCCGAGATTTCAGCTGATCCTCAAATAGGTGTGGGTATTCTGTCCGAAGGAATTCTTCCCTTTCCCATGTTGCCTCATCCTCTGTGTGATTACTCCACTGAACCTTGAGAAATTTAATGGTCTTCTGACGGGTTCTCCTTTCAGACTCCTCCAAAAAAATTACTGGGTGTTCCCGGTAAGTGAGATCTGGTTGCACGTCAAGGTTCTCATGTGACACATGCTTCTCTGGGTTGCTTACACACTTCCGTAGTTGCGATACGTGGAACACGTCATGGACGTCTGACAGTTCCTTGGGAAGGTCCAGCTGGTAAGCTACTGTGCCTCTCCGTGCAATTATACGAAAGGGTCCGATGAATCGGGGTGCTAGTTTCCCTTTGACTTTGAATCGCTGCTGTCCTCTCATAGGTGATACACGTAAGTACACGTCTTCACCGGGCTCAAAACTTATTTCCCGATGCTTTTGATCGTAGTACCTCTTCTGTCGGCTTTGGGCTGTTTTGAGTCGCTCCCGTATTATTTTTACCCTCTCCTCAGCTTCCTTTAGCATATCTGGGCCGAATATACGACTGTCCCCTATTCCGACCAGTTTAATGGAGTACAGCACCTTCGTCCGTACAAGGCTTTTAACGGTGCCATCTGTAGGCTGGCTTGGTAACTATTGTTGTATGCAAACTCGGCATATAGTAAGCTTGCCTCCCAATTGGTCCCATATGTGAGGACACATGCCCTTAGCATGTCTTCAAGTATTTGATTTACTCGTTCCGTTTGTCCTCCGGTCCGGGGGTGATAAGCTGTACTAAAGGTTTGTTGCGTTCCGAGGGCTTGTTGCAACTGGTCCCAAAATTTGGAGACGAACTGAGTGCCTCTGTCGGATATTATAGTCTTTGGGACCCCATGTAGGCATACTATACGGGCGAGGTAAAGCTTGGCAAGCTTTTGGGTGGTGTGGGTTGTCTTGACTGTTATGAAGTGTGCTACCTTGGTCAGTCTATCTATGATGACCCATATGGCATCATTACGGTGTTGTGACCGTGGTAGTCCAACAATAAAATCCATTCCAATATCGTCCCATTTCCACTCTGGTATCTTGTTTGGCTGTAATAGCCCTGCGGGTTTTTAGTGCTCGGCTTTAATGTGTTGACATGAATCGCGGCATGCAATAAATGTGGCTATATCCCTCTTCATGTCGTGCCACCAAAATCTTTCCTGAATGTCCCTGTACATTTTCGTCCCTCCAGGGTGGATTGAGTATGGAGCGGTGTGGCTTTCTGCTAGAATTTGCTGTTTAAGGTCGTTGTTATTTGGTACGCAAAGTCTGTCTCCGAACCATAATATTCCTTCACTGTCTATGGTGAATTCTGAGGCCTTGCCATGACTTACTTTTCTTTTTATCCCTTCGATGCTGGGGTGTCCATGCCGAGCCTTCTTTATTTGTTCTATTAGCGTAGGCTGTATTTCCAGATTTGAGACTTCGCCTTCAGTGACCATCATTAGGTTGAGCTTGGCGAATTCTCGCTGAAATTCGAATCTCAGGTTCTGTAGGCTACCGTTGTTCGGGCTGGGGTTACGGCTGAGGGCATCAACTACTACGTTTGCCTTCCTTGGGTGGTAGTGTATACCAACGTCATAATCTTTTACCAGTTCCAGCCAGCGTCGTTGTCGCAAATTGAGTTCTGGTTGCGTGAAAATATATCTGGGGCTCTTATGGTCCGTATATATTTCACAGCGATTCCCGAGCAAAAAGTGCCTCCACTCCTTGAGTGCATGAATGACTGCTGCCAACTCCAAATCGTGAGTAGGATAATTTTCTTCATGTTTTCGTAGTTGCCGGGAAGCGTAGGCGACTACTTTGCCTTCTTGCATTAGTACGCATCCGAGGCCTTTTTGGGATGCGTCGCAATATACTTCAAAACTCTTGTGTATGTCTAGTACAATCAATACTGGGGCTATTGTTAATTTCTTTTTGAGTTCTTGAAAGATTTTCTCACATGCTTCGGTCCATACGAACTTCTTATCCTTCTTGAGTAACTGTGTCATTGGTTTGGCTATGGTGGAAAATCCTTCAATAAACCTTCTGTAATACCCAGCCATACCGAGGAAACTTCGTATGTCCGTCACACTGGCCGGTGACTTCCAGCCAAGTATGGCCTTAACTTTATCCGGGTCCACAGCAATTCCTTCTTGTGTTAATACGTGTCCTAGGAAACCCACTTGCCTCAACCAAAATTCACATTTGCTGAATTGGCGTAAAGTTGATGTTTCCTTAATTCTCCCAGTACAATGCGGAGGTGTTCAGCATGTTATTCCGGTGTCTTGGAATATACCAAGATATCGTCAATAAATACCACCACAAATTTGTCCATGAATTTCATAAATACTTTGTTCATGAGGTGGACGAAATATGCGGGGGCGTTGGTCAGTCCAAACGGCAATACTGTAAATTCATAAAGTCCGTATCTGGAGGTGAATGTTGTTTTCGGGATATCTTCTGTTCGTTCTTTCAATTGATGATAACCTGACCTTAAGTCAACTTTTGAGAAAACCTTGGCTTGCGCGAGCTGGTCAAATAAATCATTTATCCGTGGCATCGGATATTTGTTCTTGATTGTGACCATGTTGAGCGCTCGGTAGTCTATGCATAATCTCATAGTCACATCCTTCTTTCTGGCAAATAATACCGGCGAACCCCAAGGTGAGGAGCTGGCCCGTATAAATCCTTTGTCCAGCAATTCCTTGATTTGTTTCTTTAATTCAACCAAATCGGATGGTGCCATTCTGTACGGTTTCTTGTATATGGGGGTGGTTCCAGGCGCTAGCTCAATGATGAATTCTATCTCTCTGTCTGGTGGCATGCCCGGTAGTTCTTCGGGAAATACGTCCGGAAATTCACATACAACTGGAACCTTGCTTAACTCAGAAGTGTCTACCTTGTTTAATTTTGGTTGCCGCGATATTGGCCTTTCTTGAGCTGCGACCCTTATTGCTTATCAGTGATGATGAGTAAGAATCACTGTCCCGTTAAAGCAATCGATAAATCCTTTATTGGTGGTTAGCCAATCCATACCCAGGATAACATCCAGTCCCTTGTTTTCCAACACGATGAGGTTTGTGTGAAATTTTAATCCTTCAATTTCAATGGTCAAACCTTGGCAGTAATTCTGAGTGATCTACTTACTTCTAGGGGACCTGATGGTCATTGATTTTCCCAAGGGAAGTATTTAAAAACCATGTTGCAAAGCAAAACTCTTCGAAATGAACGAATGAGAAGCTCCAGAATCAAACAAAACCATGGCAGGTATTGTGTTGACAGGGAACGTACTGAGTACGATATCCGGGGTATCCTGTGCTTGCTCCTTGGTCACATGGTTCAGGTGGCCTTTCCTGTGATTGTTATTGGGGTTGAAGTTGTTACGCTTGGGCGCGGAATTGTTTCCGTTGCTGTTTGGCTTCGGTGCTGAGTTTCTTGGCTTTGGGCACTTTTTAGCATAGTGTCCCTCTTCTCCACATACGTAGCAGGTAACACCCGGGTGATAGGTGAAATCCTTGTCTCTTGCATGAAAATTCTTGTTTGGACGTGTGTCATTTGTCGTGGGTTTTTCGCCCCATTTCTCTGGAAGCTCATTATTTTCTTGTTGTTGCGAGGGTGGTTGGTCTGATCCGTTTTTCTCTTGCGAATGTCTTCCAGACTGCGACGTTCATTTTCCGACGTAATGGCTTTGTCCACCGGTGTCTTGAAATCTGGAAAAGTGTGTACGACTAACTGGCATTTTAGTGCTGGTGCCAGTCCGTCCATGAATTTTTCCATCTTCTTATTTTCAGTCATTCGCTCTTCGTTGGCATAACGGGATAATTGTGTAAACTGACTGTTGTACTCCAGTACTGTCATGCCTCTTTGCTTGAGGTCATCAAATTCTCTTTTTCTTGATCTTCATAATGCTCTTAGGGATGTGTGCCCCACGGAAGCATTCCTTGAAATCTTCCCAGATGATATTATTTATGTCGAGATGCATAAGCAGAAAATTTTCCCACCATGACGCGACTGCTCGAGTAAGGTAATGTGGTGCGTACAGCACCTTTTCACGGTCTGAGCATTGTGCCACAATTAATTTCCGTTCAATATCTCGAAGCCAATCACCGGCCTCAAGAGGTTTGTCTGTGTGCAAAAACGTTGTTGGACGTGTCTTCTGAAATTCAAATAATTTTGAGTGCTGCTGGTATGGCTCACGGTGATTTCCCATGTTAATGACATGGTTCATCATTTCTTGGTGCTGTTGCTAACTTTGCTCGTAAAGACGACACACTTGAGAAAATGCTATTTCGCTGCCCTACTGACTTGACAACCCCTGTGTGAAATTGTTGTCTGTCTGTGTGCCATAATTTTCCTCCGGCGGACTTGGCATGGAACGCGTCCAGGGACGAGTCATTTCTTACTCTAGGGTATTATTGCAGAAATCATGAGAAGAACCGAGCAGCAAAACAAACCCAGATTTTGTAAAAGCGACAAAACACGAGCTCCAAAGAGATTTTTGAAATAAACTGCTTGATTGCGCACGGAGAAGGACCGCCTAGTACATATTTTACACGCGGGTACTAATTATACATACGTCACTCAGGGTGTGCGTACACATTCGTGACATGTTATTAAAGCTAGTGCACTCCTCCAAGATCCTACATGATGCGCAAACAGACTACTCCCATCAACCTATTTTACATATCACACACATATTACAAGCGAGCACAGTGCCTCGCGGAATAACGCACTAGTCGGAGATGTTGAAGATTTCCCTCGGCCTGCCGAGGGTAAGGCCCAGTGGTGCTGGAGACTCAACTTCCTCCTCACTAATAGGCTCCAGGCGCTGAGTATGGGTATGAGGTGTTGAAGCTGGTGCAGCAGGCGGTGCAGCTCTGACTGGGGTAGGAGCAATGACCTGGTCAAACTCCTCAGTGGTAGGCAGACGGCGAGCGGTGGCTAAGATGGAAGGTGCATAGGATGCGGCGGACGAGACAAATGTCATTGGTGGCGCAGTATGGAGTAGCTCCCTCCTATTGGCGGAGCCACTCTAGACCAATTCCATACGGGTAGCCACCAAGTCGTCCACAAGATTATCAAAGGCTGCCTCAAGTTCCTAGAGGTACTCAACCATTAGATCAATGGCTTCATCACGTTCCCCATTTGCACAAGCAAATGCATAGTGGAAGTGTAGGGCACGTGGCATGGGAGGTAACGGTAGCAACGAGTCTTCATTGAAGGAAGGATGTCCCGGAGACGAGCTATCGCCTCACGGGCAGCCATTTGCATGGCATGCCTCTCCGTAGGCATAGCCCTGCCCAGAAATCGGAGGCGGCGCGCTTCAGAACGCCCTCCCTTGAAGTGCACCACGGCCTGGTGCATTGACACGCTGTCGTTGAGCTTGTGACGGTAGAGTGTAAACTCTGGACGGGTTGATGGCCCCATCGCGACTTTGGTGATGGCGAAGAGGAGCTTGACAAACCCCTCAGGAATGTTGGCGAACACCTGTGCATCACAGTCGTTGCTGGCCATCTACAAAAGTACACAAAAATTCCGAATAGTCAAGTCATAAATTTATTACGACCAACAGAAAATTGCTATAGATGTAAAAATGCTGAATAGCAATTTTTCGCTAATAACCGATTAGCAAGCGCACCTAGTGGCTTCCTACAGTCAGCCTGGCTCTGATACCAAGGTTGTCAGGACCTGTCCTTTAGTAAAATAATTACCGGAAGACCGATCTTTTGTTTAGGCCAGCGAGGAAGAATATTTCTTACTGGCAGACAATTCCTTGATACAGAATTCCAGTACACTGAATATTATACAAGGTTGAGCCGGGGTTGCTCAACAATTTTATTACAAGCGCGCCAATATAGTACATAAAGGCGGATATGACACAAAGGCAGGGTGGCATACTACTAACTCATAATAAAAGGTGGTGGTTATGTCACAATGAAGTGGGTGACGTGACTCCATTATAATACAGTTCATCGAGTGTCGGAGTGAGACCCGATGAATTTATTTGGTGGTAGGCGGAAGCGGTTATAAAACAGTGATCAACTCCAGGATCGCAAGAGACTGACTGGGACTCCACTAGACGTCGGACTCGCTATCGAACTCTTCATCCATGAGATCGCCTTCGTCCACATCTGGCCAAATCAACAAGCCAGGTGAGTACTTTGATGTACTCGCAAGACAGTTCGGACTTAAGATATAATAAATGCCAACATGATGCATGTGAGTATTCCAACAAAAATGCGACCGGATAAAAATATTAGTGTGCTGTATGCAACAACAGAAGTTGAGCGGTAATCCTCCCGAAATCCATAAGATAGATGGAAGGAGACCAAACGAGTGTCTGAGTGACGCCTCGTGAGAAAATAATAAATGATAGCAGGCCACAGTCGGGCGTCTGAGCGACACCACATAAAGGGCTTATAGCAAAAAAAATTTAACAAGAATGCCTCAGTCGGACGTCTGAGCGACATCGCATAAAGGGCTTATAAATAAAAAGAATGCCACAGTCTGACGTCTGAGCGACATCACATAAAGGGCTTATAAATAAAAAGAATGCCACAGTCGAACGTCTGAGCGACATCACATAAAGGGCTTATAAATAAAAAGAATGCCACAGTCGGACGTTTGAGCGACATCACATTAAGGGCTTATAAATAAATAGAATGCCACAGTCGGACGTCTGAGCGACATCGCATAAATGGCTTATAAATAAAAAGAATGCCACAGTCGGATGTCTGAGCGACATCACATAAAGGGCTTATAAATAGAAAGAAAGCCACAGTCGGACATCTGAGCGACATCGCATAAAGGGCTTAAAAGAATGCCGCAGTCGGACGTTTGTGCGACATCTCATAAAGGGCTTATAAATAATCAATGATGAACGGTGAAATACTTCAGGAAATAAATCAGTACAGAGGTAATGAGTTCATCTACCAAATGAACTTGACATGAATCACTACTCTTGTTACTATCAAGAATTTACCAAGGACGGTCACCGGGTTGAAACAAAGGTTGACCCTAGGCCATGAACATGGCAACTTGAAGGATTTAACTCTGCAGAGCTCGTACTATTAACTCATAGCCAACGGATTCTACTAGCCACGGGGACTAGTTCCGTCTATGGTGTTTTAGTAGAAACCCAACTAACCAGTACACACCCATTTCACATCCTATTGTCCGGAATCACCCATGACAACGTTCACGAAAAACTTTAAGACGGGGAGGCTACAACCTCGAATAGCATGGGACAAAATTTATATATGCGCGCTCTAATGGATGCCCCCCTCTCGGTCCCAACCGAAAACACCCATGCCCCCTGACCGGATGACGGGCTTTAATCCAGGGCCATGGAACCCTCATCTCGGCCCCTCTACTTGGTGTGTACTCGGGAAGTGGTTTACAACTGACTAGACCGCAATCTTAACAGACGGCCTATGATAGTACCAAAAAGGAGATGAACGGAATCACGACATGATCTCCGTTGATACTAATTTAACCAACTACTGGCATGCTCCAACAATACCAGCATACCACCCATCATGTCACTACATGATCGAGGTGGTTCAAACATTATCATTCGGGGCTCACCCGATGCTTGCTTGCATGAAATATAACCATACACCAATGCTTATGTGACCATGCTTATGAGAAGACCTACTCGAGCAAACATGCAACACACTCATCATATCAAAGGTTCAAACATGCTTGCCTGGTTCTGAGAAGTCAGAGTCTAACTCGGTGTGGTTCGCGGCTCCGTCACGTCCTTCGGTATCTACGTATTCAACCAACCGGATACTAACATAAATACCGCTCGTGCAAATAAAGTTGCTCCAAAAAAATTCACATAAATATGACAAAAAACTAGACAGAAAACTAAAGAGGACAGAAAAAGAATCAACTCAAGATCATCTTTAGTTTAAAAGATATTAGAGTTTCTGTCCAGCGACTCATCTGTAATGAAACAGAAAAATTCCAGGGGCTAGAATAGAAAACAGAAAAGTGAACCGGTACGCAGTACGCCAACCGAAGAAGGAAACATACTTCGCCCGAAGGCGCTTTCCAGAAAAACGGTTCGGGGAGGGATGAGAGACTGACGAGGGGTCCCACTCGTTGGGTTTGACCTCTGATACAGAGTCGCGCCGGCGCCAGATGCTGCGGTGGTCGCCGGCGCCGATCCACGGCCAGCTTGGGGGAGAAAAGGGTACGTACAGCTTCCTGGTGTTCTTTTGCGTCGATTTGGTGGTGGAGTTGAGCATCGACGAGCCCCACGTCGACGGCGACCCTGTCTCCGGCGGACGGCGGCTCGGGTGGTCGTGGGCCTCGTCGGAGAGGATCTCTAGGGTCAAATTGGAGTGGGGGTTAGGTTTAGGTAGGTGCCAGGGTGCTACGCTCGAGTCCACATCGGCGGAGGAGCTCTCACCGGTGAGAACGCTGCTGGAGCCCGAGGCGGACAGAGTTGGCCGGAGTTGGAGAAGAAGGGACCCTCGAGGCTCTTCCAGAGGCTGGGCGTGGTCTAGGGAGATGGTGGAGGTGTGCGGGCTCGAGAACGAGCTCGGGGGTGCCTTATATAGCCGGCCCGAGGCGGTTGCCATGAACAGGATAAGTCCGGCAAGTGGTTACGGCGATGCAGTGGCTGGATGGCGGGTTTAGGGGCTTGAGCATCGACTAGGAAGTGCACTGGTTCCATTCCCATGCCTAACTCAGCAGGGGAGAGATGATTACGGGCTGCCCTTGACGGAACGGCCGTGCGGCACGTCGGCGGCAGAAAACGCACTCTGCGCGCGCCAGGCCACGGCGACGGTGCGGCAGGCATGCGCTGGCAATGGAGATGGCCACGCGGAGCGCTGGGGTGACTTGGGCGGCGCCAAACGGCGTCGAGCCATGGGGTTACTTTTGCCAGCCACCACGGGCGGTTCTGTTGCCGTGGAAGTCGCCGGCGTGGTCGGGCCAGAGCGCCACCGACACCCAGAAGCAGCCACGCGAGCGTGCGGCGCGTTGGATAAGCAGGAGGTGCAGTGTGCGTCGATCCAAGGCAGGTACTGGTGAGATTGTCGCTGCGGTTTTGACGAACTGACGAACTGTCGAACTGCACTGTCGAGAGTTTCAGTTAGCAGTTTCTGAACCTGACAGCACAGTGCATGCTATGTGTTTGATGAAATGATTATGGCATGTGTGGAATGTTTCTGGGGCTGATATTTGGTGGAGTGGCCTGTTGATGCATCTAGAGGCTGCCTGATTTTTCACATAATTTTTAGAAGAAGATAAATATGAATTTCACCAAAATTTGCAAATCTGGTCCAAACTTGCAGTAGGTGAAATTTGAAAATTTTGAACTGTGGACCAGTGAAACAAGATGGATCTAGGATGTGGGTAGTAAGGACTATCTAGGAAAGTTAGTTTGGAATCAAATAACAAGATGGATATGGTGGTTCCTTTGTAAATCGCCAAGGTCCACTATAAAAGACAGAAATAGTTTTTGGAGTAAAATAAATAGAGGAAAAATTCCAATGAGGTCAAAACTTACTGGAATTTATGAGAGACTTGTCCTAAGGTGTGAAGAGGGTCTTGGAGAGAAATATTTCTGTTGGGGTCATGCTAAGATGAAGGTTGGAGAGGAAGATAAGTCCAAGGTCAAATCTGAGAGGTATAAATCAAGAAGGGGAGAATTCAAACAAACTCTTTTGAAACTCAACTTGTGCTTGAGCCAACACAAGAGAAAACCTTCAAGACCAAAAACCAAGCTTGACAAAACACATAAACTTTGGCCAGAAGAGATTTTAGAAGGGTCTTAAGAAAAGATCAAACAACCCCCTTCCAAAAGGCCAAAAGTTTGGAAGAAAAACCAAACTCAAAAATTTGGGGTGTTACAGTGTCCGGGACTGTGTGTCCTCAGGTTTAAATACCTAGATGCCCTAACCAGATGTACAACTAAGCCAACAGTTGGAACTGCTCTAACAAATCATTGTCTTCACCAAGCTTACTGGTTCTATTTCCTCAACTCTTTCATTTCCTCATATCTGTGTTATGTGCTTGTTCATATCTGTTTGAAGACTTTGACTGAAGACTTTCTCAATTTCCGCAGTTCAATTTCTTCAGTCTATTTGTCTTCATCTTATGTTATCCAGTGTTTACGCTTTCTGTACTCTGTGCTTGTCTTCATTTCATCATGATGACCATGCTTGTGTTCTGTTATGTTTACTTCTGAGTACTTATTCCGCTGCAAGTAGTTCTTCGCTAAGGAATTTCCCCACCCGCAAATTCCTCAGTGAAGAATTCATCAAAATCGCCTATTCACCCCCCTCTAGTCGATATAACACACTTTCAATTGGTATCAGAGCAAGGTACTCCCTTGTTCTGTGTGATTTTGGTTTAACCGCTTGGAGTTTTAGTTATGTCGACCACAGGAATGAAGACTGTGTCTTGCCCCATCTTTGACGGTCACGAGTATCCCAAGTGGAAGGCCATGATGAAGAAGCGCCTCATGGCGATGAACAGTGAGCTGTGGACCGTCACTGAGATTGGTCTTACCGATCTGTGCAAGATGGCAGAAGCTGATGACATTCGCAAGTTCACCCTTCTCAACCTCACAGCGAAGGACGTCATCTGTGTGACGCCCGAGACCGACGTCCCAGAAGATTCCAGAAGATTCCAGATGTTCCGGGTTCTCCCGTGTGTTTTATTTTGCTTGTGTTATTTATTTTTGCATTGCATCATGTCATCATGCCATCATGTCATTTTTATTTTTGCATCTCAACCTAATAAATTGTGTGGACCTTCGGTCCATTTAAATCGAGGGAAGGTGACTTCTCTTTATAACATATAAAAGTCTCTCAATATTTTAGGGAGCTATATTAAAATATTCCATTTGCTTCGAAAAACCCAACACACTTGCATTTTTTTCTCCAGACATCTTTTGATTCAAGTTTCATCGTCAAAACCCTCCCTATAATTCTTTTCCTATTTATCGAGGTTCCTCCGAAAATTCGAACATTTTTGGACACTTCAATAATCAAGTCTTAGTTCAAAACTATTTGAATTAAATTCAAATATGTTTGAATTATTTTCCGATCACGCCTTTTCTATTTTTCTCGGACCATGCTCTTTTTATGATGCCCGAGAAAAATAGTCCTTTGTGCTAATTGTTGCCCTAACCCCTCCGCATATTTTTTTCTTCTCTTTTTATTTCTGCTAAAGAAATAAAAAGGTAAAAAAAACAGCAGAGAGCCCAGGCCTCCTCCTCCCACCAGGGCCCATCCTCCCTCTGCATCCCTCAGGCCCATCTCCTTCCTCCCTCTCCTCCTGGCCCAGCCGGCCACTTTTCTCCCAGGCCGGCCCGAGGCCCAAGCCGCCCCGTAAACCCTAGCTAGCGACGCACCCGCAGCTCCTCCCTCTCTTTCCCCTCGTGCGCCGCCAGAGGCTCGACCCTCATCTCCTTCGTCCCCTTCGCCGCACTCCCTCTCCCCATCGATCCCTTCGATCTCCAGCAACGCGCCCCTGCCTCCGCGCCAGAGGATCGGCCCCCGCAGGATCCTCCTCGCCTCGCTACCCAGCCGGGTCGGACCCCGTGCCGAGCGCCCCCGCGCCCTCCTCCAAGTACCCCGCCGCGGCCACGAGCGCCCCGCACGCCGGCCCCTTCCCTCAGGCCTACTCCGCCGTGCGCCTGACCTCTTCCTCGCCCTGCAGTCGCCGCGGTCGGAGACCTGCGCCTCTGTCCGTCCTCCAGCCTCCAGGCCATGAGGCCGCAGCCCGATGCGCCCTCCAGGCCGCCGCGGCCAGCCACCTCCGCGGCATCGAGCGGATCCCTTCTCGGCGCCCCGTCCTCCTTCGGCCGTCCTAGCCAGCAGCCATCGCGCGCCCGCGCAAGGACGGGCCCCTTCCTCCCGCGCGCCCGTGCCTCCTCCTCCATCGCCAGCAGCGTCCAGCAGCGTGCCCTGCAAGCCCCGTGTACCTCGACCGTGCCAAGACCATGCTGCTGTGCATCTCTTCCTCGCCGGACACCGAGGCCTTGCCTCCACTTCGTCCTGCTGCTGTGTTTTTCCGTCGGACTTGTTGTTGTTTTGGTCCAGCAGGTTTTGGCAAGATCGATGCAAGTACCCCTACCGTCGCCCGTGTACCTCTACGGAACGGCTACGGAAACGAGAACGACTACCTTCGGAAGAAAACGAGTACATCTACCGATGCCAAGTACCACGACCAAGTTCCACTACTTCCACGACGACCTTATGACAAGTACCACGACGACCGAACGGCATCGATGACAAGTACATCTACGAACGGGAACGCCTACACGACGACACTACACGACGCGTCAAGTACCCCCTTCAGATGCGCCAAGTTCGACTACACATGGAGATCCCGTGTACCCCGACGTCGCGAGTACCACGACACGTAACGTGAACGTCTACCGTCGCCGAAGACCCGTGAACAACTACTTCCTCTCCGATGAACGAGAACAACTACTTCCCTCTACGGCATGTACCACTACCGTCGCCCCGTGTACCACGACTCGTGAACAACTACTTCCTCTTCGGAAACGTGAACCACTACTTCCTCTACGACTCGCAAGAACGACTCCTTCCTCTACGATCTCGAACCGTCCCGAAACGAGTGTTTCGACGGTATAACCCCGAGACGATGACCCGTGTGATGTTTGTGTTGTATGAGTTGTTTCTCGTGTGTGCTCCGTGCCCGTTCCGGCCTTTTGTCATGTTCCTCGGTTGCCTCGTCACCGACTCGTGGGAACCCGGTAACAGGATCACCCCACCTTTCATCTCGTTTGTTTCGCTCACGCCATCTTTCCTTTTGCACCGGACTCTCAACGAGGTACCAGAACCGATATGTTGCCGTGGTATCATTTTCGGAATTGTTGCCGTGGCACCCTTTTCCTTCTACCATGGTGACGATGCTTCATATCATCTTCTTGTTTACCTTTTAATAAAACTTGCATAAACTTGATCATGTCATCCGCATCATATTAACAACATGAGAATGTTTAATTGTTGTTGCTTTATAATTATTAAACATGCTCATGGGGATTTTCCGGATATGTTGTTGTTATTTTCCGACCTCATTTAAAATGCCTTAATAGGTAGTTTATTTATGCTTCACCTCTTGCCATGTTAAAAACATTTAAACTTGTCTTGTAAATAACGAGAGTCAACTAAATAATTAAATGTGGTGTTTCGTCAATATGAAACTCGTTGCATATTGAGCTCCACTTAACTTGTAGTGTTGTTTGTGCATTTTGCCATGCCATGCATAATTAAACCGGACATGCATCATTCTTGGATGTGCATCGTATGCCATGTTTATGATTGTGTGTTTACCGTGTTGTTTCCTTCTTTCCGGTTGCTTCTCTTGTTAGCTTCGGTTTCGTTCCGGAGTTGTGAGGATTCACTCGACTGTTGCTCCGTCTACTTCATGGATCTGTTCTTCTCCCTTGTGGAATACCAGGCAAGATGATCATACCCTTGGATACCTTTACTACCATTGCCATGCTTAGTTGTCTCGATGCTATCGTTACATGTCGCGCTACCCATCTTTTATGTCAGCCTCTCCTTGTTGCCATGAAACCTCTGACATTTGAAACCTTCCTAGCAAAACCACTGTTTGGCTATGTTACCCGCTTGCTCAGCCTCGCTTGCTCAGTCCCTCTTATAGCGTTGTTAGTTGCAGGTGAATATAAAGTTCGTTCCAGGAGGGAACTTGTTGTTGGATATATCACAATATCTATAATTATTATTAACACACCTTATATACTGGGCATGGGTGGAAGGCTTGGCCTTTTGCTCGGTGTTTTGTTCCACTCATGCCACCTTAGGCGCCGATAAACCAGCATTATGTTCCTCGATTTTGCGTTCCTTACATGATGGGACCCCTTGACAGTTCGACTTTGAATAAAACTCCTCCAGCAAGGCCCAACATTGGTTTTAATTTGCTCATAATAACAACATAATTAATTAATTAAATTGCATAGGGAGTTAGCGCTACCCGAGGATTCTTAATTCTACATAGCAGGGGGGCCAGTGCTGATGGTGTTGGTCCCAATCGGGGAGACTGCGGGGTCACCACGGGGAAACTCGAGGATTGACTCCCGTATGCTCACCTATCCGGACGTGGCCTGAGACGAGATACGCGCGGCTACTATCAGGGTGTCGGCACGCCGGGAGGTCTTGCTGGACTTGTTTTACCATTGTCGAAATGACTTGTGCTACCGGGAGGCCGAGCCTGATCGGATTTTCCCTAAGATAAGGGGTGATGATATTATATTTATCACTTCAGCTAATCGTGAGAGCTTGTGATGGGCTAAGTTGGGACACCCCTGCAGGGTTATGATCTTTCGAAAGCCGTGCCCGCGGTTATGTGGCAGATTTGAATTTGTTAATGTCCGGTTGTAGAAAACTTGACAGAGGATCCGAAGTAAAACACACCACTGTGTGAGTAACCGTGACTGTCTCTTTTCACCTTGAGAAGAGAACACGGTGGGGTTATGTTTGATTCGTATGTAGTTCTGGATCTTTAGCGATCACTACTTTTGTGACCGTTTGCGTAGCTTCTCATCTTATTCGGGTACTCGTAAGCTAGCCACCATATTATGCTTAGCCGCTGCTGCAACCTCACCACTTTACCTCTTCCTACCCATAAAGCTTTGCTAGTCTTGATACCCATGGTTATGTAACGCCCCGATCTAGATCGCAGGCGACCAGAGTAGGCTGGAGGGGGATCTGGAGAAGGGGATGAGGGAAACTTGGAGAAGGGGATGAGCAAGGGGAAAGGTTAGGTGAGATTTCAGAATTCAGTTCTTACAACTCTGAACCCACACACATGCCTCGCAAGGCTTTAGTACACGCCCCAGCCTCGGCCAGCTGGCTACTCACACACGCAGACCCACACTTGGGCCCACTTATCAGTCACACGGTGGTGTTGACACTGCCGGTGTGACATTCTCCCCTTCTTGAGAAGGAACTCCCATCTCAGCTAGCTCCTCGCTCCAGATAGCCGCTGTTGGGTGACGGCGACGTAACACTTCGCGGTCTTCCCAGGTAATTGTTGGAGGAGACGTGTCCCATTGCACTTGGAGTTGCACCACCGGTGTGTCGCCCAGCTTCAGCATCTTTCTGTCCAGAATGGCTGTTGGAGTGGCCTGGACTGCAGTCAAGTCTGTAGTACTCGGAAGTTCAGAAAACACCGGTGTATAGTTGGGGGTGAAAGGCTTCAACTGGGACACATGAAAGACAGGGTGTATGCGGCTGTCCGAAGGCAGGTCGAGCTTATAAGCTGCAGGTCCAATCTTGGCGAGAACTTGGAACGGCCCGAAGAATTTGAAGGCCAGCTTGGCGCAGGGACGGCTGGCAACTGACCGTTGCACGTAGGGTTGTAGCTTCAGTAACACTTGCTCACCCACCTGGAAGGAGCGCTCTGTGCGGTTGGCATCAGCAAACTTCTTGTATTTGGCCTGGGCTCGCGCTAGTTGCAGATGGAGGCGCTCCTTGTGTACTGCCCAGTCCCATACCTCGCCGTTCGGCATGGTAGGTGGCGACGCGGGCCAGGTAGCCATACTGCCCATGCTTGCTTCCACCCCATAGAGAGCCTTGAACGGAGTGCATCCCAGGGAGGAGTGGAAGGACGAATTGTACCAGAATTCTGCCGAAGGAAGCCAACGACGCCAGTGCTGTGGCGTGTCATGGACCGCGCACCGCAAGTACATCTCCATGCACTGATTCACCCTCTCGCTTTGTCCGTCTGTCTGTGGATGGTAGGCGGAGGAATACAACAGCTTAGTACCAGCCCCTGCGAGAAGCTCCCGCCACAGTGCACTGGTGAACACTTTGTCACGGTCTGAGACGATGGACGCCGGGATCCCGTGGAGTTTGACAATGCTGTCCCAGAACGCCTTGGCCACTTGAGATGCTGTGAATGGGTGACGAAGTGCGACGAAGTGAGCAAATTTTGTGAAGCGATCCACCACCACCATGATGGTGTCACAACCCTCAGATTTAGGGAGGCCTTCGACGAAATCCATTGTCAAATCCTGCCAGGGTGCTGTTGGGATCGGCAGAGGTGCCAATTTACCTGCAGGTTTACGCAACTCGTGTTTTGCTTGCTGGCAGACGGTGCATTGCCTCACATAATCCTCCACAGCCAGCTTCAGGCCCTTCCACTCAAACAGCTTCTTGATGCGCTGATAGGTTGCCGTTGCGCCGGAATGGCCCCCAATGGCGCTGTCGTGTAGAGCGCTGATCAGTTTGGTGCGGAGCGCGGTATTTGCACCAATCCACAGGCGGCCATGGCGACGGATCATGCCACGGTACAGTTCATAGCCGCTGTCATCTGGGCTATGCACCGCAAGTTGCTGCAGCATCTCTTGGGCTTCAGGGTCCGTCTCATAAGAATTGGCAACCTCTTGAATCCAGACGGGCTGGCAGAGGGACAGGGCGTTGGTGCTGAAATGGTTGCCCACACGTGACAGTGCGTCGGCGGCACTATTATCCACGCCGCGCTTGTACTGGAACTGAAATTGCAACCCGACGAGCTTGGACATGGCTTTGCGCTGTAACTCGGTCTCTAGATGCTGATCGCCCAAGGTGCAGAGACTTTTGTGGTCCGTGAGGATAGTGAACGGACCACGCTGCAGATAAGACCTCCATTTGTCCACGGCCATCATAACCGCTAGGAACTCTTTTTCATAGGTGGAGAGCTTCTGGTTGCGCACTCCAAGTGCCTTGCTGTAGTACGCGATCGGGTGGCCTTCTTGAGCTAGGACGGCGCCAATGCCAGTGTCGCACGCGTCCGTTTCGATGGTGAATGGCTTGTCGAAGTCCGGGAGAGCAAGGACGGGCGTGGTCACCATTGCCTGCTTGAGTGTCTCGAACGCGCGCTGGGCCTGCTCGGTCCAGGCGAATCCCTTCTTGGTGAGTTGTTGTGTCAACGGCTTGGCGATGATCCCATAGTGTGGGACGAACTTGCGGTAATATCCCGTGAGGCCAAGGAACCCACGGAGCTCGGTGGCATTGGTTGGTGTTGGCCACTGCTCCATAGCTTGAATCTTCTCATTGTCTGTAGCGACGCCCTCCTTGGAAATGACATGGCCCAAGTAGTCAATGTGGTCTTGAGCGAACGAACACTTGGACAGCTTGGCGTAGAGCTGGTGCTTGCGGAGTAGCTCGAGAACGATCCGCAAGTGCTCCGCGTGCTCCTCCAATGTCTCACTGAAAATCAGAATGTCGTCAAGAAAAATGATGACAAACTTACGTGTATACTTGGCGAAGATCGCATTCATCAAGCATTGGAACGTGGCAGGTGCGTTAGTCATGCCAAAAGGCATGACTCGGAACTGAAAATGCCCATGGTGCGTCTTGAACGCCGTCTTGTGTTCGTCTTCCTCTTTCATGCGGATTTGGTGGTAACCTGCCCTAAGATCCAGCTTAGAGAAGTAAGCTGCACCGGACAGCTCGTCCAACAGCTCGTCCACGATCGGCAATGGAAATTTGTTCTTGACAGTGATGTCGTTCAGGCGTCGGTAGTCAATGCAAAACCTCCAGGTGCCGTCCTTCTTCTTGACCAATAGCACCGGTGCTGCGTACGGGCTGACAGAATGAGTAATCACCCCTGAGTCCAACATTTCCTTCACTTGCCGCTCAATTTCGTCCTTCTAAAGGGGTGAGTAGCGATAAGGGCGCGTGTTTGCTGGCTGCGCTCCCTCGACCAAGGTCACCGCATGGTCATACTGGCGATGAGGAGGTAGGCCCTTTGGTGCTGCAAACACATCAGTGAACTCTTCCAGGAGATCACTAATTGGAGTGAGTGTTGGCTTGCTCTTTCTGGGAGCAGAAGGTGGCATGTCCACCATAGCCATGGCCCAAATGTCGTTGCCTGCAATCAACTTGCAGAGCTCAGCAGGTTCCATGGCAGCCAAGGTGGCCGTGGTCTTGGGTCGAACACCTTGTAATGTGACCGTCTCGCCCGCGTGATCGAAGGAGACAAACTGCTCCTGCCAATGACATACCATGGGGCTGTGTTTAGCGAGCCAATCCATGCCCAAGATGCCATCATAGGCGCCGGTGTCGAGCTCGTACATGGGCGTAGAGAAGGTATGACCCTGCATCCACCACTTGAGGTCTGGAACTTGTCGGTCACACTTGAGACGATCGCCATTGGCAACACGCACGTCCAGCGGTTGGATTGGCTGGGTAGTTGCCCCCACTCGCTCCACGAAGGCTTTGTTGACGAAGCTGTGCGTGCTTCCGGAGTCGATCAACAGCAGCATCACTTGGTTACCCACCAACGCGCGCAGGCGAATGGTGCTGGGCGCCTCTGACCCATCCAGCGCATACGCTGAGATAGTGCAGCACTCTGGTGCGGGAGGAGGAGCGGCAGCGTCGGGCTCGTCGAGCAACTCCAGTGCGCGTATGGTGTCGTCCGAGAGCATCTCGCCATAGGCGCCCACTTGAATTGTGAGGAGCTGAGCTTGTTGCGCGCAACGGTGCTCGCGCGTATATCGGTCGCCGCACTTGAAACAGAGCCCGTTCGCGCGGCGAAACTCCTTGAGCTGTCGTTCACGCGCGAACTCGTCTGCTGGTTGTCGTGGTGCGGCTCCCTGACGAACTGGTGCTGGAGCGTGTACCGGTGGGGGGCGACCTTGCTGTTGTGGTCGTGGACGCGCCCTGGTTGCTCCTAGCTCTTCTTCTTGGATGCGTGCCAACACAGACGCTCGAGTGATGCTTGATGGTGCTTGGAGTCGCACGGCCGCCCGCAGTTCATCCTTGAGGCCGAGGAGGAATTGTGTGATGAAGAATTTGGGACTCAGTGTCGGGTCGAGCGCCAGGAGGTGATACATGTGCGTGTCGAACACTTGGCGGTACTCACTGACAGAGCCTGTTTGCCGCAACTGAAGCAACTTCTGCATCTCCAGTTCAAACTCATCCACTCCAAATTCCGCGGTGATGGCAGCAGAGAAAGCTTCCCACGACAGACCGCCATGGGTTTGGCGAAACGCCTGAAGCCAGTGTGCCGCTTGACCCTCGATGTAGAGTGTCGCCGTAGTCACCCAACTCGGCACCGGCACATGGTAGAGATCAAAGTAGGCACGGCAGCGGTCGAGCCAGAGGTACGGTGCGCTGCCGTCGAAGCGTGGGAAATCATGCTTGGGCGGCTTGATGTAGTGGTCGCCGTGCTGCCCTTGGTGCTGTTGCTCGACGCGCGGTGGCGGGTGCAGAGCAGCGATGTGGGCCGCCGGCGCGAATTGCGCCATCCCAGCCGCTGGTTGTGTCAGCAGGGGAGGTCGCTGATCCGCCAGGCGTGGCGATGGTGGGGGCCCCGGCGCGGTTGCCGTGGTCGGACGCAGGAGAGGGGGCGGCGGGGGCGGTGGAGGGTTGGTTACCCCGCCCGATCCCGAGGATTGCGGCGGCGGGGAGCGCTCCAAGGCCTTGCGCGTCTCATCCACGTCGGCTTGAGTAAGGTCAATTTGCTTGCTGAGGGTGCGTAGCTCCGTGGTGATCTGGTTGTTGAAGGTCGTTTGAGCCTCCAGGCGCTTGTCGTTGTCAAGCTTCTGCGCATCGAAGCGGTTGAGGAGTGCCTCGAGCATGGACTTGAGGCTGGTGGTGTTGTCGTCCATGGCCGCCAGCAGCTGCCGGGTCTGGGCTGATGGCTTGGATGGGGCCGTCGCGCACGCCTGCTAGATCGAACCCCGCCGGGGATTTCGCGTGAGCTCGCCGGAGCAAGTCACACCCGTGGCGGTGGATGTTACCGATCTGAATCAGGAAGCAGCGGAGAAATTTTTTGGCCAAGAATAGAGGCTCTGATTACCAGTTGTAACGCCCCGATCTAGATCGCAGGCGACCAGAGTAGGCTGGAGGGGGATCTGGAGAAGGGGATGAGGGAAACTTGGAGAAGGGGATGAGCAAGGGGAAAGGTTAGGTGAGATTTCAGAATTCAGTTCTTACAAATCTGAACCCACACACATGCCTCGCAAGGCTTTAGTACACGCCCCAGCCTCGGCCAGCTGGCTACTCACACACGCAGACCCACACTTGGGCCCACTTATCAGTCACACGGTGGTGTTGACACTGCCGGTGTGACAGGTTATGGGATTGCTGAGTCCTCGTGGCTCACAGATACTACAACACCAGATGCAGGTTCAACCGAGTATGAAGCAGGAGCTGGTTCAAGTTCTTCTCTGGGAGCTCGTTGAAGAGTTTGGCCGTATGCTTGTGACGTTTCGACGATCAGTAGTGGTTTCTACTAGGATTCGATCCTGACCTGTGGCTTTATGTTGTTTTGGTATCTTTCTTTTGGATCTTCACCCGTAGTCGGGTTGTGATGTTTTGAATGATGTTCTGCTTATGTTATGTATTGTGTGAAGTGGCGAGTGTAAGCCAACTATCTCCTTTTACAATTTAATCCCTCTTTTACATGATTCGTGCAAAGATACCAAACTTGAGATCATTCTAGGATGGGCTTATACCTTTAAGTCGTGCCTCGACACGTAGGAGGTATAGTCCCATCCTGGGCATTACAAGTTGGTATCAGAGCCTTCTCCGACCTAGAAGCCCCCACTGATTGATCGAATCGTTGACTGTTGAGTCTAGGCACACACTGAAAATATTTTGAGTCCTATATTATATCGGAGAGTAGGATTTCTTTGCTTCTCATCCCCTTTCTCTCTGGTGAGGACCCCTGACGATTACTCTTGTCTCTTCTACTCTCAAAAATTGCACCAAATTTTTTTTTTTAGGATCTCGCGAGTATTGTTTGGATTGTTCCGATGTCTTTGTGACGAGAACATTGTTCTCGATGCCTCCTGTCATTAGGGGTTGCGGCAGTGTCCCGGGGAGTTGAGCTCCGAGGTGTTGTCGTCACAAATCCATCGCGGCAGTACTAGAATACTTAAGAAGGCCGACATCGAAAACTCTCCTATGCGGTTGGTGGCAAGATAACCCCGACATCACCCAGTACTGGGGAGGTAGTTCGAGAGTATTGCCATAGCTTGTTATAGTGGATGCGTTTCGAAGGTCCGAGGTAAACGGTTTCCGAGAACAACTGGTTATGTGTTGAAGGATGGATACACCTGGATGTAGGTTTAGAGTTGATTGCGCGGTGCTTCCCGTGTATCCCCAACACCTGATTGCATAACTGGAAACTTTCGGGAATTAATAGGTGGGTTCATCCAGTAGTTCTAGGCATTCTTCGAACGGATGCACGATATGAAGTTTGGGGTTCTACATTGAGTGAAGTGGTTTAATGGACTTGTTCTGATCGGGAGTTGCATCTTAAAGGGTCCTTGGCTATGCTGATCCGGGGATTGCAAAACCCTTTTGTAACACGTTCCATGAGCTTTCAGCACGAAGATGTCGAACGAAGCTTCTATCTTGTATTTGTTCTATCTGTTCCTTGTTCCTTTTTATTTTCATTTTGCTCTCCAAGTGGCTTCTCGTCAAGTTGATGTACCTGCGGAATTCATTCGTTCAATTCTCTGTTCGGATGATATTGTGAAGATCATGCTGCATATCTATCCTTTGTTCTTGTATTGATTCTGGTATTCGAGTTGCTTCGATGTCAAATGTTGATTCCATACCTTTCCTAATCGGTGTTCTCATATTTCTATGGGAGTGCTAATTCTTCTTGATCATCAAGATTTTCATGTTAATCCTTTTTCAACCGGTGTGCCTTCTTTTCTAGTTATTCCATACGGACGCCGTTGAGAAATCTGTCGGTTGTCTGTTTCATTCATCCCAAGTTGTCTTTGTTTTCCCGCCCTCCCACCCTTCTTCTTCTCGGAGCCAGAAATTCTTAGATGAAGTATCCATTTTATTTATATGAGGTTTCTTCATTCTTTTCCTTCAATGTTCTTATCCGGTGATTCTCACGAAGATGCTCAAGAGCTTCAAGTTCATCATTCTTTGTTCTCATATTCTTCTCCGGTGGATGTAATTCAAGATTTCGGTGTTGATCTTATCCTTTTTCCTCATTTCACAATGCTTTCTTATTCCGGTGCACCAATTAATCATTCTCCTCTTGCTATTCATATCCGGAGTGCTGAAGATTCATAATTCCACTCTTATTCCGTTCAAATTATTTTGAGGATTGTTATCTTACTCAAGCCATTTAATTCAACCGGTGCAATATCTCTTAAGCAATCTTTTCAATGGTGATTTCTTTAGTGGGCCCTAACCCACAGGTCTTTTCCCAGGATCTTACCTGACTCTTCTAATTTTTCCGGAGTTATACTCAAACTCTTTTCAAAGTGTGACGTAAGAATGATTTCCATCAGTCACATGCCTTCTCCAAGGTCGCGTTCAATTCTTTTTCATCATTGGTTCAACCTTTTTAATTCTTCATTCCGGAGTGCTCAACAATTCTTATGGCATTTCTCGTCTTCATTCTCAACATTTGGAGACCGGAGAAGTGTTTCTCTTAAATCTTGGCCCGTTCTCTTGAAGATTCATGGTTCTAGCTTCATGCCATCCTCATTATTGTTCCGATTGTGAGGAATTCTTTTATACCATCCGAAGCATTTCATGAATTCTTTCTTTGTGATCCTCCGAAGGCCATCATTTCAGAATATTTCTTCGTTCTCAGTTTTCAACTTCGTCCTCCAAATATTCTTCATTGATGTCTCTTCGTTCTTCTCCATATTCTTACGGTGGTTCATTCAAGTTACCTTCCGTTGTTATCGTATTAATTCATTTGTTCTTTTCATAATCCCACCGGTGCTTTGTTGAAGATTTATCCAAGCTTGTGCTAGATCTCTCTTTAATTCTTTTCAACGAGAATAAGTAGTATGCCAAATCCTTTGGTTGTCATCAATTTAAATTGGTGAAGGAGATGCATGACACAATTCTTATTCTTATTCCTTCAAGGTGATTTAATCTCTTTGTCTGGAGCTTGTTCATCATATCATATCCTTGGTTCTAAGTTGTTCATCTTGTTTTTCGGAGCTCCAAGTTATTTCAATTACATCATTCCAAAGCTCCATCTAATTCATCGCAGGCCTTGAATCTTATTCCTTTCATCTTTCATTTCTCATGCTTTCATTACCGGAGTTCTCATGGTGGTTCATCATGATTTAATTCATCCTCGAAGTCTTCATCAAGATTCTTGTTGGAGCTCAAGCATTCTTCATCATGCTTTACAATTGCAATCCTGTCTACCTTATCTTTTCAGATGGTCTTATGTCATTCTTGACAATTCCTTCATGTTTCATGATTCACGAGTTATCAAGTATGAGATATTTAAAACCATCATTTTCTTTGTTCAGGAGATCTTTTCCGACCCTTCAATTATCCCTTGGAGTTATCTTTGGTTGTATTTCACCTAAAAGCTTTCCTTGAGAATTGTTGCTATCATGGTGCTTATAAATGAACCAAGTTCTTCATTTATCCTTCTGGTGAAATAAGTTTTTCATCTCCTTGTTGATCTCAATCCATTCAAATATTTCCGTTAGTGGCTGGTTGTCACCTCTTAATTTTGAGATGTTTGCCATAAGTCCACAACGAGCTTATTCTTTTCATTGTTGATTTTTTCCAACAACTCCGTTCAATCATTCGTCGTAAGGATGCCCTTTCAAATTCAATTTTGAGAGAAGTTGTCATTTTTTCTCTCCGTTCAATTCTTTCAATGAGTTATACTCTATTCTTTCATTCCGGAGGCATTGTGATGTTGCTCTCTCCAAATCATCATCTCATTTTTTGTCAAGATCATATTCTTCTCTTCTTGTCTATTTAGCTGGAATGTTGTCACCTACATTCTAGTTCCATCATCTTATCAAGTTTGCCTCTCTTTTCAACCGGAGTGCTGTCTGAGTCCTTCTTACCATTTGTACCTTTCTTTAAATTGTTTCAGAGGCAATATGTTGTTCATTTCATCAAGTATCATCCCATCTTCTCAAGTTCTTGTTCAATTCCTCCCATTTTAAGACGGAGTGCTGTCCAAATTTTGTCATTCTTATTCCTTGGCTATGCCATTGCGGTTTCTTATTCTTTTGGTTCGTAAGCTCTTCTTCCATATCTTTCAACCTACAAGGTTCTCATAATGTCCCTTGTTCCTCCTGCTTACTGGAGTGCTCTTAACTTCGTTCATCTTCGTTGCATTCTTTCTTTCAACTTGTTCAACTCTCAAGGTTCTTTGGTTTCACTCGTCTGTCAAAGAAGCAACTTTGTTTTACCTCTTCTTTTTCGTTTTTACCCGGTGCTATCTCTAGGATCTCGGGTCGAGATCCTTTGTTAGTGTGGGAGAGTTGTGACGCCCGAGACCGACGTCCCAGAAGATTCCAGAAGATTCCAGATGTTCCGGGTTCTCCCGTGTGTTTTATTTTGCTTGTGTTATTTATTTTTGCATTGCATCATGTCATCATGCCATCATGTCATTTTTATTTTTGCATCTCAACCTAATAAATTGTGTGGACCTTCGGTCCATTTAAATCGAGGGAAGGTGACTTCTCTTTATAACATATAAAAGTCTCTCAATATTTTAGGGAGCTATATTAAAATATTCCATTTGCTTCGGAATAACCCAACACACTTGCATTTTTTTCTCCAGACATCTTTTGATTCAAGTTTCACCGTCAAAACCCACCCTATAATTCTTTTCCTATTTATCGAGGTTCCTCCGAAAATTCGAACATTTTTGGACACTTCAATAATCAAGTCTTAGTTCAAAACTATTTGAATTAAATTCAAATATGTTTGAATTATTTTCCGATCACTCCTTTTCTATTTTTATCGGACCATGCTCTTTTTATGATGCCCGAGAAAAATAGTCCCTTGTGCTAATTGTTGCCCTAACCCCTCCGCATATTTTTTTTCTTCTCTTTTTATTTCTGCTAAAGAAATAAAAAGGTAAAAAAAAAAGCAGAGAGCCCAGGCCTCCTCCTCCCACCAGGGCCCATCCTCCCTCTGCATCCCTCAGGCCCATCTCCTTCCTCCCTCTCCTCCTGGCCCAGCCGGCCACTTTTCTCCGAGGCCGGCCCGAGGCCCAAGCCGCCCAAGCCGCCCCGTAAACCCTAGCTAGCGACGCACCCGCAGCTCCTCCCTCTCTTTCCCCTCGTGCGCCGCCAGAGGCTCGACCCTCATCTCCTTCGTCCCCTTCGCCGCACTCCCTCTCCCCATCGATCCCTTCGATCTCCAGCAATGCGCCCCTGCCTCCGCGCTAGAGGATCGGCCCCCGCAGGATCCTCCTCGCCTCGCCACCCAGCCGGGTCGGACCCCGTGCCGAGCGCCCCCGCGCCCTCCTCCAAGTACCCCGCCGCGGCCACGAGCGCCCCGCACGCCGGCCCCTTCCCTCAGGCCTACTCCGCCGTGCGCCTGACCTCTTCCTCGCCCTGCAGTCGCCGCGGTCGGAGACCTGCGCCTCTGTCCGTCCTCCAGCCTCCAGGCCACGAGGCCGCAGCCCGACGCGCCCTCCAGGCCGCCAAGGCCAGCCACCTCCGCGGCATAGAGCGGATCCCTTCTCGGCGCCCCGTCCTCCTTTGGCCGTCCTAGCCAGCAGCCGTCGCGCGCCCGCGCAAGGACGGGCCCCTTCCTCCCGCGCGCGCGTGCCTCCTCCTCCATCGCCAGCAGCGTCCAGCAGCGCGCCCTGCAAGCCCCATGTACCTCGACCGTGCCAAGACCGTGCTGCTGTGCATCTCTTCCTCGCCGGACACCGAGGCCTTGCCTCCACTTTGTCCTGCTGCTGTGTTTTTCCGTCGGACTTGTTGTTGTTTTGGTCCAGCAGGTTTTGGCAAGATCGACGCAAGTACCCCTACCGTCGCCCGTGTACCTCTACGGAACGGCTACGGAAACGAGAACGACTACCTTCGGAAGAAAATGAGTACATCTACCGATGCCAAGTACCACGACCAAGTTCCACTACGTCCACGACGACCTTATGACAAGTACCACGACGACCGAACGGCATCGATGACAAGTACATCTACGAACGGGAACGCCTACACGACGACACTACACGACGCGTCAAGTACCCCCTTCGGATGCGCCAAGTTCGACTACACATGGAGATCCCGTGTACCCCGACATCGCGAGTACCACGACACGTAACGTGAACGTCTACCGTCGCCGAAGACCCGTGAACAACTACTTCCTCTCCGATGAACGAGAACAACTACTTCCCTCTACGGCATGTACCACTACCGTCGCCCCGTGTACCACGACTCGTGAACAACTACTTCCTCTTCGGAAACGTGAACCACTACTTCCTCTACGACTCGCGAGAACGACTCCTTCCTCTACGATCTCGAACCGTCCCGAAACGAGTGTTTCGAAGGTATAACCCCGAGACGATGACCCGTGTGATGCTTGTGTTGTATGAGTTGTTTCCCGTGTGTGCTCCGTGCCCGTTCCGGCCTTTTGTCATGTTCCTCGGTTGCCTCGTCACCGACTCGTGGGAACCCGGTAACGGGATCACCCCACCTTTCATCTCGTTTGTTTCGCTCATGCCATCTTTCCTTTTGCACCGGACTCTCAACGAGTTACCGGAACCGATACGTTGCCGTGGCATCATTTTCGGAATTGTTGCCGTGGCACCCTTTTCCTTCCACCACGGTGACGATGCTTCATATCATCTTCTTGTTTACCTTTTAATAAAACTTGCATAAACTTGATCATGTCATCCGCATCATGTTAACAACATGAGAATGTTTAATTGTTGTTGCTTTATAATTATTAAACATGCTCATGGGGATTTTCCGGATATGTTGTTGTTATTTTCCGGCCTCATTTAAAATGCCTTAATAGGTAGTTTATTTATGCTTCACCTCTTGCCATGTTAAAAACATTTAAACTTGTCTTGTAAATAACAAGAGTCAACAAAATAATTAAATGTGGTGTTTCGTCAATATGCAACTCGTTGCATATTGAGCTCCACTTAACTTGTAGTGTTGTTTGTGCATTTTGCCATGCCATGCATAATTAAACCGGACATGCATCATTCTTGGATGTGCATCGTATGCCATGTTTATGATTGTGTGTTTACCGTGTTGTTTCCTTCTTTCCGGTTGCTTCTCTTGTTAGCTTCGGTTTCGTTCCGGAGTTGTGAGGATTCACTCGACTGTTGCTCCGTCTACTTCATGGATCTGTTCTTCTCCCTTGTGGAATACCAGGCAAGATGATCATACCCTTGGATACCTTTACTACCATTGCCATGCTTAGTTGTCTCGATGCTATCGTTACATGTCGCGCTACCCATCTTTTATGTCAGCCTCTCCTTGTTGCCATGAAACCTCTGACATTTGAAACCTTCCTAGCAAAACCACTGTTTGGCTATGTTACCCGCTTGCTCAGCCTCGCTTGCTCAGTCCCTCTTATAGCGTTGTTAGTTGCAGGTGAATATAAAGTTCGTTCCAGGAGGGAACTTGTTGTTGGATATATCACAATATCTATAATTATTATTAACACACCTTATATACTGGGCATGGGTGGAAGGCTTGGCCTTTTGCTCGGTGTTTTGTTCCACTCATGCCACCTTAGGCGCCGATAAACCAGCATTATGTTCCTCGATTTTGCGTTCCTTACATGATGGGACCCCTTGACAGTTCGACTTTGAATAAAACTCCTCCAGCAAGGCCCAACATTGGTTTTAATTTGCTCATAATAACAACATAATTAATTAATTAAATTGCATAGGGAGTTAGCGCTACCCGAGGATTCTTAATTCTACATAGCAGGGGGGGCCAGTGCTGATGGTGTTGGTCCCAATCGGGGAGACTGCGGGGTCACCACGGGGAAACTCGAGGATTGACTCCCGTAGGCTCACCTATCCGGACGTGGCCTGAGACGAGATACGCGCGGCTACTATCAGGGTGTCGGCACGCCGGGAGGTCTTGCTGGACTTGTTTTACCATTGTCGAAATGACTTGTGCTACCGGGAAGCCGAGCCTGATCGGATTTTCCCTAAGATAAGGGGTGATGATATTATATTTATCACTTCAGCTAATCGTGAGAGCTTGTGATGGGCTAAGTTGGGACACCCCTGCAGGGTTATGATCTTTCGAAAGCCATGCCCGCGGTTATGTGGCAGATTGGAATTTGTTAATGTCCGGTTGTAGAAAACTTGACAGAGGATCCGAAGTAAAACACACCACTGTGTGAGTAACCATGACTGTCTCTTTTCACCTTGAGAAGAGAACACGGTGGGGTTATGTTTGATTCGTATGTAGTTCAGGATCTTTAGCGATCACTACTTTTGCGACCGTTTGCGTAGCTTCTCATCTTATTCTGGTACTCGTAAGCTAGCCACCATATTATGCTTAGCCGCTGCTGCAACCTCACCACTTTACCTCTTCCTACCCATAAAGCTTTGCTAGTCTTGATACCCATGGTTATGGGATTGCTGAGTCCTCGTGGCTCACAGATACTACAACACCAGATGCAGGTTCAACCGAGTGTGAAGCAGGAGCTGGTTCAAGTTCTTCTCTGGGATCTCGTTGAAGAGTTTGGCCGTATGCTTGTGACGTTTCGACGATCAGTAGTGGTTTCTACTAGGATTCGATCCTGACCTGTGGCTTTATGTTGTTTTGGTATCTTTCTTTTGGATCTTCACCCGTAGTCGGGTTGTGATGTTTTGAATGATGTTCTGCTTATGTTATGTATTGTGTGAAGTGGCGAGTGTAAGCCAACTATCTCCTTTTACAATTTAATCCCTCTTTTACATGAGTCGTGCAAAGATACCAAACTTGAGATCATTCTAGGATGGGCTTATACCTTTAAGTCATGCCTCGACATGTAGGAGGTATAGTCCCATCCTGGGCATTACAATCTGCTCCTGTCTGTCTCAAAATCAGTTCAGGAACATCATGCATCTCGATCATGCGAAGCTTATCTAGGACCGTCTTTCTAAGGTCTATGAAGGTCATCGAACTCGTTAAGATCCCTGGTTTGAGGATTTCAAAGAATCTCAAGACGATGACTTTTGATCCAGAATCATCATCCTAAGCACCAAGTCTTATGGCAAAAGGCGCCAAGGTAACTGAATGCTACCTATCTGAGTCTAGTGATGCTGAATCTGGTGATGAATTTGGACCCAGCTATCTCAAACTTGCTTCCCTTGCCACTAAACAACAAAAAGCTTTGGAAAAAGCTCACAATATGCTTAATGAGAGCAATGATATGTTGGGTGAAGACATGGATCGATCTAAAATCTTGACTAAAAATCTTCAGACACTTCAGTCCAAGTATGATAACCTTCAAGATAATCATAACACTCTCTTGTCTGATAATGAGAAGCTTTCCTCTAAATTTCTTCAAGGAAAGAAAGATCTTGAAAATCTAAGAAGGAGTTATAAAGATCTTCAGAAGGAGCACGATTCATTACTTGCTCAACAAATCGGCGCCTCTCAGGAAGAATTCATTCCTCCATGCCTTAAATGCATTGAACATGAAATTGCAAATTCTTCACCTGAATGTTCAAATGCTTCTAATGCTACAAATTCTTCAACTGTCTCTGCTATCACTAATTCCTCATCTGAGGACATTGCTAGTATCACTAATGATGCAGGGCTGAAGGAATTGTACATGACAGGCATGTACAAAAGCCTCAAAGGGCATCAGACTCTTTGTGATGTGCTTAAAAAGCATATCCTCAACAGGAACCCTAGGGAAGAGGGTATTGCCTTTGAGAGGAAACTTAATGCTGATGGTTCATATTGGAAGCTTGAGCAGTACCCCAAAACCTCATGGGTTGCTGCAAAGGGACCTCCAGTTGATCCATCCAATTTATCTGGCTTTACATGTGAATCTCCTCATTCTTCTGATGAGTCATTTGACTCCAACTATAAATTGTTCGAAAATCAAAATGGTGAAGTATTTGCTAGATATGTTGGAACTAACTGCAGGAATGGTCCCTCTACGAAGAAAATCTGGGTCCCTAAGAGGCACCTTGAAAATCCTCAAGTGAAAGTCCTCATGACACCTCGTGTGAGGAATAGGAACCCCAGATCCAATTCTTCATATGGATCAAATCTTCACATGGATTCAAATCCTCATACGGACCAAATTCCTCATATGGATCAAATTCCTCAAAAGGATCAAAGTCCTCATATGGATATCCTCATGCTAACAACTCTGTTTCACCGGGAAGAACTAAGGGCTATGAATATGAGCATTATTCTTCTAACCATTATGTTCATAAGTCCTCAAAGAATTTCTCTGCTAATGCATATGCTTATCCTAACTCCTCTTGTGTGAAACGAAATGGGCTGGCTTCTATGCCACCTTTTTCGTATGGAGCTCGCAGAGTGATGAACTATTTGCCACCCTTTCAGATGTGGGTGGTGAAGAAAAAGAACTAATCTCTTCTGCAGGGTCAGGTCTCCAGACGTGCTCAAACGTCTAAAGAATTTGCTAGAGACCTAAAAAGTGCCTGAAAGGACGCATGCTAATCATGAACAAATGAACTCTCATTTCTCACGTCCTCCTACTGCTTTATCTGATGCATTGCTTGATGAAACTGAACTGATGATTTGATGTCATATTCTTCACTGATGAAGTTGTTGGAAATATGCCCTAGAGGCAATAATAAAAGGATTATTATTTTATTTCCTTGTTCATGATAATTGTCTGTTATTCATGCTTGAATTGTATTGTACAGAAACAGCGATACATGTGTGAATACATAGACCACAACGAGTCCCTGGTAAGCCTCTAGTTACTAGCTCGTTGATCAACAGGTGGTCACGGTTTCCTGACCATGGACATCGGATGTCATTGATAACGGGATCACATCATTAGGAGAATGATGTGATGGACAAGACCCAATCCTAAGCCTAGCACGAGATCGTATAGTTCGTAATGCTTAAGCTTTTCCAGTGTCGAGTATTTATTCCTTAGACCATGAGGTTGTGCAATTCCCGGATACCGTAGGAATACTTTGGGTGTGCCAAACGTCACAACGTAACTGGGTGGCTATAAAGGTACGCAACGGGTATCTCCGAAAGTGTCTGTTGAGTTGGTACGAACCGAGACTGGGATATTGTCACTCCGTATGACGGAGAGGTACCTTTGGGCCCTCTCGGTAAGACATCATCATAATGAGCTCAAAGTGACTAAGGAGTTAGTCACGGGATGATGGATTACGGAACGAGTAAAGAGACTTGCCATGACGAGATTGAACAAGGTATCGGGTATACCGACGATTGAATCTCGGGCAAGTACCGTACCGATAGACAAAGGGAATAACATACGGGATTGAGTGAATCCTTGACACAATGGTTCATCCGATGAGATCATAGAGGAACACGTGGGAACCAACATGGGTATCCAGATCCCGCTGTTGGTTATTGACCGGAGAGTCGTCTCGGTCATGTCTGTGTGTCTCCCGAACCCGTAGGGTCTACACACTTAAGGTTCGGTGATGCTAGGGTTGTACAGATACATGCACGTGGAAACCCGAATGTTGTTCGGAGTCCCGGATGAGATCCCGGACGTCACGAGGAGTTACGGAATGGTCCGGAGGTAAAGAATGATATATAGGAAGTCCACTTTCGGCCATGGGGTGAATTCCGGGGGTCACCGGGAGTGTCCCGGGACCACCGGAAGGGTCCCGGGGTTCCACCGGGTGGGGCCACCCATCCCGGAGGGCCCCGTAGGCCGCAAGGGGAAGGGGGCCAGCCCCTGGTGGGCTGGCACACCCACATGGGCTCCCCTCCATGCGCGTAGGGTTGAAACCCTAGGGGTTGGGGGGCGCCCCCTATGCCCTGGGGGGCAAGTTTCCCCCCTCTGGCCGCCGCCCCCCTGGCCCCTATATATAGAGGGGGGGAGAGGGGAGCTGCACCTCAAGCCTCTGGCGCCTCTCCCCCCTCCCGTCACACCTTCAACTCCTCTCATAGGGCGCCGGCGAAGCCCTGCAGCTTTTCCTGTTGCATCCACCACCACGCCGTCGTGCTGCTGGATCTCCGTCAACCTCTCCTCCGCCCTTGCTGGATCAAGAAGGAGGAGACGTCGTTGTACCGTACGTGTGTTGAACGCGGAGGTGCCGTCCGTTCGGCGCTGGGATCATCGGTGACGAGGATCATGAAGAGTACGACTCCTTCATCCACGTTCCTTCGAACGCTTCCGCACGCGATCTACATAGGGTATGTAGATGCCCTCCTTTATGCTCGTTGCTAGATGACTCTTTAGATTGATCTTGGTGAAGCGTAGGAAATTTTTTAAATTCTGCTACGTTCCCTAATAGTGGCATCTGAGCTAGGTCTTTGCGTAGCATCTTGCACGAGTAGAACACAAACAAGTTGTGGGCGTTGAGTTTGTTCAATTTTCTTACCGTTACTAGTCCAATCTTGATTCGGTGGCATCGTGGGATGAAGCGGCCTGGACCGACCTTACACGTACGCTTACGTGAGACTGGTTCCACCGACTGACATGCACTAGTTGCATAAGGTGGCTAGCGGGTGTCTGTCTCTCCCACTTTAGTCGGATCGGATTCAATGAACAGGGTCCTTATGAAGGGTAAATAGAAATTGACAAATCACGTTATGGTTTTGGCGTAGGTAAGAAACTTTCTTGCTAGAAAACCTATAGAAGCCACGTAATAACTTGCAACAGCAATTAGAGGTCGTCTAACTTGTTCTTGCAGCATGTGCTATGTGATGTGATATGGCCAAGAAGATGTGATGAATGATATATGTGATGTATGAGATTGATCATGTTCTTGTAATAGGAAATCACGACTTGCATGTCGATGAAAATGACAACCGACAGGAGCCATAGGAGTTGTCTTAATTATTGTATGACCTGCGTGTCACTGAATAACGCCATGTAATTACTTTACTCTATTGCTAAACGTTAGCCATAGTAGTAGAAGTAATAGTTGGCGTGACGACTTCATGAAGACACGATGATGGAGATAATGATGATGGAGATCATGGTGTCATGCCGGTGACAAAGATGATCATGGTGCCCCGAAGATGGAGATCGAAGGAGCAAGATGATATTGGCCATATCATGTCACTTTATTTAATTGCATGTGATGTTTATCATGTTTATGCATCTTGTTTACTTAGAACGACGATAGTAAATAAGATGATCTCTCACTAAAAATTTCAAGAATTGTGTTCCCCCTAACTGTGAACCGTTGCTAAGGATCGTTGTTCCGAAGCACCACGTGATGATTGGGTGTGATAGGCTCTAACGTTCGCATACAACGGGTGTAAGCCAGATTTACACACGCAATACACTTAGGGTTTACTTGACGAGCCTAGCATGTACAGACATGGCCTCGGAACACGGAAGACCGAAAGGTCGAACATGAGTCGTATAGAAGATACGATCAACATGAAGATGTTCACCGTTGATGACTAGTCCGTCTCACGTGATGATCGGACACGGGCTAGTCGATTCGGATCATGTATCACTTAGATGACTAGAGAGATGTCAATCTGAGTGGGAGTTCATTAAAATTTGATTAGATGAACTTAATTGTCATGAACTTAGTCTAAATTCTTTACAATATGTCTTGTAAATCAAATGGCCCATGCTCATGTCACCCTCAACGTCAACACGTTCCTAGAGAAATCCAAGCTGAAAGACGATGGTAGCAACTATACGGACTGGGTCCGTAACCTGAGGATCATCCTCATAGCTGCCAAGAAAACTTATGTCCTAGAAGCACCGCTAGGTGACGCTCCCGCCCCGGCAAACCAAGATGTTATGAACGCTTGGCAGTCGTGTTGTGATGATTACTCCCTGGTTCAATGCGGCATGCTCTACAGCTTAGAATCGGGGCTCCAAAAGCATTTTGAGCACCACGGAGCATATGAGATGTTCCAAGAGCTGAAAATGGTTTTCCAGGCTCATGCCCGAGTTGAGAGATATGACACTACTAGGAAAAGGCCTACTAATGGCGCACCTAATTTGGCCATTAATGGCGCATTAGTGGTGCGCCATTACTAGCACGCCATTAGTATATGATACTAATGGCGCACCTCTGGTGTGCCATTAGTATCTGGTATACTAATGGCGCACCGCAGACGCGCCATTAGTGTGCACAGTAATGCGCCATTAGTATGCCTCCCAGGGGCCATGTGTACCCAGGGGCTTTGGCATACTAATGGCGCACTCCGGCAGGATGCGCCATTAGTAATGTCTGCATAGTAATGGCGCACTGTCTGGTGATGCGCCATTAGTATCCTTTGGCATACTAATGGCGCACTGTGTTGTGATGCACCATTAGTATGAATATTAGGTTTTTTTTAATATTATTTTTCTGTTTTTTTGCACAGATTACAAAATGTATAATTGCACAGAATATAGACAGCACACATCAACAACAAATTCATCGAATACAATAGAAGATTAGTCTCTGAATACAATTCATCATATTAGTCTCCGAATACAATTCATCATATTAGTCTCCGAATTGAAATGACCGAACAAAGATAGAACAATATATTACAAGTCTCGAGACTGCGAGTAGCGAGTTTGTCTTCACATTACAAGTGGATATCGATCATCTAAACTACCATGACATAGAAGAGAGCTGCGGTCATCACGATGAGCATCATCACGATGAAACTCGTCTTCATCCGGTTCCTCCAACGCTCCCTCCCCTCTCCCGCTAGATAGCGCGCGTATCTAGATTCGGCCTCAGCCCTAGTGGTGTACCCTTTGTAACTGTTACCGCTGAATCAGTGAACCTGTCTCCGACACTCCTCCCAGTCGTCGTAGACTCCGGGAACCTTACCCTTGTACACGACATACGACGGCATCGCTATGCACTAGCCAAACGAAACGTTAGTACCAATTCACAGACAATTCATAAGCAATATATAAGTATGCAACAGAACGATCGAAAGAGAAAAGCAAGACATTAATAGCATCGATTACATCTACGTTGAACGACTCTCGAAACCAAAGAGACATACTACAAGTTCATTAAAGTTTAATTACAACATGAGCCAATCGATGTTTCAGAACTAGACACAGCATCACTGCTTTCGACTCGACTCAATGCACTGGAGCGTGGATGAAGCCGCCGTCTATCATGGGAGTCATGAAATCACGGGCGTTGTCAGCCTGCATTTGTAGCATTGTGTCGATGTCACTGTTCGACGGTTGATTTCTGAGGTAGAACTGCCCCGAGGTACGAAGGACATCTTGATGGATGATTTCCGCAAACTCCGACTGGATGCGAAAGAAATCTTGTCTGATGTCCGCGTCCTGGATTGCCGACACGCTCGTGGCCCAATCTTTGAGTTTACTCGGTAGGAGAAGTTGATGATGGTCCCGTAGGACCGCCCGCATGTGATGGATGGCGTAGTAGGCACCCTTCTGACCGCCAGGCGGCTGCTTGACGCAGCAGAACGTCGTATTGTGGGAGAACACGTGCTTGCCGTACTTACGAGCTGTCCTGGTGAAGGTGCCTCCAGATTTGGCGTAGCCGGGGAGAACATCATCAAGAACCTTCTTGACATTTGTGTAGTCTACAGCCAACTGACGGTCCGGGTCGAAATACGTGGCCATGGAATATTTGGGGCTTAGTAGGATGAGCGTGCACTGTGTGTCACTGCATAAAACACGGAATGTTAAAAGAAGAACGATCGAAATCTAAGAATTCATATGTTACGGGGCGGTTGAGGCGGAGGACTTACTCGGGAAAGTAAGGCACGAGGAAGTTATCCTTATCTCGGTTTGCCAGAATGACGCCTTCGAGGTAAGAACTCACGACTTGCCGGTCCCCAGCGCTGCCCAAGAACTTGGCACGCATGTAGAAGGGGTCGACTATCACGATGTCCGGGGTCTTGTCGCGAATGATCCGTATCTCCATACTCAGCGAAAATAGTCGAACGAAGGTGTAGTGCAGCGGAAGAAGGTTCAACATAGCGTGGATGTCATCAAACCGCAGGACGATCGTACCCCCGATGGAGTTATCCACAAAGCCCTTGCACTCCGGCACCTTGGCCGCGAAAACCGGGTATGCCACATCCTTCTCTCTGAGACGCCGCTTCTCCAAAGAAAGAACACTGTCATGCAGACTTCGCATAGCACCGGTTGCAGAATCGAGCATATTTGTCGGTAGCATCGGCCTACCCGCCACATGCACCCTCCTCATTACATCCTCAGGTGAAGGTGGCCCGTCCTGAGCACGGATCGTACTCGGTGCCGGCTGGCTCGCACCCTTGTTAGTTTTTCTTTTGCGTGCCTTCTTCTTGATCTCCTGAATTGGGACCGAGTTCTGCTCAGAGACCGCCTTCTTTAGTGTGTTGGGGCTGATAATATTTCGCACCTCGCCTATCTGAGGCTCGGTGAAGTCGGCAGCTGGAGGCGTCTCCTGAGAGCTAAACGGCAGACGACGCCTGTTGCAACTTGGCTTCTCCACGGTACCGGGTTGATCGCGCACGTCTTTTGTTGGGTTGGGTTCTTGAGAAGGAGGCCCCATGAAGTCGTCGCCGTACCCATGATCGGCAAAGTACTGATCGACGTTGGCAAATGTATCGTCGTTGTCATCGTTCTGATCCTGTGCCATATGCATGTTTGGATCCAGTGGCATAGGGATTTCCGGCACCGTTGCGGCGGACTTGCCATGGGGACGACTTGGCGCCGGCACGACTGGCGGTGTTGTCTTTGGGGTGGTTTCCCCAGACCCCCAAACGAATCTGGCTCTTCGGCCAAAGCAGGGGCCAGCTCAGGCAGGCGCTGAGGGTCATGACGTCATCATCGTCGGCCCCGACGGGTCGAATCAGAGGTAACACCTCGTCACAGCCTGGAAGCACCCGAACCAGTTGAACCCTAAACAAGTTGGGTGGCATCTGGGTACCGTGGAACAAGGGGTTGCCCGGTTGAACGATTTTTCCCTTGGCGACATCGACCAACTCGTTGTTCACGAAGTGCAGGAGAGTGCACGGAACATCGGCGGCGCCCTGCGAAAACATGTAGGGCGTCAGGGATGCCCAGTCAAAGGAAAGGAGATGAAGTCCTCGGCCGAGAGAGGCTTAATTAGTTACCATGATGATGGCGTCGAGCTCGGCTAATGTCGAGGCACCGCCAACGGCGGGCGTGCAGTTGACGGAGGGGCCGCTTGCTGCAGAGGTTCCGGCCGGCGTACACCCGGGTGCATTAAGCTCCCGTGCTAGCGTCGGAGACACCAATGCCGCCTCTGCCGGAGACATCAATGGCCCCGCCATCGCGTTCTGCGAGTTGCTGGCCGTGAAGCTGGGAATTGGGGGCGGCCCCTGTTGGCCACCCGCAATCCACGCCTGCAACCCCTCGATCAAGCTAGGCACAATGGCGGTGATCGTCGCTCCGAGCTGTTGTTGCACTTGCTCTTGGACAATCTCCAGAATCCGCGCCACCTGTGCCTTGAGTTCTTGAACCTCGCGCGCCTGGCTTTCCGAGCTGGTCTTTTTCTCCTTTCGCCCACCAGCGTTATAGTATGACGACCATTTTGTCGACAAGCCTTTGCCGGCCACACGACCAGCTGACGTCGGCTTCTCGAGCTTATCCTTGTTCTTCATTACATTCAACGCCCTATTTAGAGTCGTGTCCCAAGGGCTGCTCTTAGTCGACCCCGCGCTACTGCTTTCAGTCGCCTGCGGAAGGAATGTGAATCATTTAGAAATTTGGCTTCATTAATTAGAATGCAACCATATGGAGCTAATTACGCGGGGGTGTATTCCTTACCAGAACAGCCTCAAGCGCCCTAGTCTTTGGATCCGTGGTAAGCTCCTTTGTTTTCGGGTCCTTCTTGTACCGGGCCCTGACAAAGTTCCTGGTCTGCTTGTCACCGTATTTATCGAAGAGGGGCGGTAGGCCTCGCTCGGCACGGTCCGCCTCCTCCTTGTCCCATATAGGCTCCGCCACTCTGTAACCGCCAGGACCGAGTGTGTGTTCCCCTAAGTTGAGCTCTCGCATTTCTTTCCCCCACTGACTTGATTCGGAGTGTGCGGTGCTCGAGCAATTGATCTTGAAGTCGTTGTAGTCATCTTCGGTGATCGAAGGATGTTTCTCCTTGATCTTCTCATAACTCTCACCTTTCTCGATCATTCTCTTCACATTGGTTTTCCAAGTAGACAGGGCCTTGCTCATCTTCGTGAGGGCAGCACTGTTCACTTTATTCCCTTTGAGGCTCGTGTTATCAAATTGAGCAGGGAACTTGTATCGTTCGTGCAGCTTCGTGAAGAGGAGGTTGCGCAAATTCCCGTGGTCAGGATGCCTCAGGTTCTCGGTGTTGATCGAGACGGTGCTCCGGAGAATGCACCCGAGCTGAAGCGAGTACCCCTTGACTATTCGTTCGGGCGCCGTTGGATTCCCGTCGGAGTCCACTTCAGTAACTTCCTCCTTGAGGGTGCGGAGCACGGTCGGGCGCCGGTCCTTCCGTTGCCTCTTAGGTTGGCTGCCATCTGTGCGTGCGCCGCCATCATCAGTGGTGGCATTCTCGGCGGCACCATCAGTGGTGGCATCAGTGGGGTCATCCTCGGCGGTACCATCAGTGCTGTCAGGATCGGTGGGGAAGGCGGCGTCCTCATACAAGTGAGGTTGTTCCTCCATCTCCTCGGACAGCTCCCAGAATGCCTTCCCGCCCGAACCGCCGGCCTCATCGTTGTTGGCCATGTTTCTCTCTAAATAGGAACAAAGTTTGGTCAAAAAGTTGGTTATTGTCAAGGAACAAGATCATGGTCTCATCATTTAGGGTTTGTCGACACCGAGGCATCCTAAAAGCTAAGCTTTTATAATTGAGGGTTTTTCGACGCCGAGGCACCCTAAAAGCCTAAGCTTTCATCATTTCGGTTTTTATCGACACCGAGGCACCTTAAAAGCCAAGGTTTCATAATTTATGGTTTGTCGACACCGAGGCATCCTAAAAGCTAAGCTAGGAAGGAGAATTCTAAGTTGGGCCTAATCACTTGGCTCTATTGCCGCCTATGGTTTAATGTAGCTAGAATAAAGGGGCACTTGATCCTACTTAATTAACTACTAAGATACCCCAGCCCATGCATTAGTCACAAGTACCCTATATGTCCTATTTTTAGCAAAGTCATGCTAAAATTCACGGAAATTTTCAGCATGACCTTTGCTGAAAATAGGACATATGGAGTACCCGAATTTGCCGGAACGGAGGTTAATCAACATTCCATCAAACTCAAGGGCCTCTCGGGGTACCTGCAAAATCATCACGACACGCGATGGTCGGAGACAACTAGGAGGATGTAGTACAGTACAAATCTTCGGGAGACAACTAGGATATAAGTGGCAAAAATTCTTTTCCAGTGCAAGTACTGTATATGGTTGTGCTTTCACCTCCTCCAGTGCAAGTACTGTATACAACTAGGAGGATGTATACATTGCTCCAGCCTTGCCATCTTAGCAAGTACTGTATATGGTTGTGCTTTCACCTCCTCCAGTGCAAAAAAAAAACATTTCTCAGTTATACATTTATGATAGAGAACAACACAGATTGTCCCTGAGAATGAGTAGCCAGGAAAGCTGAAGTACAATTAACTCTAAAGAACAACACAGAAGGACAAGTACAAAAATGAATTCTCAGAAGGCTCCGATTCAAGTAAACTCAGCCTCCTAGGTAAACTATAGGTAAATACAGTTGAGATATGACAAAAATTTCAAGTTCTTAATGTGTCTTGTCACACACAAATCAAAAGCTGCTGAACAACACCGGTTGTTCTAATTCTACAGGATCTGCCAGGGGATAATAAAAATTTAAAAGGATAATACTCAGTTACTCACATCAACATATGTCCAAACAGGAACCTATTAATTATTTATGCTCATCAACCAATTGGCTGGCCGAAGCCTCTGGGTATTAATTGATCATCTAATAAAACAAAACAAAACCCAGCGCATTGACAATTATGATTGTTCTTTTTTTTATTGACCAAAATCTTGTTCATATAAGCAACCACATTTTAAATCATGTAATGCAGAGTTGCACACACAATCAGTACCATTTTCTTTCTAGAACTCCATAAATGAACTGGTGATATATGATGAACACGAAGAACACAATTTCAGACAAAAAAAACTTGTCGTGTTTGTTATTTCTAGCAAGCTTCTATAAATAGCTGATGTACACCCACAAAGTTTGACCTCACACTTTCAAGAAACAAGCACAAGGTCCCTTTGTACATCTAGTCAGGGTCTAATGATGTTCTTGTGAAACCCAAAAGAAAAGAAATTGTGTTCTTAATGAGATGATCTGTCCATGTTTGCAACCTATCCAGTTATAGTTTACATGGTCAAACAATACTACAACATATACCTGTTTGTTGCCTTTTTAGTGTGCTGAAAATAATGACTTTAATGTTTAGATCATTTGAAAACTCTTGTCTTGTTTCAGTTACCACCATATTTTCCTCGCCGCTCGTCTATTTCCTCGCCGCTCCTCGTACACGGGCGTCCTCGGGGTTCGGTTTCACCATCGAACAGATCCTTGCGTTTTCTCCACAGGTCATCGTCGCGAAGCCACCTTCGATGTCCCATGAACACGGTTTTCGAAGACCCGGGATCTCTATCTAGCTGGCGATACGTTGTGTCATCCATGCACCTGACGCATCCAGAAAATCCGTGGACCACCTGCCCCGCGACATATCTGTAACCGAGATAGTCGTGCACCGTCGTGAGCAGCGCGGCTCTCATAGGAAAATATTCTTTCTTTGCGGCGTCCCACGTATTGGCTGGCGTTTTCCACAGCGTGTCTAGCTCCTCTTTCAGCAGCCCCAGATACAGATTGATGTTGTTCCCTGGTTGTTTCGGTCCTTCAATTAGCATACTCATGTGAATGTACTTCCTCTTCATGCACAACGAGGGGGGAAGGTTGTACATCCACACAATCACATGCCAGGTGCTATGTGTGCTTCTCTGGCTGCCAAACGGATTGACTCCATCAATGCTCGCGCCCAGCACGATGTTCCTTGGATCGTTCCCAAATTCTAGGTCTTCGAAGTTCAACGCTTGCCACTGGCTCGCATCCTTAGGGTGACTCAGCATCTTGTCTTTTTTATCTATCTCCGGATCATTTGCGTCATCTTCTCGCTTCTTCTCCTCCCTATCCGCGTGCCAACACAGGAGCTTTGCTACCTTAGGGTCCGCAAAATACCGCTGCAGATGAGGAGTGATCGGAAAGTACCACACCACTTTTCGAGGAGCTTTCTTCCTCTTCTTGTATCGAGTGATGCCGCACATCGGACATATGGTAGACTCCGCGTGCTCGTCCCGATAAATGATGCAATTGTTCATGCACACATGGTATTTCACGTGCGGTAAATCCAGAGGACACACGATTTTCTTCGCCTCCTCCAAACTGGTGGGGCACTTGTTCCCCTTGGGAAGACGTTCGTGCCAGAATGACATGTTCTCGTCGAAGCATGCGTCGGTCATTTTGTGTTTTACCTTCATCTCCAGAGTCATGAGCGTTACTTTCAGGCGGGTATCCTCGGGCCTGCATCCTTCATACAATGGAGTAACTGCGTCTAAGTCAAGTTGATCCATCTTGGCTTTCTCTCGGGCGGCAGCACTTGCGTTATCGGTCTGCTGGAGAAGCAGCTCTTGAATATGAGGGTCCTGCACCCAGCCCATCGATGGTCCAGCGTTGTCTGCTCCGCCGGCATCATCATCTTCATGATCATGCCCGTCGTCTGCTCCGGCATCTTCCTCATCATCATGTCCTGCATCTTCTACATGATGATTGTGTACAGCATCACCGTCGTGATCATCTCCTGGGGATTCTTCGTCTTCTCGCCCGCCCGAGCCGCGGTGGTTGTCTTGCTGCCCTTCCTCATTTCTTGCCCGGCCCCCATGGACGACTTCGTAGTCATCTTCATCACCTTGCCACCGATAGCCATCCATGAAACCACGCAAGAGCAGGTGGTCCCGCACCTGCCCGGAATCCGGGTCCGCAATAAGGCTCTTCAGCTTGCATCTTCGACACGGACATCTTATCTCCGTCTCGTTCTTTTGAAGCATCTCGGCCTTCGCAGACCTCAAAAACCTATTCACGATGCCTTCGGTCATCGTGCGCACCATGGTCGCCTGCGGGGTAGAGCAAAATGATATTTTAGAACCAAGAAAAAATTTGCCATGACTTTCCCTAAAAATAGGACAAAAAAGAATGCTTAATGCCAAAATTCTCGCCGAAACGGAAATGAATCAACATTCCGGGAAAATATTGGCAACTATCGCATTTCAAATACCGGTACACCTCCAAACACAAACACATATGTAACACAACAAACATATGCAACACCACAAACATACATAGATCTAGCTAGGCCATAAAAAGTGCATGTGCAAATTGTTGTATGGAGAACAACATAAATATAGCTTCCCCCCTTACTTACCTATCAAAACAAGGTAATTTAACCACTTAATTTGAATGAATATATGGTGGAAATGAGGTGAAAAAGAGGAGGGACCCGAGAGGAGAGGAGGTGGAGAGAATGAAGTGGGGGAGAAAGTGAGTGTGTGGGTAGGAGAGGTTGTCCAAAATATCTTGTTGCTTCCTGCTTACTATTGGCGCACCAACTATAAATGCGCCATTAGTAATCAAGGTTACTAATGGGGCATTTATAGTAGGTGCGCCATTACTAGTTTTGCAAAAAAAAAATCATACTAATGGCGCACTTTCACACAGTGCGCCATTACTAGTTTAAACTAGTAATGGCGCACTCTGGGACAGTGCGCCATTAGTAGTTTTGTAAAAAAAAAGAATAAAAATATCATAAAAGAAAGAACATTAATGGCGCACTTTACTGCTGGTGCGCCATTACTAGTTACAACTAGTAATGGCGCACTTCGTCCCGATGCGCCATTAGTATGTTTGGACAGGCGTGCTAGTTCAAAAAAAAACTTTTTGATACTAATGGCACACTCCGGGCCTGGTGCGCCATTAGTAGTTTGAACTCTAATGGCGTATCTGTTGCTGGTGCGCCATTACTATATACTAATGGTGCACTGCTTGTCTGGTGCGCCATTAGTATCAATTCCATCTATAGCCCTTTTTCTAGTAGTGTGATGTCTCCAACGCATTCTACAGCTGTAAGATGGAGGAAAACAGTTCTGTCAGTGAGCACATACTCAAGATTTCTGGGTTGCACAACCGCTTGTCTTAGTTGGGAATGAATCTCCCAGACGAAGTAGTCGTTGACAGAATCCTCCAGTCGCTCCAACCTAGCTACAAGAGCTTTGTGTTGAACTTCAATATGCAAGGGATGGAGAAGTCCATTCCCGAGGTGTATTCAATGTTGAAATCAGCGGAGGTGGAGATCAAGAAAGAGCATCAAGTGTTGATGGTCAATGAAACCACTAAGTTCAAGAAGGGCAAGGGTAAGAAGAACTTCAAGAAGGACGACAAGGGAGTTGCCGCGCCCGGTAAGCCAGTTGCCGGGAAGAAGCCAAAGTATGGACCCAAGCCTGAGACTGAGTGCTTTTATTGCAAGGGAACGGGTCACTTGAAGCGGAACTGCCCCAAATACTTAGCAGACAAGAAGGCCGGCAACGTCAAAGGTATATGTGATATACATGTTATTGATGTGTACCTTACCAGCGCTCGTAGTAGCTCCTGGGTATTTGATACTGGTGCAGTTGCTCATATTTGTAACTCAAAGCAGGAGCTGCGGAATAAGCGGAGACTGGCGAAGGACGAGGTGACAATGTGCGTCGGGAATGGTTCCAAGGTCGATGTGATCGCCGTCGGCACGCTGCCTCTACATCTACCCTCGGGATTAGTTTTAAACCTTGATAATTGTTATTCGGTACCAGCTTTGAGCATGAACATTATATCTGGATCTCGTTTGATGCGAGACGGCTACTCATTTAAATCCGAGAATAATGGTTGTTCTATTTATTTGAGAGATATGTTTTATGGTCATGCCCCGCTGGTCAATGGTTTATTTTTGATGAATCTCGATCGTGACGATACCCATATTCATAGTGTGAATGCCAAAAGATGTAAAGTTGACAATGATAGTCCCACATACTTGTGGCATTGCCGCCTTGGTCATATTGGTGTCAAACGTATGAAGAAGCTTCATGCAGATGGACTTCTGGAGTCTCTTGATTATGAATCATTTGACACGTGCGAACCATGCCTCTTGGGAAAGATGACCAGGACTCCGTTCTCCGGAACAATTGAGCGAGCAACCAACTTATTGGAAATCATACATATCGATGTGTGCGGTCCAATGAGTGTTGAGGCTCGCGGAGGCTATCGTTATGTGCTCACCCTCACAGATGACTTGAGTAGATATGGGTATATCTACTTGATGAAGCACGAGTCCGAGACCTTTGAAAAGTTCAAGGAATTTCAGAATGAGGTTGAGAATCAACGTGACAGAAAAATAAAGTTCTTGCGATCGGATCGTGGGGGTGAATATTTAAGTCATGAATTTGGCACACACCTTAGGAACTGTGGAATTGTTTCACAATTGACATCGCCCGGAACACCTCAGCGTAACGGTGTGTCCGAACGTTGAAATCGTACTCTGTTGGACATGGTGTGATCTATGATGTCTCTCACCGACCTACCGCTATCTTTTTGGGGATATGCTTTAGAGACTACCGCATTCACTTTAAATAGGGCTCCATCGAAATCCGTTGAGACGACACCGTATGAACTTTGGTTTGGCAAGAAACCTAGGCTGTCGTTTCTGAAAGTTTGGGGTTGCGATGCTTATGTCAAGAAACTTCAACCTGAAAAGCTCGAACCCAAATCGGAAAAATGCGTCTTCATAGGATACCCAAAGGAAACGATTGGGTACACCTTCTACCACAGATCCGAAGGCAAGGTCTTTGTTGCCAAGAATGGATCCTTTCTGGAGAAAGAGTTTCTCTCGAAAGAAGTGAGTGGGAGGAAAGTAGAACTTGATGAGGTGACAGTCACCCCTCCCGAACCGGAAAGTAGCGCAGCGCAGGAAATTGTTCCTGAGGTGCCTGCACCGACAAGGGAGGAAGTTAATGATGATGATCATGAAGATACAGATCAAGTTACTACTGAACTTCGAAGGTCTACAAGGACACGTTTCGCACCAGAGTGGTACGGCAACCCTATCATGAAAATCATGTTGTTAGATAACGGTGAACCTTCGAACCATGAAGAAGCGATGGCGGGCCCAGATTCCAATAAATGGCTTGGAGCCATGAAATCCGAGATAGAAACCATGTATGAAAACAAAGTATGGACTTTGGTGGACTTGCCCGATGATAGGCACGCCATATAAAACAAATGGATATTTAAGAAGAAGACAGACGCGGATGGTAATGTGACCATCTATAAGGCTCGGCTTGTCGCTAAGGGTTATCGACAAGTTCAAGGGAATGACTACGACGAGACTTTCTCTCCCGTAGCGATGCTGAAGTCAGTCCGAATCATGTTAGCAATTGCCGCATTCTATGATTATGAGATATGGCAAATGGACGTCAAAACGGCATTCCTTAATGGTTTCCTCAAGGAAGAGCTGTATATGATGCAGCCGGAAGGTTTTGTCGATCCAGAGAATGCTAACAAGGTATGCAAGCTCCAGCGCTCGATCTATGGGCTGGTGCAAGCATCTCGGAGTTGGAATATTCGCTTTAATGATGTGATCAAAGCGTTTGGCTTTATACAGACTTGGGAGAAGCCTGTATCTACAAGAAAGTGAGTGGGAGCTCTGTAGCATTTCTCATATTATATGTGGATGACATATTGCTGATGGGAAATGATATAGAATTCTTGGAGAGCATAAAGGCCTACTTGAATAAGAGTTTTTCAATGAAGGACCTTGGAGAAGCTGCTTATATATTAGGCATCAAAATCTATAGAGATAGATCAAGACGCCTCATTGGTCTTTCACAAAGCACATACCTTGACAAGATATTGAAGAAGTTCAATATGGATCAGTCCAAGAAGGGGTTCTTGCCTGTATTGCAAGGTATGAGATTGAGCAAGGCTCAGTCCCCGACCACGGCAGAAGAGAGAGAAAAGATGAGTGTCATTCCCTATGCCTCGGCCATAGGTTCTATCATGTATGCCATGCTGTGTACCAGACCTGATGTGAACCTTGCCATAAGTTTGGTAGGGAGGTACCAAAGTGATCCCGGTACGGAATACTGGACAGCGGTCAAGAACATCCTAAAGTACCTAAAGGGGACTAAGGATATGTTTCTCGTTTATGGAGGTGACGAAGAACTCGTCGTAAAGGGTTACGTCGATGCTAGCTTCGACACAGATCTGGATGACTCAAAGTCACAAACCGGATACGTGTATATTTTGAATGGTGGAGCAGTCAGCTGGTGCAGTTGCAAGCAGAGCGTCATGGCGCATTCTACATGTGAAGCGAAGTAAATAGTTGCTTGCGAAGCAGCGCAAGAAGGAGTCTGGATGAAGGAGTTCATCAGCGACCTAGGAGTCATTCCAAGCGCATCAAGCCCGATGACTCTCTTCTGTGACAACACTGGAGCTATTGCCATTACCAAGGAGCCCAGGTTTCACAAGAAGACCAAGCACATCAAGCGCCTTTTCAACTCCATCCGGAATTATGTTCAAGATGGAGACATAGATATTTGTAAAGTGCATACGGATCTGAATGTCGCAGACCCGTTGACTAAACCTCTTCCACGGGCAAAACATGATCAACACCAGAACTCTATGGGTGTTCGATTCATCACAATGTAACTAGATTATTGACTCTAGTGCAAGTGGGAGACTGTTGGAAATATGCCCTAGAGGCAATAATAAAAGGATTATTATTATATTTCCTTGTTCATGATAATTGTGTGTTATTCATGCTTGAATTGTATTGTACGGAAACAGCGATACATGTGTGAATACATAGACCACAACGTGTCCCTGGTAAGCCTCTAGTTACTAGCTCGTTGATCAACAGATGGTCACGGTTTCCTGACCATGGACATCGGATGTCATTGATAACGGGATCACATCATTAGGAGAATGATGTGATGGACAAGACCCAATCCTAAGCCTAGCATGAGATCGTATAGTTCGTAATGCTTAAGCTTTTCCAGTGTCAAGTATTTATTCCTTAGACCATTTGGTTGTGCAATTCCCGGATACCGTAGGAATAATTTGGGTGTGCCAAACGTCACAACGTAACTGGGTGGCTATAAAGGTACGCAACGGGTATCTCCGAACGTGTTTGTTGAGTTGGTACGAACCGAGACTGGGATATTGTCACTCCGTATGACGGATAGGTACCTCTGGGCCCTCTCGGTAAGACATCATCGTAATGAGCTCAAAGTGACTAAGGAGTTAGTCACGGGATGATGGATTACGAAACGAGTAAAGAGACTTGCCATGACGAGATTGAACAAGGTATCGTGTATACCGACGATCGAATCTCGGGCAAGTACCGTACCGATAGACAAAGGGAATAACATACGGGATTGAGTTAATCCTTGACACAGTGGTTCATAAGATGAGATCATCGAGGAACACGTGGGAACCAACATGGGTATCCAAATCTCGCTGTTGGTTATTGACCGGAGAGTCGTCTCGGTCATGTATGCGTGACTCCCGAACCCTTAAGGTTCGGTGACGCTAGGGTTCGGTGACGGTAGGGTTGTGGAGATACATGCACGTGGAAACCCGGATGTTGTTCGGAGTCCCGAATGAGATCTCGGACGTCACGAGGAGTTCCGGAATGGTCCGGAGGTAAAGAATGATATATAGGAAGTCCAGTTTCGGCCATCGGGTGAATTCCGGGGGTCACCGGGAATGTCCCGGGACCACCGAAAGGGTCCCGGGGGTCCACCGGGTGGGGCCACCCATCCCGGAGGGCCCCGTAGGCCGCAAGGGGAAGGGGGCCAGCCCCTGGTGGGCTGGCGCACCCACATGGTCCCCCCCTCTATGCGCCTAGGGTTGAAACCCTAGGGGTTGGGGGCGCCCCCTATGCCTTGGGGGGCAAGTTTCCCCCCTCTGGCCGCCGCCCCCCTAGGAGATTGCATCTCCTAGGGCCGGTGCCCCCCTGGCCCCTATATATAGTGGGGGGAGAGGGCAGGCGCACCCCAAGCCTCTGGCGCCTCTCCCCCCTCCCGTCACACCTCCAACTCCTCTCGCAGGGCGCCGGCGAAGCCCTGCAGCTTTTCCTGTTGCATCCACCACCACGCCGTCCTGTTGCTGGATCTCGTTCAACCTCTCCTCTGCCCTTGCTGGATCAAGAAGGAGGATACGTCGTTGTACTGTACGTGTGTTTAACGCGGAGGTGCCGTCCGTTCGGCGCTGGGATCATCGGTGACGAGGATCACGAAGAGTACGACTCCATCATCCACGTTCCTTCGAACGCTTCCGCACGCGATATACAAAGGGTATGTAGATGCACTCCTTTATGCTCGTTGCTAGATGACTCCTTAGATTGATCTTGGTGAAGCGTAGGAATTTTTTTGAATTCTACTACGTTCCCCAACAGAAGTATATGAGTTTGTAAGCTGCACTAATTCATCTGCAGGATGATCATCCCAAAGCCTCTGAGTGGGTCCTAGATAGTGGATGTACAGATCACATGACTGGTGATAAGAATCTATTGATGGATGCTCCCTTATCAACATCTCATCTGAAGCATATCATCTTCGCTGACAAAGGCAAAAGTTAGGTATTGGGTCTAGGTAAGGTTGCGATCTCAAAGGATCGACACATGGACAAAGTCATGCTTGTCAAGTCCTTAGGATACAACCTCATGTCTATCTCAATGCTTTGCGATCTTGATATGGTTGTAGTCTTCGGCAAGTATCATTGTGTTGTGGTCATGGAATCTGACAATTCCAAAGTCTTCGAAGGGTTTAGGAGAGGAGACTTGTATATTGTTTATTTCTCTACAGGACCTCAACCAGCTGTGTGTCTACTTGCAAAAGCTTCAGAAGGCTGGCTGTGGAATCAACGACTTGGTCATGCACGCATGCGGAATTTGCACACGCTTGCAAAAAAGAAGCACATCATTGGCATTGAGAATGTCAAATTCCTCAAGGATCACTTATGCGGAGCCTATGAAGCTGGAAAGATGACCAAGGCCAAGCATCCTGTGAAGACTATCATGACTACTACTCGACCATTTGAATTGCTACACATGGATCTCTTTGGTCCTAATCATAATTTTGCAGTTTCAAATGATGCTTCTGAATACGGCTTTGTTATTGTTGATGATTACTCTCGATACACATGGGTACACATTGTTACTTACAAACATGAAGTGCAAGAAGTCTTCAAATGATTTTCCTCGAGTCCTTCAACCAACTTTGGTGTGAATATCAAGCACATCAGAAGTGACAATGGAACTGAGTTCAAGAACTCTGGTCTCGATGACTATCTTGATGAACTTGGTATTACTCATGAGTTATCTGCTCCTTATAATCCTCACCAGAATGGCGTCGTGGAGCGCAAGAACAGGACTCTTGCTGAGATGGCTTGCACTATGCTTGATGAATACAAAACGCCTCATCGTTTCTGGATTGATGCAATTGATACTGCATGCCACATCATCAACAAAGTATATCTTCACAAATTCTTCAAGAAGACTGCCTATGAACTCCTCACTGACAAGAAACCCAATGTGATTTATTTCAAAGTCTTCGGTGCTAAATGTTGGATTAGAGATCCCCACCACAACTCAAAATTTGCACCGAAAGCACATGAAGGCTTTATGCTTTGTTATGGAAAGGACTTGCACACCTACAAAGTCTTAAACAACATTCTTCACAAGGTTGTTGAAACTGTAGATGTGCAGTTCGATGAAGCTAATGGCTCACAAAGAGAGCACGTACCTACTGTGATAGATGAACCAGCACCTGAGGAAACTATCAAATTCAAGGCTACTGAGGATGTCATTCCGACCGAAGAATCTGCTGAAGAATTCATTCCAGAACGTGAAGAACGTCGAGCTAATGCACCTGAAGAAAATGCTGAAGAAAATGGTGCTGAAGAAAATGCTGATCAAATTCCTCGACGACAACTAGCTCATCCTCGCGTGGCAAAAGAAGTGCAAATTGAGAAAATCATCAGCGACATGAAAATACCAGGTCCTCTGACACGCTCAAGAGCTTCACATTTATCAAACTTTTGTGGGCACTTTGCCTTTGTCTCTATCATAGAGCCCACTAAGGTAGACGAAGCATTTCTGGAGCCTGAGTGGATTCAAGCCATGCAAGAAGAATTACATCAATTCGAGCTCAACAACGTCTGGGAACTGGTCAAACGTCTAGATCCTGGCAAGCACAATATCATTGGCACAAAGTGGATCTACCGCAACAGGAAAGATGAAAATGGCCTTGTGGTAAGGAATAAGGCACGTCTTGTAGCTCAAGTCTACACATAGGTTGAAGGAATTGATTTTGATGAAACTTTTGCACCTGTTGCTAGACTTGAAGCTATTCGCATATTAATTGCTTATGCTAACCACCATGATATCACTCTATATCAAATGGATGTGAAAAGTGCATTCCTCAATGGTAAGCTTGAGGGAGAAGTATATGTTGCTCAACCCCCAGGTTTTGAAGATCCAAAGAATCCTAACAAAGTCTTCAAACTCAATAAGGCCCTCTATGGCCTCAAGCAGGCCCCTCGGGCGTGGTATGATACTTTGAAGGAATTCCTCATGAAGAAAGGCTTCAAACCCGGTTCACTTGATCCTACTTTTTTCACTAAATCTTATGATGGTGAATTATTTGTGTGCCAAATATATGTTGATGATATTATCTTTGGCTGTACTGACCAACGTTATAGTGATGAATTTTCCTATATGATGAGTGAAGAATAACAAATGTCTATGATGGGAGAATTGAAATTCTTCTTAGGTCTTCAAATTCATCAACAACGCAATGGCATATTCATATCTGAGGAGAAATACCTCAAGGATGTACTGAGAAAATTCGGCATGCACGATTGCAAAGGCGTCAAAATCCCTATGCCCACAAATGGTCATCTATGCACTGATGAAAATGGTATTGACTTTGATCATAAGGTATACTGCGCCATGATTGGTTCTTTATTGTACTTATGTGCATCTAGGCTAGATATAATGCTTAGTGTTTGCATGTGTGCCCGATTTCAAGCTACACCGAAGGAATCACACCATAAGGCTGTGAAACATATTCTTCAATATCTAGCTCACACACCAACACTTGGATTATGGTACCCCAAGGGCTTGGCTTTTGATCTCATTGGATATTCAGACTCTAACTATGTTGGTGATCATGTGGACCACAAGTCAACATCTGGTACATGTCACTTCCTCGGAAGATCTTTGGTCTGTTGGTCTTCGAAGAAACAGAACTGTGTATCACTGTCTACTGCTGAAGCTGAATATATTGCTGTTGGATCTTGTTGTGCTCAATTGTTGTGGATGAAGCAAACTCTCAAGGACTATGGCGTCAACGTGAAAAATGTGCCTCTCTTCTGTGACAATGAGAGTGCCATCAAAATTTCTAACAACCTAGTTCAGCACTCGAAGACAAAGCACATTCAGATTCGACATCATTTTCTTTGTGATTATTTGTTGAAGGGCGACATTTCTATTGAGCATGTGAAGACTCAAGAACATCTAGCCGATATCTTCACAAAGCCTTTGGATGAGAAGAGATTTAGGGTGGGTCTATTCTCATAACACCCCTTAAGACCTTATTCTCCTAACAAAAAAGCTTATTCTCATAACACCCCCACTCCCTCCACCTCCTCCACCTGGATCCCCAATTGCCTCACCTTCTCTCTCGCACTCACGCCTCGCACCGCACCGCCCCGACCCCCCAATCCTCCTCACCTTCCTTCACCGTCGATGCCAGCCACCAGCTCCGTGCAGGCTGGCCACCCACCACCGACCGGCCTCCCCCCTGACATCCCATAGCGCCCTGCCCCACCGCGCCCCGACTGGTTCCCTTACCCACTGTCGCCCTCGACGCCAGCCAGCGTGGCCGCCTCCTTCCCCGCATCGCCCCAGCCCGGATCCGGCGAGGATCCACAAGGTGGTGCTTCACCTTCACCGTCGGGATGCTTTG
>LR738709.1:279570444-279641414 GCA_902687465.1 Secale cereale | reverse complement strand
CTCCCCCCCCCCCCCCTCTCCCGCTTTGATTCTGGCGTGGATCCGTGAGTTCTCCGCCCGCCAGGTGGACTCGAGGTCGAGCCCCGTCCTGCGACGCCCCGCTGTCGTGGCGAGACCCATCTGGCCGCCGCAACGCTGCCCCACCTCCTCCCCTTCTTCACCCCGTATCCCAAAAGGGCACATGGTGCAGCCCCTGCCTCCTCTGCCCTAGATCCATGGAGCCCGTGGTGTCAAGAGAGGCTCCCTCTCCTCTGTCGTGAACTCGGGCAAACCAGCCACACGCTGGTGCCTCCCTCCTCCAAGGAAACTGATGCCGCCGCCAGGTACATCCTTACTTTCTTGATTATACTTACTTCCCCTTGCCCCCTAGCCTCTAATGAAAGTTCCGGCCACAGAAGGCACCGACGCGCGAGGGGCAGCAGTCTGCCTGTGCTCATCCTCCACAAAAATGCAAGATACCAGCGATCCTAGGAGCGTGCGATGATGTTCAACCGCGGCTAGGACGCCCATGCAGTTCAGAAAGGGATAAGTTGTTTTTTGGTTGGATTTTGGATGGAGATTTGATGCCTCGTGCGGTCCAACTACAGTGCACAATGCCGGTGAGGCTGCAGCTCGCGCAGTGTAGTTCAGTACGCCGTGCGGTTTCCATGTGCAGTGTGTTTTGCTTTTTTGCTTTTCCTTTTGGATTTTGGATGTGCAGAACAGTTGCAACTCATTTTGATTTTTTTGAAGCTCACTAAATTTTGTTTTGCAGTTCACCCATCCTCTGCTGCCGCCTCTCCTAGCCGCCAGCGTGTGGGACGACACTGGATGGGGGCGACGACATATCTGTGTGGGCGTGCAGTTCGCCAGCCCGGCGCGTGCCGTACACTGATTCCGGTGATGCAGGTCGTCGGTGTACTCCCCAATCCAGCAACGAGCAGCAATTTCATTTTAGTTTGTCATCGCAACGAGCAGCTCAGTGGCAACGGGCATGCAGTTTGGTGCACGCGTCCAGCTTCGGTTTAGTTGTTGCGTCGATGCATTTTTGCTCGGATTCGAGCTGGTGCTTTGTTGTGCAGTGCAAAATTCATGTTATAAAAAAACATGGGTTCTATGCCTCCGTTGGCTCAAGCAGTGATGCAGTTCGCTTGGGTCACGTGTGCTGAATTTGTTGTTATTTATCTCAAAAAAGTGTGTTGAATTTGTTGTTATTTATTTCAAGAAAATGTGCTTTACTTACGGTAATGTGGTTCACTTTCGAGTGTGTTGTGGTCCAGTTTCCGGTGTGTTGCGGTGTACTTACGCCAAATGTGAAATGCAAAAATGTTAATGAAATGAAAAAAAAGTAAAGGGGTTCACTTGCCCGTCTGATGTAGCGATTCACATACGCCCGACATGATCTGCGGTCCACTTTTTCGTCGATGAAAATTTACGTTCAATAAAAAGAAATCATAAAGTCCACTTGCCCGCCTAATGCAGTGAGTATGAAAAGTTCAATTGATTGTCTGATGCAGTGCGGTTTTCAGTTTAAAGCAGTGCTCTTTTATGTCCGATGCGGTTCACTCGTCGATTTTGGTGTCGCGAAAAAACAGAGTGTTCGCGTTTTTGTAATTTCAAAACTACACTAAAATCGTAATGAATTAGAGGGATTGTTCTACATGAAAAAGTAGCATCTCGGCGATATCTTTCCAACCGTGTATTGTTTGGATCATTTCGACTAGCGGGTTGTAAAAATTTCGTTAAAAACGGCTGCTGCCTCTCGTAGTCAGCCGCACGATTTTCAAAATTAACTAAAAACCGTAAGGAATCTCAAAAAACATTTCAACATATGAAAGTTGCGCCTCGTTCGTAGCTTTCCAACGACGTATCACACGCCTCATTTCGACAAACGGTTAAAAAACTAAAGCTAAAATAGTATCGAAAATTGCAAAAAAATCGAAAAAACATAATTCCGCGATTTGTTAAATTCAAAACTGCTCTTAAACCGTAGCGAATTAGAAAAAATAATAGATATGAAAAAATGCGCCTCAACGGTACCTTTCCAACGGTGTATCATTTGATTCATTCCGGCGAGCGGTTTAGAAGAAAACGTGAAAAAGTGTATCGTTATGAGCCGCACGATTTTCGAAACTGATCTTAAACTATGATGAATTTTGAAAAGTGTTCAACATGGGGAAGTTGCGTCTACTCCATAGCTTTTCAACGATATATTACACGCTTAATTCCGATAAACAGTTAAAAAAATAGAGCAAAAAAGGTACCGAAAAAACAACACGTACAGTTTTTTCAAACATGAAGTTCACTGGTCTCTGTGTTGCAGTATCTTTGCAGTGCCCTCGCGTTGTGCGTGCAGTTCGGAAGTGTTATGAGAATATTATTCTCATAATGTTATGAGAATAGACCGGCTGTATATATATTTGTGTGTGTGTGTGTGTGTGTGTGTGTGTGTGTGTGTGTGTGTGTGTGTGTGCGTGTGTGTGTGTGTGTGTGAGTTTATGTCCTCTACAGCATTCACTTATTGCTAATTCTTCAAGCTGTTTTTCATGCCAAGTGAATGTGATCGGACCCTTCCCCTCTATGCTAAACTCAACCCATTCTATTCACAAATTCTTTATATGCGTTCTATTTGAAACTCGTTCAAAATCTTCACTGTGTCCTTGTTAGATGAGGAATTTGCGAACGTAACGTTAAAACTTGTCTTATCCAAATTTTTGGTTTTGCCGCTCAAATAGTTCCACATCCCATGACAATATTTATCTATTCACCCATGATCTCACACGATCTCCACTTCTCAGTACGTGGGTGACACATGTCGAACGAATGAGAAGGGTCAGGGGCATGTTCGTCCAAATTCTTCGGGCGAACGGTTATTCATCTCCTCTATAAATACCCCTCCCCTTCCTCACTTCAGTTTTTACTTCGCTCGATCTCTCTCTCGCTCGAGCTTCTCCAACCCTAGCGCCGCTGCTATTTCATCGTCGCCGGTGAGGAAGAGCTTCACTTCCTCGACCTCATCGCTGTCGTACTCGTGCCGGCCGCGGATTTCTTCACTCCGCCGCTGCCGTAGCTGTCTTCCTCATCCAAGTTAGGGCGTGGAAGATCTGCACAGATGAACTTCACTTCTCCACCTCACAGTTCATCGTGTTCTTCATCCAGGGTAATTAGAAGTTACTTTTACTGCCCTCTTTGATTCGAATGTTTTCTTAAAAAATTCTCAAAGGTGTTTTTCTTCAAATCCTCACACACTAAACACCTCACATATCATCTGTTCTTGATTCGATTTCTCTAAGCTATGTTTTTTCTTCAAGATTCCTCAATTGTGTGGATTTTCAATCTATACAACTCTGGAATCTAAGACAAAGAACGCTTAGTCAAATTCTTCAAGACTCATCTGGTCAAATTCCTCAAACTTGTTCTTTTTACAAAACCTTCTGAGAACGCATATGACCGCTCCAAATTCCTCGCAACTATACTCTGTTCACAGGTACTCATGTCCGCTGCTGAATCACTGGGTTCTCATCAACTTAACTCATTTGCAGCGTTCCTCGAAGAAAAGTTACATACTTCTTCAGAGAATTCAATTGTTCAAATTCCTCGTTTGAAGAAAATGGCTGATTGAAAGAAGCCACTAAATGGAGGAAAGAGGCTTGAGGTCAACACTGCTTTTGAAAAACCCGAAGACATATATGCTGACTACTGCACTCCTGATGACGCAAAGTACGGAAAAGAGGACAAGAATCAGCGCAAAGTGCGCATACAAAGAATAGAGAGGAGATGGGCAAGAGAGTGGAGGGAGTACAGGTATGTGACTCCCAAATACATGAAGAAATTCACACTCAATCCTCCATGCCCAAGACCTCCATTGGCACATGGCCAAGTTGCTGATCCCACTAGCCTCAAGCGCGGTGAGGACTATCTTGATGAATGGGCTAAGCGCCAGGCCAAGTTGGCCAAACAAGCAAAAGAAGTAGTGAGGAAATTCAACGAAGACTCTGCTGCTGCTACTGCCACTGTTGAGGCCTCTGCTTCCAAGCCAAAGAAGGCCATGGAAAATAAGCCTGCACATAAGCTAAGTGCTTCATCTGCAATGCCCTCACAGCCCAGTTCCTCAGCAATGCCCTCACGGCCAACTCCTCAAACTGCTCCTGCTCCTCCTAAGTCCTCAGCTCCTCCGCCAAAGTCTTTAGATGCTCCAACAAAATCATCTACACATATGCATCTTGCCACATGTGAAAGGACTGCGGGCATATCCATTGCCTCACGAGCCTCAGCAAGTTCCTCAGTTGCTCCAAGTTCCTTAGCTGGTCCCTCTCTGCTGAAGAAAAAGACCACTGCTGGACGAGGTTCTCGCCCAAGTCCTCACAAGAAATAGGTTGCTTTCCAAGTGCCGTCTGATGACAAAGCTGATGATGAAGAACTTTGTTCAAATTATCAGAGACATGCAAGAAAGGGCCGCTAGAGCCAACGGAAGCACTGTGCCACTGCTTTTGGATCCAAAGGTGATCCTCGAATTTATTGATCTCTTGCATCAGGATCCCAACACTCCTATGCCTGACTTCAACCTGACTCCTGGCCAAAGTCACATGCTGACCGCCTTCATCGGCGAAGAAAAATGGAAATTTGAAAAGGTCGGGCAGACAAAGAAAGCGCAGTACAAGAAGGAGCGCTACCTGAAGAAAAATGTTGTCAACATGACAACTGAAGAACTTGTAAAGCTTCAGGGTGAAATCAAAACCCTCGGTGATGAATTTAACGCATATCGTGCAGACTGGATGGGTGCCAAAGTCAGATTTGTGAATTTGACAAAAGGTTTTTCTTCAAGTGCTGCTCGTCAAACGCACATTGAAATTCCTCAGGCTGAAGCATCTGCTCAGTCTACTGAAGGACATGCCAGCACCGCTGAAGAACATCAGGCTGCTGAAGAAAATACCAGGGCTGATGACTGCATTCCAGTCGGTGAAGAAATTGCCAAGGCAACCTCTAGAGTTGCGCCTGAAGAAAATGTCAGGCCAGCTGAAGCTCCAAAGGCTGTGCCTGAAGAACATGAAGAAGTCAGGGCAACTGCATCAGTTGTTCCTGAAGAAATTCAACCAGATTCCTCTGCTCCTCCTGCGCCTACTCCAACTCCAATCCTTCCATCTGCATCAGATGTGAAGAAGACAAAGGCTGCAGAGCGTGCAACTGTGAACAAAAGGAAGGCATCAACTTCATCAGATTCTTCAGCTCCAAGAAGATGAAGCATTTGACAAGCTCAGTTGATAACCCAATTGATGCCATTCCTATTTCATCCCTGCCTTCAAAGGACCTTGTTCCCTTTGATGAAGAATATATATGATTCCCAGTGAATCAGATGAAGACATTCCCTTTGCTGCTTCCTCAGAGCAAACGGATGAAGAAATTGAAGTGGATGAAATCCCTTCAACCCTAATCATCTCCTCGCATATGCCTCTATTCACTACTGAATAGGCCGACGTTGAAGAATTGGAAGAACAAGACTCGGACGTGGACATTGGGAGTGCTACTCCTTTGATGAATGATGAATTTTGGGATAATTTGCATCCCAACTCCCCTCTGCTCACGCCGCTGCAACAAATTCCTCAGTCCCAAGAATAAACTGTTCCATTGGGCTCTGAAGAAACTAATCCCACACAGTCTGTACATGAAGACATTCCAGCCACTAGTGCTGAAGAAACTGCTGCTGCTGCTGAATCCATGAAGACTGCCAATGAAGAGGAACCAAAAATTCCTCAGCCTGAAGAAGCTGAGATTTTGAATCCTGAGGTTGTGATGCAATTGACTGCCACTCCACAACCCAAACCAAAGGATCCATTCTCACGGAAGCAAACCTTCAAGAAGGCTGATTTCTTCCACGAGCACGTGTTCTTCACAGAATGCAACCCCTATGACTTTGCTCGCATTAGAAAGAGGCATTTCTGGACTTCCAGTCAGACAAATTTCTATTCCTCAGTGCTATTCAACAAAGACAAAGTCTTCGATCATGAGCACATTCCTCACGTGGATATGGAATCTCTGCCGTGCTTCGTGCCAGTCCTCAGTGTTCTTCACGCTGCTGGACTGTTGGGTTTCTGCACTGACATCTGTGATTGGAATGAAGAACTCATTCTTCAATTCTATGCAATGCTGCATATCACAGGAAACTCTGAAGATGTGAATTCATGGGTGCTGGACTGGATGACCGAAAACACTCACTACAAGGCACCAGCTTCTCAATTACTTCAAGCTTTGCCTCTCAGTCCTCCCACTGAAGCAGCTCGTTGCATGTATGAAGAAACTGAGCTTACAGATCACTACATGCAAGTGCTGATGAAGACTTTCAAGCCAGGTCTAGCCCCAAGGACCAAATTCCTCATGAAGGAATTGTTGTTTCTGCCTCGGACTGTCTATCACATTCTGACGAAGACATTGAGTCCAATCAAGGGCAACGACTCAAATGATGAAGAAGTCGTTGGAATCATGAAGAATCTGCTGTTCAAAATCATCCATGGCGTTCCCGTCAACTTCCATGATTTCTTCATGAGGACTATGGCAAATGTTGCACTGTCCCCTTTCAACCTGAAGCCTTATGCTCCGTGGATTATGAGATTCATCAGGACAAGGTCTTCAGTGAACTACAAAGCTGACACTATAAATCATTGCAGCTACTTGCCCCCGATTGAAGTCCTCAAACGGACATATTCCCCAGCTGATGACAAGGGCAAGGCTTCTGTTGTTATTGATGAAGGCACTCGTCCATTGGATGGTCAATTTCGCAAAGCTGCATCCTACTCCACCAATGGTGACTCTGCCACCCATGACTCTGCCGCCAATGCTCCCAAGCAAAATCCTCAACGCACAGCTCCCAAGGTGATGACTGATCGTGAGCTTCTCCTCAGTCTTCACCAGAAGGTTGATCGCAATCACAAATGGGTCAAGCATCAGTTTGGTTCAATTCTTCACAACATGACTTCTACTCACAATGTAGTGAAGAAAAACCATTACTACCTCCATGAAACCGTCAACCGCACCTGGGTTGTTCTGTCTCTTCTTTATGGCGCAGAAGATCTGAAGAAAATGGGTCTCAAGGATGACTTTGACTGGTCTGCTCCTCCACTGAAGAAATACAAGAAGGTCAAGGTTCCTCCCTTGGTGGCCAGCTCCTATTCTTCATCGCGTGAAACCGACGAGTATGAAGACTTGGACGACACTGCGGCAGGCCCTACATCAACCATCGACCCCAAGAACGCTGGCGCTCCTTCATCATCTTGAGATTCTTCAGGGGCGTTAGTCCTCATTTTTTGTCCCTTTTGGTCATTCGATGACAAAGGGGGAGAAATTTGAGTTAGTCTTCAAGCGGGTCTTTATATATGGGTGTTTTTTTGCTAAGTTACAACTCTCGTTCTTTTGAAGACTTTGTTGGATCGAGTTGTAAACTTAAACCCGATGGTGGTCTGATACTTTCGCTTTGTTCTTCTGCATGCTATTTCCTCATATATGTTAATGCACGCATGCTGAATTACATCAGTCACCATATTTCATCATGCATTTCAAATTCTTCTTATCATATGTTAAATGCGTGTATGAATTACAAGATATAGGGGGCGATCTCCATGATACTACTCTTCAAATGTGCATTGCTTCAAAATCAAATTCCTCACTATGCACATCTTCAGGGGGAGTTCTTCTATATCTTGCAATCAAATTCCTCAATATCAGCATTTACACTTCATATGTTTATCCCCGTTGAAAACTTAACCTATGTTGTCATCAATCACCAAAAAGGGGGAGATTGTAAGTGCATCTAGTGCCCCTTAGTGATTTTGGTGTATTGAAGACTTATAGGTTAAGGGACTAATGTCTTTATGAGTGTACACAGGTCTATTAGTCTATGAGGAGTTTGATGTTTACAGAGAAAGTCGACCCCTAAAAATGAAGTTCTTCGACTAACGACTTTGGATTTCTGAAGACTTCCTGAAGACTTTGAAAGTGAAGAAATTGGTGTGACCTTGAAGACTTGGTAATCATTTGAGGAACATGAAGTGTGAAGACTTTTGTTTTCGTACTTTCATTTTCTCTTTCTTGAGTCATAGGAAACACCGTACTGTTAAAGGGGGTCGAGGAAATACTAAGGAAAATTTTCCATTTGATGCTCAACTCAAAATCCTACACCTACCAATCCCTTCGACTGAAGCCATTGGAAATCTCATACAGTTCAATCATATTCTTTAGTGACAGAGACGAAGTTCTTCTGGTCTCTGAGGAATTTGTTTCGACTGAGGAGTTAGGAATTCGCCAGTGCCGATTTCCTACAAGTGAGGAACATGATAGCCCTGAGGAATTTGATTCTCAAATTTCCGACCATTGCTATGCTACACGCCAGCTGTCCCAAAATATCTACCTACCTAATGGTCATATCATTAAGGGCATTTATGTCTTATCATGTCGGGCTGTTCCCTAGGCTATAAATAGCCGCCCCCTACAACCACTAGCTGGTTGGCTGCTCCAAGAGAAACTGACACTTGTCATAAGAGCAACCCATCTTCCGAGGACTTTGAGCGAAAATCATCAAGTGTGGAAATACAAAAAACCAAACCCAAACACCTACAAACTCAAAAGTGATTGAGCATCACTTAAGAGATTGATCCTGAGTGGATCCGACGCTTGTTACCTTTGAAGACTGTGCTTCTTCCAGACGGTTAGGCGTCATGGTCTAGAACATCCAAGAGGAATTGTGGATCGCCGAGTGGCGAGTTTGTGAAGGTTCGGAAGTCGCCTGTGAAGAATTACAACGAGTGATTGGGTGAGGTCTGTGTGACCTTAGCTCAAGGGGAATATGGTGAGGACTTGGTTTACTTGGACTGTGTGTCCAGGAGTGGGTGTCCGGGACTGTGTGTCCTCAGGTTTAAATACCTAGCCTCCCTAACCAGATGTACAACTGAGAAAACAGTTGGAACTAGTCTAACAAATCATTGTCTTCACCAAGCTTACTGGTTCTATTTCCTCAACTCTTTCATTTCCTCATATATGTGTTATGTGCTTGTTCATATCTATTTGAAGACTTTGACTGAAGACTTTCTCAATTTCCTCAGTTCAATTTCTTCAGTCTGTTTGTCTTCATCCTGTGTTATCCTGTGTTTACGCTTTCTGTACTCTGTGCTTGTCTTCATTCATCATGATGACCATGCTTGTGTTCTGTTATGTTTACTTCTGAGTACTTATTCCGCTACAAGTAGTTCTTCGCTAAGGAATTTCCTCACCCGCAAATTCCTCCGTGAAGAATTCATAAAAATCGCCTATTCACCCCCCTCTAGTCGATATAACGCACTTTCACCTACATCCAATGGTTCAACAACAGCGGCAAGATTAAGATAACACGTACTGTTCGTGTGCATTTTAGTATCTCTACATATGCTTATTATGTTCACTGTGATATGGTACCCATGCAAGCATGTTCCTTATTACTTGGTAGACCATGGCAATCTGATAAAAATTCTGTAAACCATGGTAGAAACAATTAGTATACTCTTGTTCATAAGGATAAACGTATTACTTTGCTTCCTATGTCTCCTGACTACATTTTAAAAGACGATAATAATAGAGCTAATAAAGTGAAACAGGAGCAAAATAAGAGTGAAAATCAGATTGTGGCAAAAGAATTTTAGCAACAAATGAAGCCTAGTAACACACCATCATCTCATGTTGCATCTAAAATTAAATTGGAAAGTGGATGTTTACTTGCCACCAAATCTGATATTGATGATCTAGATTTCAGCAAATCCGCTTGCTATGCTTTTGTGTGCAAAAAGAGGCATTATTTTCATTCGAGGACGTGCCTTCCTCTTTGCCTCCTCCTGTCACTAACATTTTGCAGGAGTTTGCGGACGTCTTTCCACAAGACGTGCCACCGGGATTACCACCTATTCGAGGGATTGAACATCAAATTGACTTAATTCCCGGTGCATCGCTACCCAACCGTGCACCATACCGTACTAATCTAGAGGAGACAAAGGAGATTATGCGTCAAGTACATGAGCTACTGGACAAAAGTTATATATGTGAATCCCTTAGTCCTCGTGTTGTTCCTATTTTTCTAGTGCCAAAAAAGGATGGTACATCGTGTATGCTTGTTGATTGTAGAGGCATTAATAATAATACTCCAAAGTTGATTTGCGTAGTGGATACCATCAAATTCGTATGAAATTGGGTGATGAATGGAAAATAACATTTAAAACTAATTTCGGATTATATGAGTGGTTAGTCATGCCTTTTGGGTTAAATAATGCTCCTAGTACTTTCATGAGATTAATGAATGAAGATTTATGTGCTTTCATTGGACGATTTGTGGTAGTTTACTTTGATGACATATTAATTATAGAAGATCTTTGGAGGAACATTTGGAACATTTACGTGCTGTTTTTATTGCTCTACGTGATACACGTTTGTTTGGTAACCTTGGAAAGTGCACCTTTTGCACCGACCGAGTATCTTTTCTTGGCTATGTTGTTACTCCACGGGGAATTGAGGTTGATAAAGCCGAGATTGAAGCTATTAAGAGTTGGCCGCAGCCCAAAAGGGTCACACATGTGAAGAGTTTCCTTCGCCTCGCAGGATTCTATAGGCGTTTTGTGAGAGATTTCAGCACCATTGCTGCACCTCTCAATGTGCTTACAAAGAATGATATCTATTGTTTGGGGTACTGCACAGGAAGAAGCATTCACGGTATTGAAAGATAAGTTGACACATGCTCCTTTACTTCAACTTCCTGATTTTAATAAGACTTTTGAGGTTGAATGTGATGCGAGTGGAACTGGGTTAGGAGGTGTGTTCTTACAAGATGGTAAACCTGTTCCATACTTTTATGAAAAATCGAGTGGGCCTAGTCTGAATTAATCTTCTTATGATAAGGAATTATATGCTCTTGTTCGGACTTTGGAAGCATGGCAACATTATTTATGGCCCAAAGGATTTGTTATACATTCTAATCATGAATATTTGAAGCACATTAAAAGTGAAGCAAAACTGAACAGTAGACATGCTAAATGGGTTGAATTCATAAATACTTTCCCTTATTTTATTAAACACAAGAAGGGAAAAGAAAATGTTATTGCTGATGCATTATCTTGTCGTTATACTATGCTTTCAGAACTTGACTTTAAAATATTTGGTTTGGAGACCATGAAAGATCAATATGTGCATGATGCTGAATTTAAAGATGTATTACAGAATTGTAAAGAAGGGAGAACATGGAACAAGTTCGTCGTTAATGATGGATATGTGTTTCGTGCTTACTAGCTATGCATTCTAGCTAGCTCTGTTCGTCTTTTGTTGTTGTAGGAGGAACATGGAGGAGGATTAATGGGACACTTTGTCGTGAAGAAGACAGAGGACGTAGTTGCTACACATTTCTTTTGGCCAAAGATGAGACGGGATGTTGACCGTTTTGTTGCTCGCTGCACTACATGTCAAAAAGCTAAGTCACGACTCAATCCTCATGGTTTATATATGCCTTTGTCTATCCTTAGTATTCCTTGGGAAGATATATCTATGGACTTTGTTTTGGGTTTACCTCGAACATAGAAGGGGAGGGATAGCATATTTGTTGTCGTGGATAGGTTCTCGAAAATGGCACACTTTATACCATGTTATAAACGCGATGCTACTGCTAATGTTGCTGATTTGTTCTTTCGTGAAATTATTTGCTTGCATGGTGTGCCAAATACTATCGTTTCAGATCGTGATACTAAATTTCTTAGCCACTTTTGGAGATGTTTATAGGCTAAGTTGGGGACTAAACTTCTTTTTAGTACTACATGTCACCCCAAAACTGATGGACAAACTGAAGTAGTCAATAGAACTTTATCTACTATGCTTAGGGCTGTTTTGAAGAATAACAACAAATGTGGGAAGAATGCTTGCCTCATATCGAATTTGCTTATAATCGTTCGCTGCATTCTACTACTAAGATGTTCCCTTGTTAAATGTGTATGGTTTCTTACCTCGTGCACCTATTGATTTGTTGCCTCTTCCATCTTCGGAGAAGGTTAATTTTGATGCTAAACAACGTGTTGAATTGATCTTAAAAATGCATGAGTTAACTAAGGAAAATATTGAGTGCATGAATGATAAATATAAACTTGTTGGAGATAAGGGTAGAAAACATGTTGTCTTTGCACCTGGAGATCTTTTTTTGGTTACATTTGGGTAAGGATACGTTTCCTCATTTGCGCAAGTCAAAGCTAATGCCACGTGCTGATGGTCCTTTTAAGGTGTTAGAGAAAATAAATGATAATGAATATAAACTTGAGTTGCTTGCAGATTTTCGGGTTAGTCCCACTTTTAACATTGCAGATTTGAAGCCTTACTTGGGTGAGGAAGATGAGCTTCCGTCGAGGCCGACTTCAATTCAAGAAGGGGAGGATGATGAGGACATCACTCTCAAAGTTACACCCATAGCCCCTATTGATACATATACATGACCAATTACTAGAGCTCGCGCACGCCAATTAAATTACCAGGTACTTTCGTTTCTTGGTAATGATTCTAATGTTCATGAGAATATGATGCTGCCTAAATTGGATAAATTTTTATTGTTTACAAATGAATGTCCTAGATTGGACAAGAAGGATGATCATTGGAGCAAGATCAAGCAAGGAGATGAGGGCATGCGCAAGGGGAACAAGAATGGAGTTTCTGCTGGAGATTACAGCACTTTTGAGCCACCATGATGACGTACAAGGACATGGACAAAATTTTCAAGACGCTGTTTCATAAATATCGTTCATAGCTTAATATAGGTGTTGCACCACCTTATTTTTGGGCCAGGCCCATGTAATTTCGAAATACATCATTATAGGTTGTTTTTAGAGTCTGTATGTGCGGGGAAACAAGAGTTAGGGTTGGTTTCGGACCCCTTCCCCAAGGGCCACGAAATTCCCCCCTCTTCATCCATATATATAGCCCTTAGGGCATCGTTTAGACTTTGGGTTTTCTTTAGATTAAAGTTTGCCATAGCTGCAACTTTGCATACTTCGTTTGTGTTCAACGACTAGATAAAGACGTCATAGCACCCCACTTGATCAATAAAGCTTTCCTCTTAAATTCGCAATATCCAAATTGCAATCTCAGTTTCTTGCTTGTTCTTCATTTGCCTACAGGAAACAGACCTTCATGGTCATGTTGATCATGCTCCGGCGTGGTCAATACCTCTAGGAGTTGGTTTAGCGATGGCTAAGGCGCGACGTCCTCGCACGTTCGTAGTCGGATCGTCAAAGTCGACTTCCTCCAAAACGATAGTCACCATCTCATCGAAAGACGGGACACCTTTGCCTCTATCAAGATGATTTTGAATATGAGACGCAATACAGGTCTCCTGAAGACGCTGACAGGTATGAATGTTTAGTTGCTCAACGTATTTTGAGTGTGCAGGTCACACAAGTGGAGCAAAACCAGAGGCATAATTTGTTCCATACAAAGGGAGTTCCGAAGGAACGTTCTGTTCGCGTCATCATAGATGGAGGGAGCTGCAACAACTTGGTTAGCATGGAGATGGTGGACACGCTATCTCTCACCACAAGACCACATCCACATCCATACTACATCCAATGGTTCAACAACATCGGCAATGTTAAGGTAACACGTACTGTTCGTGTGCATTTTAGTATCTCTTCATATGCTGATTATGTTGATTGTGATGTGGTACCCATGCATGCATGTTCCTTATTACTTGGTAGACCATGGCAATTTGATTAAAAAATTGTACACCTTGGTAGAAACAATCAGTACACTCTTGTTCATAAGGATATACATATTACTTTGCTTCCTATGTCTCCTGATTCCATTTTGAAAGATGATATTAATAGAACTAATAAAGCAAAACAGGAGCAAAATAAGAGGGAATATCAGATTGTGGCAAAAGAATTTGAGAAAAAAATGAAGCCTAATAGCACACCAACATCTCATGTTGCATCTAAAACTAAATTAAAAAGTGGATGTTTACTTGCCACCAAATCTGATATTGATGATCCAGATTTCAGCAAATCTGTTTGCTATGCTTTTGTATGCAAATAGGCATTATTTTTATTCGAGGATGTGCCTTCCTCTTTGCCTCCTGCTGTCACTAACATTTTGCAGGAGTTCGCAGACGTCTTTCCACAACACGTTCCACCAGGATTACCACCTATTCGAGGGATTGAACATCAGATTGACTTAATTCCTGGTGCATCACTACCCAATCGCGCACCATACCGTACCTATCCTGAGGAGACGAAGGAGATTATGCGTCAAATACAGGAGCTACTCGACAAAGGCTATATACGCGAATCCATTAGTCCTTGTGTTGTTCCTATTATTCTGGTGCCAAAAAGGATGGTACATCGCGTATGTGTGTTGATTGTAGAGGCATTAATACTATTACTATTCGTTTTCGTCATCCTATTCCTAGGCTAGATGATATGCTTGATGAATTGAGTGGCTCTACAATATTGTCCAAAGTTGATTTGCGTAGTGGATACCATCAAATTCGTATGAAATTGGGAGATGAATGGAAAAAAGCATTTAAAACTAAGTTTGGATTATATGAGTGGTTAGTCATGCCTTTTGGGTTAACTAACGCACCTAGTACTTTCATGAGATTAATGAATGAAGTTCTACGTGCTTTCATTGGACGATTTGTGGTAGTTTACTTTGATGATGTACTGATTTATAGCAGATCTTTGGAGGAACATTTGGAACATTTGCGTGTTGTTTTTATTGCTCTACGTGATGCACGTTTGTTTGGTAATCTTGGGAGGTGCACCTTTTGCACCGACCGAGTACCTTTTCTTGGCTATGTTGTTACTCCACAGGGAATTGAGGTTGATAAAGCCAAGACTGAAGCTATTGAGAGTTGGCCGCAGCCCAAAATGGTCACACACGTGAGGAGTTTCCTTGGCCTCGCTAGATTCTATAGGCGTTTTGTGAGAGATTTCAGCACCATTGCTGCACCTCTCAATGAGCTTACAAAGAAGGATGTGCCTTTTCTTTGGGGTACTGCACCGGAAGAAGCCTTCATGGTATTGAAAGATAATAAGTTGACACATGCTCCTTTACTCCAACTTCTTGATTTTAATAAGACTTTTGAGCTTGAATGTGATGCTAGTGGAATTGGGTTGGGAGGTGTGTTATTACAAGATGGTAACCCTGTTGCATACTTTTCTGAAAAGTTGAGTGGGCCTAGTCTGAACTATTCTACTTATGACAAGGAATTATATGCTCTTGTTCGGACTTTGGAAACATGGCAACATTATTTATGGCCCAAGGAATTTGTTATACATTCTGCTCATGAATCTTTGAAGCACATTAAAAGTCAAGCAAAACGGAATCGTAGACATGCTAAATGGGTTGAATTCATAGAGACTTTCCCTTATTTTATTGTCTTGTTGTTATACTATGCTTTCACAACTTGACTTTAAAATATTTGGTTTGGAGACCATCAAAGATCAATATGTGCATGATGCTGAATTTAAAGATGTACTGCAGATATGTAAAGAAGGGAGAACATTGAACAAGTTCATTGTTAATGACGGATTTGTCTTTCATGCTAACAAGCTATGCATTCCAGCTAGCTCTGTTCATCTTTTGTTGTTGTAGGAGGCGCATGGAGGAGGATTTATGGGACACTTTGGCGTGAAGAAGGCGTAGGACATAGTTGCTACACATTTCTTTTGGCCAAAGATGAGATGGGATGTTGAGCGTTTTGTTGCTCGCTGCACTACATGTCAAAAAGCTAAGTCACGAGTCAATCCTCATGGTTTATATATGCCTTTGCATGTACCTAGTGTTCCTTGGGAAGATATAACTATGCACTTGGTTTTGAGTTTACCTCGAACAAAGAAGGGGAGGGATAGCATATTTGTTGTCGTGGATAGATTTTCTAAAATGGCACACTTCATACCATGTCATAAAAGCAATGATGCTGCTAATGTTGCTGATTTGTTCTTTCGTGAAATTATTAGCTTGCATGGTGTGCCAAATACTATTGTTTCAGATCATGATACTAAATTTCTTAGCTACTTTTGGAGATGTTTATGGCCTAAGTTGGGGACTAAACTGCTTTTTAGTACTACATGTCACCCCCAAACTGTTGGACAAAATGAAGTAGTTAATATAACTTTGTCTACTATGCTTAGGGCTGTTTTGAAGAATAACAACAAAATGTGGGAAGAATGCTTGCCTCATATTGAATTTTCTTATAATCGTTCACTGCATTCTACTACTAAGATGTGCCCTTTTGAAATTGCGTATGGTTTCTTACCTCGTGCACTTGTTGGTTTGTTGCCTCTTCCATCTTCAGAGAAGGTTAATTTTGATGCTAAACAACATGCTGAATTGATCCTAAAAATGCATGATTTTACTAAGGAAAATATTGAGCGCATGAGTGCTAAATATAAATTGGCTGGAGATAAGGGTAGAAAATCCGTTGTCTTTGCACCTGGAGATCTTGTTTGGTTACATTTGCGTAAGGATAGGTTTCCTAATTTGCGCAAGTCAAAGCTAATGCGACATGCTGATGGTCCTTTTAAGGATTTGAAGCCTTATTTGGGTGAGGATGATGAGCTTCCGTCGAGGACGACTTCATTTCAAGAAGGGGAGGATGATGAGGACATCAATACCATTGTTACACCCACTGCCCCTGTTATTATACATACTGGACGAATTACTAGAGCTTGCGCACGCTAGTTGAATTACAAGGTACTTTCATTTCTTGGTAATGATTCTAATGTTCATGAGAATATGATGCTGCCTAAATTGGATACATTTGTCTTGCTTACAAATGAAGGGCTTAGCTTGGACAAAAAGGATGAACATTGGAGCAAGATCAAGCATGGAGATGATGGCATGCGCAAGGGGAACAAGAATGGAGTTACAAGTGATGATTTCGGGACTTTGAAGCCACCGTAATGAGAGCATGAAGCCTTCGACAAAGTATACAAGATGCCACTTCATAAATTTTGTCCAGAGACTATTATAGATGCTACATCACCTTATTATTGGGCCTAGCCCATGTAATTACCAAATACTAAAGTATAAGCTGTTTTTAGAGTTTGTATGTGTGGGGAAAACAGAGTTAGCGTTGGTTTCGGACCCCATCTCCAAGGGGCCATGAAATTCCCTCTCTCTCTTTCCATATAAACAGCCCTTAGGGCATCGTTTAGACTTTGGGTTTTGTTTAGATTAAAGTTCTCCATAGCTGCAACTTCGCGTACTTCGTTTGTGTTCAATGACCAGACAAAGGCGTCACAGAACCCCACCTTGATCAATAAAGCTTTCCTCTTATATTCGCAATATCCAGATTGCAATCTCAGTGTCTTGCTTGTTCTTTGTTTGATTGCAGGACACGGACCTTCGTGGTCAGGTTGACCGTGCTCCGGTGTGGTCAATAACCTCTCGGAGTTGGTTTAGCAATTGCTAAGGCGCGACGTCATCGCACGTTCGTAGTCGGATCGTCAAAGTCGACTTCCCCCAAAATGATAGCCACCATCTCATCGAAAGACGGGACAACTTTGCCTCTATCACGACCCGAGCCGGCAGAGCTCGAGCGTGGGCGCTTTTGGAGAGGAGTGGGTGGTGCAGGGGGTTGATTAGTAGCTGTGGAGGATGAGCGGTGAGGAGAGGAGGGCTTGAGGAGGCCTTATATAGCATGCCCGAGGCTCTCCGTGGACTTGTGCGCCGGCGAGGACGTAGTCGAGGCTTGGGGCCACGGGAGCTCGCAGGGGGGCGTCCGGGGTGTTTGTGGAGGAGGTCTACGACCAGGGGGACGAAGAGACAGAGCTGGGGAGGGCCAGAGGCGTCGTGCGTGTGAGGCAGCACATTGGAGCTCTCGGGTGACTGGCGCATGTGTGAAGGGAGGCAGTAGGAGGGAGAAGGATGAGGGAACAGCGGCGTGGCATGTGGCGCACATCGAGGCACCTCGACTTGCGAGAGGGGGAGGCTCAAGGTGGTCGGGCGGCTCGGGCAGAGAGCAGCTATAGTGCGTGGGAGCACTGTAGAGTGCTCTAGAGCACGCCTTTGGCATGCCATGGGATCAAAAAGGGGAAGTGGGCTAGTGCTAGGGTGTAGGAAAGGGGAGGAAGCATTGGATGCCATGGAGGGGTACCGGAGTAAGAGAGGGGTGGAGAAGACGAGGAACCATTGCTTTCCTGAGGGGTAAAGTGAGGGTTTTGACACCTCAATCATTGAGCTCCGGATGAATTGGTGTTACTGGAGGTAGGTGATGATCAGGCACACCTCTGGTAAAAAATTTAGGCGAAGTAGAATAGTGGAAGGGGTCAAAATAGTGGTTTTGGCAAAGTGCCAGAAGGTGTTTGATGGTAGTTTGGTCAAGCAAATTGATTCCACTTGACAAGAGAATTAACAGGACCAAATGGCATATATAATTGAGGATGATCAGCAAGTTTGAACTCATTTGAAGAAATTTGCCAATGTTACTTTGGCAAACTCTAGAAATCAATACAAATAGATTTTCCATGATTTAGTCATGCCAATCTACTCTCCTTGACGCTCCACTTGGTGTGGTGTCATCATTTGAGTATTTGAGCATGTACACAAAAATTGAGATCAAAAGGAGAAAGTTGGCAATGCATAGTTGTTCAAATCTGGTTCTGGACAGAGAGGATTTTGTGGAGCTTTAATCAAGTTGTCCTCCTCTCCAACTTGTGCCATTTGGTCTAAATGAATAATTAGACCATTTGATAAGGTGTACCAAGTTTGACTCATTTGGACTTGTTTGGCAATGTAAAGTTGCTGAAACTTCAAAATGGACAGAAATAGTTTCTAGGGGTTTTGGTGATGTTATATTGGTCTCCAAGACACAAGACTTGGCAAGATCACCAAATGGGGCATTTTTGACATGCTAGAATTTTCTTGGAATTTATAGAGAATATTTCCTTTATAGATATTTCATAAGTTTGAAATATCCAGAAAGTGTTTTTGATGGATCTGACCAATATTTTGAACATGAACATATGTTGAAACTCTTATATATAGACAATATATGTCCACTAAGCTTCCCGAAATTTTATGAAATATTTTTGAAACTTTAAAATAATTTAACCTATTAAAGACCATTTCTGTCCTAAAGAAAAAGCCATTAAATAAAATAGGAGAATTACTTTTAAAATAAAGTCTTTGTGGTTTTGGGGATTCCTATATCTAATTGGAGTCAAATATTTTTTTTAAAGATTTTTCACAGCCTTAATTAAGTACTTGTAGTTCAAGTCTCAATACACGGGGTTTTGGAACACCTAATTTAGAAAATACTTTTTGTCCAAATTATTTTTGCAAGAAAATACTATTTTGCCCTATACACATGGCATGATCATTGGGGAAACTTTTGGATCAAGGAGAAGGAGTATAAGAGTTGGAGGATTAAATTGATTTTTACAGCACTTGCAAACATCAGACAAAATCCAATCAAAGCAAAGACCAAAATACTAAAAAGTTTTAGTAAAACCACATTTTATCATGATTTATTAGCTTAAGTGTTGTGGCATGAAAATCAGGGTGTGACACATCTGTACAAAGCAGTATGTGCGACATGGGATTATGAACGCAGTCTTCTCCTCGTCTTCTATGCTCATGAATATATTGTGGTACCCAGAGTAGGCATCCAAGAAGGAAAGCAGGTCACATCCGGAGGTGGAATTCACAATCTGATCGATGCGCGGCAAGGGGAAGGGATCCTTCGGGCACACTTTGTTTTGATATGTGAAATCTATACAAAGCCACCATTTCCCATTGGCCTTGCGCACCACCACTGGATTTTCCAACCATGTAGGATGCAACACTCCCCTGACCAAACCAGCAACTTCAAGTTTCTTGATTTCTTCGGCAATGAACTTTTACCGCTCCAAAGCTTGCTTCCAGACCTTCTGCTTGATGGGCCGGGCATGGGACAACCAACAAGGTGGTGCTCGATTACCTCCCTAGGAACGCTAGGGATGTCAGATGGTTTCCAAGCAAACACATCGACCCGCAGGAAGGCAATGATCGCGCTTTCCTATTTATTGTCAAGGGTGGAGCTGATCGTGAATGTACCATCAACGCGAGCCAACCCTGCCGAGACCTTCTTCACAGTAGGCCCAACAACCTTGGCTCTCTTGCTGTTGGAACTCTCCGGCGAGTCAACAACCGGCGCAGCACACCCAGGAGAGGCGTGCTTCCTAGATCCCTTGCCGATATCCTTGCTAGCTCCTCGTCTTTGCATGTTTTTCTTGGCGAGGGCGCTAGTTTCCACGGCCTCGGCAACGATCGCCTCCCGATACATCTTATCCACGCAAATGACTGTGTTCTTCTTGTCCGATAGGATGGAGATGACGCCCATCGGCCATGGCATCTTCAAAGTGTTGCAGGCATAGTGGGATGCCGCCATGAATTTTGCGAGGGCTGGTCATCCAAATATCCCACTGTACGGCAACGGAAGCTCAATCACGCCAAACATGATCCTCTCAGTCCAGTAGTTCAGCTCCCCTCCAAACGTCACTGGCAATGTGACCTTTCCCTTCGAATGACTCCTACCGCGGTTGATCCCTTGAAAGGTGCCAGTAACCTTGAGTTCCTCTTCTGTTATCTGCAGCTTGCTGATGACCTTGGGGAAAATCAGATTCAACCCGGCCCCGCCGTCAACCAACATCTTAGTGACCTTGAGGTTGCAGATTGTTGGTGAAACGAACAACGACAGACACCCTACTGCGGTGGTGCGGTAAGGGTGATCCTCTTCATCAAAGATGATGGGCGTGCGGGACCATTTGAGTGGTTTCCCGGAATCTGTCATTGGCTCCACATCATTGACCTCACGCGCCCACTGTTTAAGCTGGCGGTGAGAGGAATGTAAGGACGCACCTCCGTCAATGCATAGGAAGTCAGTGGCCTTCCGGAATTCCTGCTCGCTGGTCTCTTCTTCATCCCCTTCATCGTTCTTCTCGTTGCATTCCTTCTTGTCGCGGCCTCTGGCAGGTTTCCCTTAATGCTGAGGGTCCTTGCCGGGGTGGCCTTTTTTCCACCTCAGCCCTTCCCGCCAGCGCCATCTTGGTCTCTCTCCTTGTCGCGCTTCTCGTACTCTGCCTTCTGCTGCTTGACAAGTTGCTCGACTTGACGACACTCTTGGATATCATGGCCATTGGTATGATGGATCTGGCAGTACGGCCCGTCAACCTTCCAAGCTTTTTCGGCCGCCGCAGCCTCCCGACAGTCAGTGCAGGCAGCAACATCCTTGTCGGGGGCATCGGCCTTGGCCTTCTTGCCGGTACTAGGGATGCTAGATCCTTCGACAGCCAGAACTATTTTCTCCTTGCACTTCTTGTTGCATTTATTGTTCTTCCTCTTCTGGTCGATGGCACCGTCGTCATCTTCTGAATCAACTTCGATGTTGTCTTCCTCTCCGGGGAGTTTCCTCCCCTCTTCTGCATGGTCACACTTGTTCGCTAAGGTATAAAGCTCGTTCACAGTCTTGGGCAGCCGTACGTTCATCTTGGAATGTATCCTGCTATTGCGCATGTTGGATTGGAACACGACAATCACATCTACTAGATGGATATCTAGAATGGTCCTGTGCACCGAGCTGAATCTCTGCATGTACTTCTGCAAGCTCTCCCCTTCCTTCTGTGCGAGGAGCTGCAAGTCGCTGGGCCGTCCTAGCTCTTGGTGGCCGCCTGTGAAGGTGCCAACAAACTCGTTGTACAGGTCAGCCCAGATCGAGATGAAGTTCTCCGGTAGATGCATTAGCCACAACCTCACATTTGGCTTGAGAGCCAATGGGAAGTAGTTGGCGAGCACCTTCTCATGTCTCCCTCCAGCACCTTGAACAGCGATGGTGTAGATGCTTAAGAACTCTGCCGGGTTCAATCTCCCATCATACTTCTCTGGTATCTCTGGCTTGAATGTGCGAGTAGATGGCCAATGGAGCTGTTGTAGCTCAAGAGTGAAGGCGGGGCACACAACCTCGAAAGGCAGGTATCCCCTCCCACTAGGCACACGCTCATCGACGTCAGGGCCATTGTGGCTATCACACTGTCAGTGGGTTTCGTGGCGTCGTTCGATGGTGATGCGCACATCTTCCCTCCGCCTGTCATCCAGGACCCGTCGCTGATCTTGATGGGGTTGAGGATCAGACGAACCCACCGATATGTCATCGGGTTCATGGTTTCGCGGTCCCAGCTGCACCCCCTGCGTTGGCGGCCGTGGAGGGGACTGCACCGTCGGGGCAGCCCCTCCAGCATGGGCATCAGTTTGGGCCGCTGCTCTTGCTTGCGGTTGCCGTGGCGGCCTCGCTCGCTGCGATCCTCCAGCTTCAGGAAAACCAAAGAAACTTTGAATGGTGGCTCTCCATTCATCCATTTGGTTGGCCGCTGGAGGGATCTCAGCAGGAGCTGGGCTCGCGATATGGCTTCCAAGTGGAGCTTGGCATGGACGACGACACAGAATGCGACGTCGTCCAGTTTTTGACGGCGGCAACGTCGGTGGCGTCGCCGTGTTCCCTTCGTCGCGAGCCAGCCGCTGTGGTGTCATGGTGATGAGGAGGATGAGCCTGGGGGTTGATAGCCCCATTAGGTGGAGCAACTTGATCATCATGCTCTAGAGGAAATGCATGTCCCGCGGCTGTACCTGTGACAGGTGCAGCGGGGAGGTCGTGGCTCGTACCAGAGCAGGCGTTGTCATTGTGACCGTGTCCTCCAGCGCGGTGAGGATGCAGAGACTGCACCCCTTCGCCGACGCCTTGTGGAGCACGGCCGTCAGGATGCTGCTGATGTCATCCTCCTCCAGCATCCTCCACTCCAACTTCGGCTATGGGGGAAATGATGGCACCGCTGCCCGCGCTGGTCATGTTCCCACGGGTGCATTGTTCCCCAGCGCCGTCGCAGCGCACGTGGCATCGGCGACCGTATGCGAAGGATCTCTCGAGGTGGAGGGCTGTGTTTCCACGCTGGATTTCTTCTTCGGCGCCATGGATGATGGAGCCGCCGACAAAGAAGTTGTTGTTGAAGATTGGCGCGCTGCTTACAACCTTGGATTCGTGCAAACGCTTCCCCCTACCTGGCACGCCAAAGATGTCATGGGAAAACACGATCACCTATGGGGCCGTTGGCCCCTTTGTGGTTATGTGAGGGGGAAGGGGACGTTGCACAAAGAGCAGAGGCTGCAGGGGCAGCACGGCAATGGTGACGTGGTGGTTTTTCCCTAGGTTCGGGTCGCTGCGAAGCGTAAACTCTACTCCTGCTTTGGTGGATTTGATGAGGGAGTGCGATGAGCACGTAGCGCACAAATCCCGGCAAGCTTGTCTCGGGGAGAATGACTATGCACATATGAGTGTACAAGGGTCCGAATCCTTTCTAACCTCGTCTTGGTCCTCCTTTTATAGTCCAAAGGGGAATCCACAGTGGCGACATGATCACTGTTGGTTGATTAGATGGCCAACAGCGCCATCATACCTAACACTTCAGACAGGAAAGGGTGCATTAATTGCACCGCTTAGTGTCACGTTGTGGAGTAGCCTGACAAGCCTTGTCGCACTACTCTATCTGACTCTTGCCTTATCAGTTTGACACATCGTTGGGCGGGTGTTGCTACCTCTTGAGCATGCGTTGGCTTTTCCCTTGGAGAGGAAAGGGTGATGCAGCAAAGTAGCGTAAGTATTTCCCTCAGTTTTGAGAGCCAAGGTGTCAATCCAGTAGGAGAATACACACAAATCCCTCGTACCTGCACAAACAAATAAGAAACTTGCAACCAACGTGATATAGGGGTTGTAAATCCCTTCACGGGCACTTGCAAAAGTGAGATCTGATACAGATAATAAGATAAATATTTTTGGTATTTTTGTTTTATAGATTAAAAAGTAAAGATTGCAAAATAAATAATAGCTAGTAGATGAAGATTAATATGATGGAAGATAGACCCGGGGGCCATAGGTTTCACTAGTGGCTTCTCTCAAGATAGCAAATTCTACGGTGGGTGAACAAATTACTGTCGAGCAATTGATAGAAGAGCGCATAGTTATGAGAATATCTAGGCATGATCATGTATATAGGCATCACTTCCGTGACAAGTAAACCGAAATGATTATGCATCTACTACTATTACTCCACACATGGACTACTATCCAGCATGCGTCTAGAGTATTGAATTCATAAGAATAGAGTAACACCTTAAGCAAGATGACATGACGTAGAGGGATATACTCATGCAATATGATATAAACCCCATATTTTTATCCTCGATGGCAACAATACAATACGTGCCTTGGTGCTCCTGCTGCCACTGGAAAGGACACCGCAAGATTGAAACCAAAGCTAAGCACTTCTCCCATTGCAAGAAAGATCAATCTAGTAGGCCAAACCAAACTGATAATTCTAAGAGACTTGCAAAGATATTTTAATCATGCATATAAGAATTGAGAGAAGAATCAAATATTGTTCATAGATAATCTTGATCATAAACCCACAATTCATCGGATCTCGACAAACACACCGCAAAAAGTATTACATCGAATAGATCTCCAAGAAGATCGAGGACAACTTTGTATTGAGATCCAAAGAGAGAGAAGAAGCCATCTAGCTAATTAGTATGGACCTGAAGGTCTGTGGTAAACTACTCACAACTCATCGGAGAGGCTATGGTGTTGATGTAGAAGCCCTTCGTGATCGATTCCCCCTCCGGTGGAGCTCCAGAAAAGGCCCCAAGATGGGATCTCACGGGTACAGAAGGTTGCGGCGGTGGAAATAGGGTTTTGTGGTGCTCTCGGATATTTTTAGGGTATATGAGTATAAATAGGACAAAGAAGTATGTCGGTGGAGCTACGAGGGGCCCACGAGGGTGGGGGGCGCGCCAACCCCCCTGGGCGTGCCCTCCTTCCTCGTGGCCACCTCGTGGCTTCGCTGGTGTGTACTCCAAGTCTTCTAGGTTGCGTTTGTTCCAAAAACGATCCTCGCGAAGGTTTCATTCCGTTTGGACTCCATTTGATATTCCTTTTCTGTGAAACACTGAAATAGGCAAAAAAACAACAATTTGCACTGGGCCTTGGGTTAGTAGGTTAGTCCCAAAAATAATATAAAAGTGCATAATATAGCCCATTAAACATCCAAAATAGATAATATAATAGCATGGAACAATAAAAAATTATTGAACTATGAACAGTAGGGTAAAAACCCCACAGCAGCTTTTATTGATAGTAAAAACTATGTCTGTTGGGCTTGAGCTAAGCACAACTACATGAAGAAACTACCAAAAACTAAGCAAAAGCTAGAAAAAGCTAGCACTAAAGCCTAAAAAAAGAAGAAGAACAGGGAAACAAGGAGCATCAGCCATATTACAACATAGAATCCAGCCAAGCAGAGAATTGCACTTCATATTTCTTCTTGATTCTGAATTTCAGCAGCTTTAGTTCCTCAGTAAAAATGTGTTTCCAGCCTTGAAAGGAAGGAGTGATACCATCAAATATTTTGTTGTTTCTGGATATCCAGATGGCCCATGATCCCAAGATGATAATCTCCATAAAGAAAGGGTATCTGAGTTTGTCTTTGAGGTCCTAAAAAGCTTCCAGCACTGACAAGTTTGGAGTTCTTGAGGGACAGATAAAGTTCCAACACCTTTTGGCAAAAGGACAACCCCAAAATAGATGATGAAGAGTTTCCTCTTGAGGACAGTCCCTCACTGCACAATTGTAAAATTCCAATTCAAAGTTTTTCCTCCTTAGTAAATTCCTTGTGTTTACTCTGTCATGCAGGAGCATCCAGAAATTATAGATACGTTGGAGACATATCAAGCATCCCCAAGCTTAATTCATGCTCGTCCTCGAGTAGGTAAATGATAAAAACAAATTTTTTTGATGTGGAATTCTACCTAACATAATTCTCAATGTAATTTTATTTATTGTGGCATGAATGTTCAGATCCGAAAGATTCAAGACAAAAGTTTAATATTTTACATAAGAATAATAATACTTCAAGCATACTAACAAAGCAATTATGTCTTTTCAAAATAACAGGGCCAAAGAAAGTTCGTCCCTACAAAATCATATAGTTTGGTTATGATCCATCTTCATCACACAAAATACTCAAATCATGCACAATCCAGGTTTCAGCCAAGCAATTGTTTCATACTTTATTTTTTTCAAAAAAATTCAACTTTTACGCAATACATCAGCGTGAGCCATGGATATAGCACTATAGGTTGAATAGAGTGGTGGTTGTGGAGAAGACAGAAGAGGAAGATGGTCTCACATCAACTAGGCGTATCAATGGGCTATGGAGATGCCCATCAATAGATATCAATGGGAGCGAGTAGGGATTGCCATGCAACGGATGCACTAGAGCTATAAATGTATGAAAGATCAACAAAACATCCAACTTGCTTGCTCACGAAGACATATGCATTTGAGTAAGCCCATCGTTGGAATATACAAGCCAAGTTCTATAATGAAAATTCCCACTAGTATATGAAAGTGACTAAACAAGAGACTCTTTATCATGAAGATCATGGTGCTACTTTGAAGCACAATTATGGAAAAGAGATAGTAGCATTGTCCCCCCTTTTTTCTCTTTTTTTGGGCCTTCCTTTTTTTGGCCTTTCCTTTTTTTCTTTTTTTATTTGACCTTTTTTTCTGGGACCATGCTCTAATAATGATGATCATCACACTTCTGTTTATTTACAACTTAAGGATTACAACTCGATACTAGAACAAAATATGACTCTATATGAATGCCTCCGGCGGTGTACCGGGATGTGCAATGAATCAAGAGTGACATGTATGAATAATTGTGCATGGTGGCCTTGCCACAAATACGATGTCAACTACATGATCATGCATGGAAATATGACAATGATGAAGCGTGTCATAATAAACGGAACGGTAGAAAGTTGCATGGCAATATATCTCGGAATGGCTATGGAAATGCCATGATAGGTAGGTATGGTGGCTGTTTTGAGGAAGGTATATGGTGGGTGTATGGTACCGCCGAAAGTTGCGCAGTACAAGAGAGGCTAGAAATTGTGGAAGGGTGAGAGTGCGTATAATCCATGGACTCAAGATTAGTCATAAATAACTCACATACTTATTGAAAAAAATCTACAAGTCATCAAAACAAAGTACTACACGCATGCTCCTAGGGGAAGGGTTGGTAGGAGTTAACCATCGCGCGATCCCGACCTCCACACAAAGGATGACAATCAATGAAATACCTCATGCTTCAAAGTTGTCACACAATGGTTACCATAGTTGCATGCTACGGGACTTGCAAACCTCAACACAAGTATTTCTCAGATTCACAACTACTCTACTAGCATGACTCTAATATCACCATCCTCATATCTCAAAACAATCATCAAGAATCAAACTTCTCTTAGTATTCAATGCACTTTATATGAAAGTTTTTATTATACCCATCTTGGATGCCTATCATATTAGGACTAATTTTATAACCAAAGCAAATTACCATGCTGTTCTAAAGGACTATGAAAATAATATAAGTGAAGCATGAGAGATCAATAATTTCTATAAAATAAAACCACCGTCGTGTTTTAAAAAGATATAAGTGAAGGACTAGAGCAAAACTATATAGCTCAAAAGATATAAGTGAAGCACATAGAGTATTCTAATAAATTTCAATTCATGTGTGTCTCTCCCAAAAGGTGTGTACAGCAAGGATTATTGTGGTAAACTAAAAAGCAAAGAATCAAATCATACTAGACGCTCCAAGCAAAACACATATCATGTGGTGAATAAAAATATAGTCTCAAGTACAGTTACTGATAGACGAAGACGAAAGAGGGGATGCCTTCCCGGGGCATCCCCAAGCTTAGGCTTTTGGTTGTCCTTGAATTTTACCTTGGGTGCCTTGGGAATACCGAAGCTTAGGCTCTTGACACTCTTTTTTCCATAGTCCATCAAATCCTTACCCAAAAACTTGAAAACTTCACAACACAAAACTTAACAAAAAATCTCGTGAGCTCCGTTAGTATAAGAAAACAAACCACCACTTTAAGGTACTGTATTGAACTCATTCTTTGTTTATATTGGTGTTAAACCTACTATATTCCATCTTCTCTATGGTTCATACCCCCCGATACTAGCCATAGATCTATCAAAATAAGTCAACAACACACCAAAAACATAATCTGTCAAAAACAGAATAGTCTGTACCAATCTGTAACTTTCGAATACTTCTGTAACTCTTAAAATTGTGAAAAAAATTGGTGGACGTGAGGAATTTGTCTATTAATCATCTGCAAAAAGAATCAACCTAAAATCACTCTCCAGTAAAAATGGCAGCTAATCTCGTGAGCACAAAAGTTTCTGTTTTTTACAGCATGATCGCAAAGACTTCACCAAAGTCTTCCCAAAGGTTCTACTTGGCACAAACACAAATTAAAACACAAAACCACATCTAAAAAGAAGCTAGATGCATTAGTTATTACTAAACAGAAGTAAAAGCAAAGAAAATAAAATTGGGTTGCCTCCCAACAAGCGCCATCGTTTAACGCCCCTAGCTAGGCATTGAGATTTCAATGATGCTCACATAAAAGATAAGACTTGTAGCACAAAAAGAGCATCATATAGCATGTGAAAATCACATCTAAGTCTAACATACTTTCTATACATAGGCATTTTATAGGAAAACAAATTAAGACAAGCAATATCTAGCATATGCAAGGAAGAAAAAGAAAACAAGATCAATCTCAACATGAAGAGGGGTCTCTCTCATAATAATTGCATGTAGGATCATATTCAAACTCAACAATATAGCTATCACATAACATATTCTCTACATGATCCATATGCATGCAAAGTTTACACTCTTCCAAAATAGTGGGATTAACATTAACTAAAGTCACAACCTGTCCAAACCAACTTTTATCAAAAAAAATCTTAAGATTGAACATTCTCCAAATATGTGGGATCTAAAGTTGACACTCTTCCAAACCCACTTTCAATATTATTGCAACATTATTATCAATCTCATATACATCATGAGGATTAAATAAATTTTCAAGATCGTATGAAGCATCACCCCAATCATGATCATTGCAATAAGTAGTGGGCATAGCAAAATAGGCATCCCCAATATTAGGGTTTTGCATATCATTAACACAATTGTCATTAATAGATTTTATAATAGTATCATTGCAATCATGTTTATCATTAAAAGAGCTATCGTGAATCACTTCATAATTTTCTTCTTTCAACACTTCATCACAATTTTTAGATTCATGAATTTCAAGCAAACCTCATAAAGATAATCTAGTGCATGCAACTCACTAGCAATTGGTTCATCATAATTGGATCTCTTAAAAATATTAGCAAGTGGATGAGGATCCATAATTTAGCAAGCGAAGATGCATGCTAATAGAGGGCACATGGCAACACAAGCAAACAGAAAGGCGAACGGAAAAAGGGCGAAGAAAACGACAAAGGTGAAGTGGGGGAGAGGAAAACGAGAGGCGAATGGCAAATAATGTAATGCGAGGGATAATAGTTTGTGATGGGTACTTGGTATACGACTTGTATGTAGATCTCCCCAGCAACGGCACCAGAAATCCTTCTTGCTACCTCTTGAGCATGCGATGGTTTTTCCCTTGAAGAGGAAAGGGTGATGTAGCCAAGTAGCGTAAGTATTTCCCTCAGTTTTTGAGAACCAAAGTATCAATCCAGTAGGAGAATACACTCAAATCCCTCGTACCTTCACAAACAAATAAGAACCTTGCAACCAACGCGATAAAGGGGTTGTCAATCCCTTCACTGTCACTTGCAAAAGTGAGATCTGATAGAGATAATAAGATAAATATTTTTGGTATTTTTGTTTTATAGATTGAAAAGTAAAGATTGCAAAATAAAAGATAGCTAGTAGATGAAGATTAATATGATGGAAGATAGACCCGGGGGCCATAGGTTTCACTTGTGGCTTCTCTCAAGATAGCAAATTCTATGGTGGGTGAACAGGTTACTGTCGAGCAATTGATAGAAGAGCGCATAGTTATGAGAATATCTAGGCATGATCATGTATATAGGCATCACGTCCGTGACAAGTACACCGAAACGATTCAGCACCTACTACTATTACTCCACACATCGACCGATATCCAGCATGCATCTAGAGTATTAAGTTCATAAGAATAGTGTAACGCCCTAAGCAAGATGACATGATGTAGAGGAATAAACTCATGAAATATGATATGAACCCCGTCTATTTATCCTAGATGGCAACAATACAATACGTGCCTTGATGCCCCTGCAGTCACTGGGAAAGGACACCGCAAGATTGAACCCAAAGCTAAGCACTTCTCCCATTGCAAGAAAAGATCAATCTAGTAGGCCAAACCAAACTGATAATTTGAAGAGACTTGCAAAGATATTTTAATCATGCATATAAGAATTCAGAGAAGAATCAAATATTGTTCATAGATAATCTTGATCATAAACCCATAATTCATCGGATCTCGACAAACACACCGCAAAAAGTATTACATCGAATAGATCTCCAAGAAGATCGAGGAGAACTTTGTATTGAGATCCAAAGGGAGAGAAGAAGCCATCTAGCTAATAATTATGGACCCGAATGTCCGTGGTAAACTACTGACAACTCATCGGAGAGGCTATGGTGTTGATGTAGAAGCCCTCCGTGATCGATTCCCCCTCCGATGGAGCAATGGAAAAGGCCCCAAGATGGGATCTCACTGGTACAAAAGGTTGGGGCGGTGGAAATAGGGTTTCATGGTGCTCTCGGATGTTTTTAGGCTATATGAGTATATATAGGACGAAGAAGTATGTCGGTGGAGCTACGAGGGGCCCACGAGGGTGGTGGTGCGCCTACCCCCCCCCCCCCTCGGGCGCGCCCTCCTGCCTCGTGGCCACCTCATGGCTTCCCTTGCATGTACTCCAAGTCTTCTGGGTTGCGTTTGTTCCAAAAATGATCCTCGCGAAGGTTTCATTCCGTTTAGACTCCGTTTGATATTCCTTTCCCGCGAAACACTAAAATAGGAAAAAACAACAATTTGCACTGTGCCTTGGGTTAGTTGGTTAGTCCCAAAAATAATATAAAAGTGCATAATAAAGCCCATTAAACATCGAAAACTGATAATATAATAGCATGGAACAATAAAAAATTATATATACGTTGGAGATGTATCAGGTGTCATTTGGAGAAAAAAATGCCTTCTGGGTGGCTACAACGTGCTCGGTGGATGCCACTTAATCATCTGAGGGCTCGACACCGCACTGATATGCGCCATGAGTCTGTGTGTGGGGGAGCGGTGGTGTCTGGGCGGGGTTGCCCGCCCTTGGCGTCCCGGCAAGCCTGCCAGGGGAGTCTTGAGTTTTTCCTTGGCGCGGCCTCGACCTGGCCCGGCTCGCTTGCCCGGCAAGGGAGTTTTTCCCTTGGTGATATATTATTCCTTTGCCTTGTCTTAGACTTCTTGATCCGCCCATTGACTTCACAAAGAGCTATATCTTCAGCTTGGCCTTGTCTTGCCGCTGCAATCTCGTCCTCGTGCCTGTGTACGATTTGGGCACCACACCAAGGTTTGTTGCACCAATAGCAAAGTACAACAACACTACCCTTATTAATTGAACACCTTAATTAAGCTACTCAACGAAAATAATACCTTAATTAATTAGCCGCGTGGTGACCTCAACCAAGCAGACAGAGATGCGTGATTCGGCGGCATGCCGAGACAGAAGGGTCGAGGAGCAAAGCTTAGTGGGGCAACCACTTGAAGTTTGACGTACACTATCCCGCCATCGAATGCGATGGATGTGCTCCAATCACGTCGCTGCCAACCTAGATGGTTGAGGTCCTCCTATCTCCCACCGTAGACCGATGATTGACCTCCTATGATGCCACCACCGCCCACTGACCGAGGATTGACCTCTTATCCGGTAGTCGCTGCCTCGGTAGCCGCCACCATCTCTATCTGCAGAGTGGTTTTTTTACAGGTATCCACATAGCGGCTGTTTACCCTAAGAATTACTATAACTTAATTATTACAGCCCCATATGTATAGGGTAGTACATCACATACAGTTATGTCATGGCAACTGTGTCTCACCTACGTTGTCTTCTCACACGGTTTGGTAGGAAAATCGTGTGTGAAGTTGTAATACCTAACAAAAACGACATGTATTATCCGTGTGCCATATACAACATAGTGTGATAAGTAGTTCCCTACCATTAGCATATCCCCATAGCTTACCCATTCCCCCAAATCCCTAGATGGCCTCCTAATTCCTTCACATGGCGCTGACATTGGGGGAATGCGGACGAGTGCTACTGATAGTTTCGGTGTGGCTGCTCCTACTTGCATCGCCGCTGTCGGCAGCGCCGCCACGACGACGATCACCGCTGAGCACTTAACTAAGGTCATCAGAAGATACGTGTATTATGAATACAAATCGTCCTGTCAAGTTCCAATCTATCTCGATCCTTTTAGCATGTACAATGTAGCTCCATTCTGAATCTGTCCTGAATGACCCCCCGAGGAAAGCGATCAGCCGCCAGATCCGGTGTATGGCTCCAGAATCCCGCAATGTGAGTTCGGCTCCGAGTATTGTGCCATCGAGAAGTACCAAAAGCTGAGTTGTGTGCATAGGCACACTCCCTCTCGATGTGTATGGATGGAGGGATTCGACATTGGCAAACGGTTTCTCAAATGCCCCTTAGAGGTTAGTGCTAAGTTCATCATTTTAGTTGAGTTAATTAATGCCACTTCTCATCCTGAATACTATTTAACATTGGCAGGGATATGAGGCTTGTGCCTTTGTTATGTGGCTGGATGAAGAATGGCATGGCAGGGCTCGGAGTGTTATCACCAAGCTTGCTGAAGATAACGAAAAGTTGAAGAAGAAACTAACTGATATGGAGTGTACAATCAGTACGATGAAGCAAGAAGAATCAATCACGGGCAACAGATGAAAGCAAGAGACAAGAAGGAACTAGCACGTAGAATAGTGGTTGTCACCTTAGCCATCTTCGATGCGCTCTTTGCAATGATGATTAGGGGTCTAGTTTGACAGTATTGCTAAAGTCAATGTTGAGGATATCTCTTATCGTTATCGTCTCGGTCAGTTGAGGATTAGAGACTAATTGGAAATCGGTTGATTAATCAATTTTATTGGTCGACTATTAATCGGCCATTTTTTTCAAATCCAGGTTTCCAGCATAAAAATATGATATATTCAACACCAAAACAATATTGGACAGAAGTGTTACCATGATTGCTTGTGTTTGGATTTTGGTATAATGAGAAACAAAATTGGAAAACAGTACATATTGCCTAGAAAGGTCCACAAAACACAAATAAACATAGTTTTTGCAAACATAGTGCCACAAATAGGCCCGATTTATCGGTAGATTCTTGATAAATCGCTTGCCATAGCGATAAATCGGCCCAAACGATAAATGGTGAAGATAAGGCATAATCTTATCGGTCACCCCAAGAGTAGCGATAAATCGGATGATAAATTGTTGAATCGGAAGATTTCTTGAACAGTGGCTAAAGCACATCTAGATGTTCTCTAAGTATTGCACATATAGGTCCTATGCCATTGATGTTACACGAAGATTTGTGCCGACATTTTCCTTTGTCTTTTTTCCTTTTAATTGTAGTTTGATTGAGTCACTTAGATGACCAATAACTAGGGCACATCTAGATGTGCCCTAGACAGACTGTATGAAAAATGCTTGTTTCATATTTGGACGCTCCAACGCGTGTGCGTAACTATCACATTGAGAACTTCGCAACACCATGAATGTAGAGCGAGTGGATACTAATAATTGTGGTTGATTATATCAGCGGTTAGATAATACGACAATCCACCGCTTCAATTGACATTTCTCTTCTCTGCATACCCCGCTCAAGTGTACACCATCTTCATTGTTCCCGGTCGGCCGTGCTACACACTTGCACACACTCTGCAATCTAGTTTTCTCATGGTCTGTATATGTACCACATCCATGTCTACCTATAGCGAGGAAGATTGTTCTGCTAGCAGTCTGGCGCCCGATGATAGGTCAACATCGTAATCGTCGCACTCATCTTCCATGAGTCTGTCATCTATCCCAAACCTCAATTTTATCCAGATCACGGATGGGACGCCGCCTACGGAGTCGTTAGACGACAACCAGACAGACGAGGAGCCGTCGAAGGACGAAGAAGAGGACGACTATAATGATGAGGAGGAATGGTCGAACAAGGAGAAGGACGACGATGATAGCAATTATGACGATGACGATGTCGGCGATGAAAAGCCAATAGTCAGCGGCAAGAAGCGTCCTCGCTAAGACGATGTTGCGGGGTCATCCAACAACAACAACAACAACAACAACAACAACAAGGACTAAATTAAGCAGACTGTATATATCTCTGTTTCCATTAACTCATATTAATTCATTATCTCTGTTTCCCCTGTCAATCTCATCGCAAAGGTTAGTAATATGTATTCGTCAGAGATATTTTACACTATCGCCCACATGTTGGTTTCTTGAATTGTGTGCCCTGTCAAGCACACAATTCTCAAACATATATCATATGAACTGTCTATAATGATCGCACACAATTCTGATTACCGACCTGTTTGCATGGTATCACACAAATCTTGTTACGCTGAATCGTTTGTGTCCAACTTGATCATCGCAAACGATTCATCAGAGCAAACTGTATGCCGTATATCACACACATCATGATCTGGCTGCCCGTTTCTGTTGTTCTCTATCATTACAAATAGTTTGTATGGATCAAACCTATGCCACGCATCGCACACGCAACTAAAATCTGGATCGTGTTTGATGTCTCCGCCATCACAAATGTTTTGTACCATTTTTCACACTTCTATTACATCACCGTTTGCGATTAATGCATCGCACAAAGTTTCGTCGAAGGGTCTCTAATGGTAGTGTCGTGTTAGCAGCATCCTGCAGTAGTGTATGAAGACCTTTTCGGACGCCATTGCCGGGGAGAAATAGCGTGGGGTGAATATTCTTGTGTGTGCTTGTTTGCTTTATCACTAAGTAGATTTTATTTTTTTTGTTCTAAGTTGTTCTCTATCTTTAGTTATGGATATGGAACACATAACACCAAAAAAATTAGGTGTACCTGCTACTCATGGAGATGGGGAACCTCCTAAAACCCTCGATGATCATTATGTGAAAAATATTAAGCACTACTTTGATAATTCTGAGAAACCCCCATTCAACTTGATCGTGGGAGTAACGTTGGAGCAGCATGAATAATTTAGGGATTGTTGCTTGACTCAAAAAGGAAACTCTTATGGGATCAAATTCATATGTTGCATTGGTATGCTAGGGATTTATGATTGAGATATGATTATACTTGTTGCGTTAGAATGAAGGCTCAACACCTTCCCTTTTCATATGAATTTAAAGATAATGAATCATTGGCTTCTTATGGTATATATGATTACTACGATGTGGAACGAATAGAAGAATTTGTCTCTTTTAAGGCTGCTTATGAAATTGAATATTTGTTTGAAAAGTGTGAAAAATATGATGATGCTGTTTACAGACCTGAAAATTTTGCTATACTTCAATATTCCTATGAGAATAATGAGTACAATTCCGATATTAATGCATTTATTGAGAAGGTCTATGTTGTCCAAGAAGAGACTAATATTTTGCAGCATTCTATGGAAGAAGAAATTGACGACATTGTGAGCTCATTGGATGAAAAAGATGAGGAGGAGAGTAACTACCCGTGTCCACATTCTAATGAGAGTAACTCTTCAATTCATACATTGTTTAATTTCCCTTCATGCTTACCGAAGGATAAATGGTATGATGATTGCTATGCCATGATCCCTTGGATTCGTTTGTAATATCCCTTTTTGATGAAGCTTGCTATGCTTGTGGCCATGTTGCCAATATGAATTCTGCTTATGGAGATGAACTTTCCATAGTTCCGTATGTTAAACATGAAATTGTTGCTATTGCACCCATGCATGATAGTCCTATTATCATTTTGAGAACGACGTCAGAGAAGTTTGCTCTTATTAAGGATTATATTGATGGTTGTGTCTTACTACTATACATTGATAAATATAATATGCATGTACATGCTGCTCCTAGTTGCAATTATTATGAGATAGGAACTACATCTCCACCTCTCTATGTTTCAAATGCGATTAAATTGCAAGCAATTATTGATACTATTCATTGACCTTTACTTGATGGGCATGACTTATTCATTTATGACATGCCGATGCATAGACTCAAATTTGGCTTGTGGCACTCGCTCTCTTTATGGTGGTTCCCTTTCTCACTACTCTCTCCAGGATGCGTCGAAGCTTGCTTGTCAGCTATCACTCGCCTTGGTGCATAGGACGAAGCACATATTCCTTGCCCTTCATCTTGAAGCTATATTGATTTATCCGTCCATTGTGTAGGACACCTCGGTCATATTGCCAAGGTCGTCCCAATAGAAGGTGGCACACAGACATGGGAACGACATCACACTCCAAGGTGTCTTCGTATGCGCCGACCTTGAAGGAAACTTGAACCATGTGCTCTACTTGGATCGTGCCGGAGTCGCTAAGCCATTGAACCTTGTAGGGACGAGGATGCTTTTTCTTCATGAGTTGCAACTTGGAGCATAGTTCTTCGCTTGCGAGGTTATGGCAACTTCCTCCATCAATGATGACCTTGATCGAACGACCTTGAACGCCCGCTTTGGTGTGTAAGATGTGGCATCTTTGGTCTTCGTCGTGTAGTTGTTGGAGTGTCAAGACCTTGGAGACGACGAGAGCGGGACTTGAGTCGTTATCGCAAAAGACATGGTTGTCTTCATCCTCATTCTCTTGGCGGTGCATGGCCACATGCTCGAGCGCTTCCATTTCATCTTCACTCATGGAGTCGTATGTTCCATCATCGTTGAAGATCATTGTCCGTTTGTTGTTGCATTGGTATGACTTGTGTCCTCGTCCACCACAGGTGAAGCATTTCATTGAACTTGTCTTGACGAGGTCTTTGGGTGGTGCAGGTGTTGGAGTAGTTTTGTACTTGTATGATCTTGCCGGTGGACGAATAGTAGAAGGTGCTTGCTTCGAACTTGACTTGTCGCCGGTACTTGGGTATGCTCTTGTAGAGGTAGGAGGTGCCGAAGTTGTGGGAGCTTGAGTGTAAGAGTCGTATTCTTGGACGAGTACTTGGCGTATTTGAAGTCACCTTGCACTTGTCGCTATGCTTTGGTTGCTTGGTGGACGATCTCGAGAAGGTTGGTGTAGGGTTGAAAGTCGGCAATCTTCTTGATAGGGTGGTTGAGACCATTCAAGAAGCGAGCCATTGTTTGCTAAAATCTTCCTTGACATTTGCTCGAATCATAGCAATCTCCATTTCTTGATAGTATTCTTCCACCATCTTGGTGCCTTGCTTGAGGAGTTGAGGCTTCTTGAAAAGGTCATGTGTGTAGTGTGTAGGCACAAAGCGAGCTCTCATGACCTCCTTCATGTGGGTCCAAGTTGTGATTGGTGTTTCACCTCTTTCTTCTCGTCACACGATCACTTGTTCCCACCAAATGAGGATGTAGTCTTGGAACTTGAGAGATGCCATGGCAATCTCTTCTCCTCTTCAAAGTTGTGGAGGCGAAATATCTTGTTGACCTTCAATGCCCATGAGAGATACTCCTCGGGGTCGGTGCTTCTGGAGAACTTGGGCATGGTGAACTTGAGCTTGTCAATGCGTTGTTCTTCATCATGGTGATGATGGTGGTGTCGCTCGTGATGAGGTGGAGGCTATTCGAATGCTTGCTCCTCGCGATGGTCTTGCTGGTTTGGACTTGGTATGTCATTCCGGTTTCGTTGCTCTTGCTCTGCTTCTCGACGAGCGGCTTCCTCTTGTTGTGTTTAATGAAGTGCTTCTTCTTGTTCACGTACTTGGCGGCTACGGTCGGTGAGGAGTCGAGAGGATTCACGAAGAGCTTGTTGTGCGTTGTGTGCTTGATCGTCACATCGCTCTTGTGCTTGCCGGAATGCATCGTCGTCTTCATGTACTTGATGTTGGGGTTGTTGCTCTTGGCGTCTCGCTTGCTCGCGTGCTCGTACTCGATCTTGTAACCCATTTCCATGGAATGGATTGTCCAGAGATTGTCGGTCTTGATGGATGAATTGTGGAGGTGAACGAGGACGTGGATGACTTGCATCCGACGAAGAGTAAGCCAAAGATTCGACTTGAATGGCGCCGTCTTGATGAAGAAGTCGAAGGCGCGCGGTTCATGATGATGTTGCGAAACTCTTCCATTTGTGTACGAAGGTTGGAAGCGAGTTGCTCGATGCGGTCGCCCAAAGCCTCACTTTCTTTATAAAGAGCTCGTTGGACGTCGAAGAGGTGATTCTTGGTGATGTTGTTTGGTGCTTCAACTTGATGCTCGACTATCTGGTTTGTAGAAGAACTTGGCCTATCCATCATGTAAAGTGGCGGTGAGTAGGAAAATGAGAAGACAATACGAAAGTTACCTTTTCTGAAGATTGAAGATGTATCAAGTATCACTCAATGTGATGCTACAATCGGGGAATTCGTACCGGGTTTGTTTCTCACACCTACACACATAAAGCTTATGGAGGAGCTTGGTGAGGATAAGTGGCACAAAATCTTCAAGCAAATGTTAGTCAAGATATTGATAATGTTGAGAAGGTTCACAAAATGCAAGTAAAGCAAATAGATCAAAGCCTAGTGTATCACTTGGAAATGCACACGCAGAGATAAGTGGGATCCGTACAACCAAGGAATGAGCGGAATAAGTGTGACCACGGAAAATGCTCTTGTTGCACGGATACTCAAGAGACTCTAGTGTGATTGCTCGAATGGGCTAGATACGAACTTGTGCATCAACCTATAAGAGTAAACGTGCCATCTCTGTATCCCAACTTCCTATGTATATAGTATCCAATATGATGCAACTATGCAAATGGCACGATGCTATTGCTAACAAGCTCTTTTTATTTCTTCTCTTTTTTCTTAAAAGCTTTTTCTCTTTTTCTCTTTTTTTCACTATGCTTGATGCTTGAGTCAAGTATGATACTAGACAAGTATGTCAGATATGCATGGGAGGGAGTAATGGCACAATGATGATATCAAGATGATTGCATGCTAAATGTAACTATGCCGGATAGGCGTATCACTAAGGTGCACAAAGAACGTGGCTCGGCAATTCTCAACTTGCTAGTCTCAATAGGTAAGCAACACAAAGTGGCTCGGGGTTATCAAGTGCAATGGCAAGGTAAGAGACAAGATGTCTTTGATGTTACCGTCCTTGCTTACGGTTGGCGATGTCGATTCCGGGTTGATGGCGGCGGTGTCAAAGTCACACCGTTCCAAAGTAGCCGAAACACCTTAGCAAACAGAAACCGCAACACAAAGTCGATTGAATTTTGGTGGAATAAAATGGTGGTGGTAATGACCTAAGAAGATGTGGGATGTTAAGAGCTACAAAACAAGCTAAATAACACGAAAAACGGACTTCGGGGTGGAAGTTATGGCGGAAACAATGTTGTTGGTGGGCTGATTCGGGGGGGGTGCGGGCACCCGGGGTGTGGGGTGTGGGGTGCGGGTGCCCGGGGTAGCCAGGGAAAATTGGCCCGGGGGTGCGGGCACCCGGTGGTTCGAGGTGCGGGCACCCGATGGTCTCCGAATTGGGTGAAAATCCTTGGGAAATGGTCAATTTCGGAGGATTTCGTGGTGGGGAGGTTGAGGATGGATGGGGCAGGCTAGATCCACTTGCCAAACAACAAATCCATGGACCAGAACAACCAAATCTCACAAGATCTAATAAATTGCAAGAAAAAAATTTGGGCTATTTTTGTGGGGATTTTCGAAATTGGGGAAGAACACAACAAAATCAAGCTAGCAAATGGGGGGATGGGACTCCAAGATGTGAATCAACCTTGCTCATGATACCAAGATGTTTTAGGGTGAAACCCTAGGTGAGATCTTTTCACAGTTGGAGGGGGAAAAGGAGCAAGAACACAATGAACACAAGAGAAATCACTCAAACAAAACCACAATCACGCATCCATTAGAGTGGCATACATGAGATCCACAAGCATAGAAGATTAATCCAAGGAAATAAGCACTAGGTAGAGTTCTTCCCACTCCTAGAGGAGATGAGGTCTTGATGGTGATCTACTCACTTGGGAGGTCTTGGAATCCACAAGGATTCTTCCCAAGAGGGGTCTTGATCTCCAAGAGGAGGGGATACAAGGAGCAAAGCTCTCATTGTCTATTAAATAATTTGATATCCTCTGCAATGAGCTAGGGATAGAGTATATATAAGTCTAGGGACGAAATTGGGGGAGGCAGGGTTACAAAAGACCAAAAAGACCCTAAAACGAAAATAAGCCGGAGGAGACCGGGCACCCGGGGCCAAGAGGCCGCACACCCGAGGCTAGCTGGGTCGGGGCTGGGAGGTGGCCCGGGCACCCGGGGTTAAGGGGTCGGGTACCCGGGGTGGTGCTAGACCGGCGCTGGAGGTGGCCCGGGCACCCGTGGCTAGGGGGGCGGGCACCCGGAGTGGGCTGGGCTGGCGGCTGGAAGTGGCCCGGGCACCTGGGGCTACGGGGCCGGGCACCCGACGCACAACTGGCCGGGTACCCGGGGCCGGCTGGGGACGATGCCCATGCTGCGGGGCACCCGGTGCCGAAGAGCCCGGGCACCCGGAATGTCCAGAGCTTCTCCTCTCTCTCTCGCTCCTCATTCCTCTCTTCCTACTCTTCTCCCAGGGGAGCTTGTGTCTTCATCCGTGCCTCTTCATGGTCTCCTTCTTGGTACCTAAGAATGCACAACATGTCCTTGTGAGGTAGAACCCAATTCTCATGCCAATCCGAATGAAACTAAAAGAGGAAAGAATTCACCTTAGCCTCTATGGCGCGTGCACGTTCTCTAGTCATTGGTCCCTTGGGTGCTTGTGGCGGTGATGGAGTGTCCATGGGGATGATGGAGGGATGCTCCCCATCATTCCCTTACAACAACAACAACAAATAATATCACTTGTGTGCCCAGTTGATGCCATGGATGAAGAGGAGCTCTGTGCAGGCCCGGTGGGTGTGCTCCTGGCAGAGAGTGGTCATTGTGCCTACTTTCTTGTATCATGGCTGGAGGTGAGAACTGATAGAGGTGCCGGCGCAACGGAATGTGTAGAAGTAGAAGATGCACGTGGTGTCCATGATGAAGGTCGACCTACAGAAAAGTTAGTTCGCCCTAATGGCTGTCGATCCTGCACTTCACGTTCAGCTTTGCAAGCAAGATGGAATAAATGAGTGATATAATTATACTCAATATACTCTAGAATGGTCTGAATCTCTCTATTTAAGCCACCCATAAAACATGCAAGCATAGCTTCATTACCCTCAATAATACCACATCTAATCATGTTAGTTTGTAATTGCTGATAATATTCTTCTACAGAATTATTTCCTTGTCTTAAACGCTGCAGGTTTTGTAGTAATTCATGTTGATTATATGGTGGAACCCAACGAGTATGCCTAGCAGTTTTTAGAGCAGCCAAGTAGTTAGAATATTATTTGAATATAATCTACGACATTCAGACCACCACACACAAGCAAAAGTAGTGAAAGCACAAAGAGCAGCAGCAACACGTCTCTCCTCGGGATATTCTAAACATGTAAAATGTTATTCGGTTTCTAACTCCCAAGTAAGGTATAAATCAGGAACATATCTACCCTCAAATGGTGGAACATTTAATTTTAGTTTAGGCAGATGGTCATGATCTCGTACCTGAGGGTGTGATGCAACCCTACCATTGTGATTATTTGCATCTGGACGACCTGGTGGTTGTGGTGCTGGTGGTTGCATGTAGTTCTGATTTTGATGAACCTCATCCTCGTAATATCCCGCGTAATCGTCCTCCTCCTCCTCAGCAGTAGCAGGAGGCACATAAGTATCAACAGCAGCACCAACAGTTTGGAAAGGCTCAAGAGGGACATGGCTCGCTTTGCGGAGGGCTGTTTCGCGACGTGGAGGTGGTTGTTGTTGTAGTTGCAATGGTGCAGCAGGTGGAGGTAGATGCGCAAGCACTTCAGTGAATTTGGCATCCAACTTGCTGTCAATTGACTTCTCAATGTTATCCATCCTCGCTAGTGTGTCGTCAAAACTGGTCATCACATCTTCTGCCTGTTGACCCATCATTTACTGAAATTTATCATGCAACTCCTTGTTCGTCATGTTCTCCCAGTCAGTCTCGTCGACTTGTGATCCTGCCATGGTTAGCAGCAATAGAAACACACAAAAATATGATCCTACAGACTACTAGAAAATGATGGTGGTGGGAGCGTCACAAATCCGTCAGGGAAATCTCAAATTCTTACCAGTTCTTATCCAGCAGCAGGTGGTGATCGGCAACTGTGGTAGTCAAAACTCTGAAAGCTTGGAGAAAGCGATTACTAGGGAGGTTCAAACGCATGACGTAGATGTATGTGGATCTAGGAAGGTTTATAATATAGTAGCAAAAAGGGTCAGCAATAATCAATTCAGAGATGCAAAGTTGAATAAACGCTCAACGACGACACTGCGTTGGTCCTAGGCTAGACCGTAATAGAGACGCGAGCCTAGAACACTAACAAAATCAAGGCGCTGCACGTAAACAAGGGAGGAGCACACTCTGAATTTTATTTCTTTTTTTGAACTTTTTCCCTCTCTTTTTTTCTCCGCAACAATTTTTTTTCGAAAAAGTCTACAAATGGTCTAGAAACTGCCTAGCCAGAATTTTCTAGGCTTACTTTTTTTGAAACTAGAACTCTTTTTCTTCGGCGGGTGGCTCGGAAGTTGGGATGTTCGACTTGGCCATGACACGTAATATCGCGTGATCTCGTACTCGAAAACAGAGGATCAAATACTGGACTCGGAACATGATCGGGTTTCCTTCGCCCTCCTAGCGCCTGGCACAGGATCGGGTGCTGCCACTCCTCTATTGGCTGCCCGCTTGCGGGGGCGCGTGTCCAAGATCGGCTCGGGGGCCTTCTGCCAGCCATCTCTCCTAAGGTACCTCCACTTCCCCAGCCCCTTCTTCCACTAGGGACTCTGTTGCCGCGGTATACAGAGCCTCGATTCCGGAAGGACCATCCCCGACAGGCTCTCCTCTGCATGCTCTTCCAGGCAACCTCTTCCGAGGCTTTCGTATCACCCTTGTAGTGGGAAGAGCTCTCATCTCCAGTTCCCCCCTTCCCTTTGTTGTCTTTCCGGCCTTCACTGTTGTCGCTGCTCTGGCCGCCTTGTCCTCTTCGAGCCGCTTAACATATGCCACCTCCACCTTGGAGGTGCGCTTGTACATATTAGTTTCCAGCTTGGTGGCCCTTTCTACTAAGGTGGAAGACCATGCCAGCTCTTCATCAAGAGAGGGTAACTGCCAGTCACCCGAAAATCCGTCGGCATTGGAGTGCATCATCCATTACAAAATCTAACTCCTGGTAGAGTTGATGTTTTGTGGGATGATGTTTGCCGCCAGCGTGAACAGCCAAAAACAACTGAATAGCAGATCACACAACCAAGCGTGGCCATAAACTGTTAAGTTGTTGGCCAAGCCAGGAAGCAATCTCATCCTGTCCCTAGCATTCCCATACTCCGACGTGAATCTATCCCTCTTTTGTAGAGGGGAAATTCGACGAAGGAGACAATCCGCCCATACATGCTCGATGGTCAGCCTGGCAGCCTTCAAGCGGGTAATCTTGTTTATTGCCGGGCGGAGCCTATCCTTAGAGAGACCGAGTGCCCTCCAGACGTTGTCGCGCTCAAAGCATTCCGTTCGTGCCTGGCAGAATTCAGGGGCCTCTGTAGGATCGAAAGTAGGTCTAGAGGGGGGGTGATTAGACTACTTGACAATATAAAAAAATCTGCCTTTAGATCATGCAATGTTTTTGGCAGTTTCACAATTAAGACCAATTCAAGTAACACCCTACACATGCAATTCTAGAGTATATGCAGCGGAAAGTAAATTGCACATGTAAAAAGGAGGTGGAGAAGATCAAACGCAGTTTGGTGACACGGAGATTTTTGTCGTGGTTCCGATAGGTGGTGCTATCGTACATCCACGTTGATGGAGACTTCAACCCACGGAGGGTAACGGCTGCGCGAGTCCACGGAGGGCTCCACCCACGAAGGGTCCACGAAGAAGCAACCTTGTCTATTCCATCATGGCCTACGCCCACGGAGGACTAGCCTTACTCGGGGTAGATCTTCACGAAGTAGGCGATCTCCTTGCCTTTACAAACTTCTTGGTTCAACTCCACATCTCAAAGACGGAGGCTCCCAAGCGACACCTAACCAATCTAGGAGGCACCACCCCCCAAAAGGTAATAGACGGTGTTGATGATGATGAACTCCTTGCTCTTGTGCTTCAAGTGATAATCTCCCCAACACTCAACTCTCCTCACTGATATGGCTGTGGTGGAAGAAAGATTTGAGTGGAAAGCAACTTGGGAAGACTAGAAATCAAGTTTCATATGGTAGGAATGGAATGGCTTGATCTCAACACAAGGGTAGGTGGTTCACTTCTCAGAAAGTATATGGTAGAAGTGGTGGTACTTTCTGATGGCTCTCCTCACGAATGAAGAGGGGGTGGAGGGGTATATATAGCCTCCACACAAAATCCAACCGTTACACACACATTTGACCAATCTCGGTGAGACCGAAGTGAAAACTCGGTCAGACCGAAAGTTCAAATATAGTGAACGTTGGGATTTTCGGTGGGACCGAAAATACCATCTCGGTGGGACCGAAAGTGTTTCTGATATGAACGTTGGAGTTTTCGGTGAGACCGAGAATGAAAACTCGGTTGGACCGATTTGAGAGAGAATAGGAACATGCCAGAATCGGTTAGACCGAAAATGAATTATCGGTGAGACCGATTTGAGTCAAGACAGAACCTTGCCCATTTCGGTGAGACCGATAATGCAAACTCGGTTATTCCGAAATGATGTGAAATGGTTACAGAAGGTTGGCAGTTCAGTTTCGGTGAGACCGATCTCAAACTCGGTAAGACCGATTTTTCTAGGGTTTGGAATATGGCAGAAGTGGTTCATCTCGGTGGGACTGAGTTGGAAGAATCGGTTTGTCCGAGATTACTTACGAGTGTGTTTGGTAGTGAAAGGTGCTGATAGTTGAAGGAGCTAAATCACTAAGCACTTGAGCAACCAGATCATCAACACAACCTCATCCCCTTTTAATAGTATTGGCTTTCCTATGGACTCAATGTGATCTTTGATCACTAAACCAAAAATGGAGTCTTGAGCTTTTGCCAATGCTTGCCTTTGCACTTTGAGGGGTCCACTTCTTCAGACATTTCCATACCCATATCATCGAACTTTTCTGAAATGATTCTCAAGAGAATATTAGTTCAATGATATATATGTTGTTATTAATTAACAAAACCACCCGGGGATTAGTTGCACTTTCAATCTCCCCCTTTTTGGTAATTGATGACAACATATAGATCAAAGCTTCGACAAAGGATATAATCAAAGAATAATATCGTCGCTTTGAGAAGTATGTGATAAACAAGAGCTCCCCCTAAATTTGTGCATTATTTGAAATTTGCGTTTGAATGCAAATGCACAATCGATTAGGATTATGGGTCACTCTTCCATGTCACATACATCTTGGTGGAGCGCACAAAATGATAAGAATGAATAACTTGCACTCAATCACCAAGACAAGAGTAAATAGCCATACAAAAAGGAATAGCATAGGATAAGCAATAAGCACACATTAAAGCATAGTATGACTGAGCACTCATTAAGGTAGCATCAAACGTAGTAGCAAGCACACTTAGAGTATCAGGAACCAAAAGAAACCAATGTATCTCAAGGAAAACCGGCAAAAGAACGAAAAGACGAAAGAGCACTCTCTCTCTCGAAGCCCTATGATCTATAACAATTTCTCCCCCTTTGGCAACAAGTTACCAAAAAGTTCGAAAAGGTATAGAGCTAAACGTCACTGCGGGCTCTGCTGGCGGCTCCCGTCTGGGTAGATGTCGGTGTAGAGATAGCTGCATCTGCGAAGACCTCTGCTGATGTCTGCGGTGGAGGAGTGGATGCTGGAGCTGAAAGAACTGCTGGAGCTGTAGCTGGTGCTGAAGTGGTAGCCCTGGAGTCTGTCACTGGGATAGCTGCAGATCTGGATCCTCTGGGAATCTGAGCAGTCTGGCGATGAGAGTCCTGGACTAGATCATCCTGCATAAGCTCTGCTCTCTCCTGCCTAGTCTCCTCCATGTCTGCCTCAAGCTTGTTGACAGACACCTGAATCTCAGTCAGCTTCACGTCCAGAGCGTGGATCTTGTCCTCGACAATCCTCTCAAGGCTCTCCTGAGATTGCTCAATGCTGGCCAGGCGTTGTTCAATCCTTTGGGTAGCTTCAAGAATTTGTTCTCCAAAGCTCTTTGGCTTAGCTGCTGCTGCTGCTGCCTCTTTATCAGCTTTAGCCTTCTTTGCAGCTTCAATCTTGGCTTGCCCTTCAACTGAGGTGGGATCCTCTTCATCCATCACAACTACGTTGTCCTCATGTTCTGGCTGCAGTGGCAAGTGCTTCCTATCCAACATGAATTTGCCCGTGCCAAACTTGGCGTTGATGAGCATCTGTATCTGCGGTGCAAACCCACACGACCTCTTCTGGTCAGCTGCAGTCCTCTTAATGGTCTCTACCATCAAGTCCATCACCTTAAAAGGTGCCTTCTCATCGAGAATGTGCAGCATGTTGATAGAATAGCCTCGTATCATCCGGTGGTCACCTGACTTAGGCATCAAAGTATGCCTCAGAATAGTGTTAGTGGTGGTCAGACCTGCCTGGAGATAATACACTGAGCCGAGCTTCCATCCCTCTAAATCAGCAGCTGGGATCTCCTTGTACATATTCTTCATGGAATCATGACTCTTCTTAGGAATCCCATAGACATCAATGTCGTCCTCTCTCTGCACTGGAGCGTTCAGAAGTTCTGCCCATTCTTCAACAGACGAAGAAAACCGTTGACCTTCAGTCATCCAGGTGATCTTGCCATCAGGATAGAAGTGGGCTGTGGCATAGAACTGCATGATCATCTCGTCATTCCAGGCTGTCAGCTCTTGACCCACAAAGTCAGCAACTCCACATGCAGTAAAGCTCTCATGCACATGGGGAAAGAAGTCCCGGTGCTCTTCACTGTCGATGTACTCCCAGTCAACATACCTGGTGTCAGCAACAATGGGCTTCTTATCCATTAGCACGGTCTCATAGAAATCCTGCTGCTCTCTGGTGTGGAATCTGGGGTCCACAGCAGTCCTTCTCCTTACGGCATATGGATCAGACTGTCTCCATAGCCTGAGACCTTTGTCCTTCCTTGCCTTCATGTCCTCAGCTTGAGGATGAGCATCATTGTGGAGTGGCAACTTGGGACGGAGCTTGAGCAACACATGCTCTTCATCTGATTCAGACTGTGGCATCTCACCTTTGTTCTTCTCAGAAGCTGGAATGCTTCTGGTTGTTCTCTTGGGCTTGGCTGGAGCTGCTTTGGAAGGAGCAGACTTCTTGGGCTTAGATGAGGCTTGAGCCCGAATAGCATCACCCATGAACTTAGCTTTCTGAGGAGGAGGCTGGGGTGCTTCTTCTTCTTCTTCTTCAGCATCAACTTGAGGTTCAGCATAAACAACCCTCTTCCTTTTGGAAGTCTTCTTCACCTTGCTTGGAGCAGGCTCTTCCAAGTTGAGCTTCTTAGCAACTGCAGACTGTTTTACCTTGCTTGTACCTTTCCTTGGCTGCTGCCCTTGGTGCTCTTTGGCAACCACATTCCTCTTGGGCTTGGAGGTAACTTCCTCAGCAACAAAGTCGGAGTCCTCATCATCAGAAGTTCTCTTCTTCCTGGTTCTCGTAGCTGCAGGAGGCAGACCACTAGGGGTGCTCCTCTCACCATCATCACTAGAGCTGCTTGCAGGACTTGTATCTGCCTCTGGAATTTCAGCAAACGGTGATTCAGACCTGTTCTGGCTGTCACTGACATCTGACATGGCTGAAAAACCTGTGAAAAGATAAGGTATAGGCAGAATGGAAGAGTTATCACAACTGCAGACGTTTTTGCAAAAAAAAATGAGTTCAAAACTTAGTTTTGAGTTTTCACAGAATGTATTTCGGTCAAACCGATTTCAGGTTTCGGTGCAACCGAAGTGCTCAACAGAAACCTACACACCACTTTCGGTCAGACCGAAGTGGGTTTCGGTCCTACCGAAAACTTAGGGTTTCACTGAAACTTCTTTTCGGTCATTCCGATTGGCACAACTCGGTTAAACTGAACTATGCAGTGCAATGGCCAGAGGCCAAATCGGTCATTCCGATTTTCAAAATCGGCTTCACCGAGATGCATTCCGTGGAAACCTAAACCTAAGAATTTTCCTCGAAACTAGACGATCTGAGCTATTGTGTGGGGAACATATCAAACATGGATTGAATCATGACAGCCTATCGTGCAAGAATCAGCAGTAGAGCACGAAAAGGGATCGGGGCACACCCTAACTTGGTGGTGTCCCTCTACGGCGGCCACGGTGGAGATGATTACCGTTGACGGCGGCGGAGACCTGCGGCGAGGGCACACAGGCGACGAAGGCGACGATCCGTAGACCAGGGCGGCGGCAGCAGGGGTCTTGGGGGCGAACGGTTTGAAGAAAGAAATCGCGCGCAGCCCCTCAGGTATATATAACCCCGTGCTGTCGGTGGGACCGAGTTGAAAAACTCGGTGTCACCGAGATGTATATCTGCTATGCAGTTACACATATCGGTCAGACCGAGTGTTTGAACTCGGTTTCACCGAGATGAAACCTAGATCAGTCTAAGCGTTTCGGTTGGACCGATATTGAGAAACCGGTCAGACCGAAATGGACTTAGAAGGTTTTGGAAGTCAGCCTTAGACGAATCGGTGGTTCCGAGTGCTCCTCACTCGGACTGTCCGAAAAAGACTTGTTCAAAGTTGTGATATGAGCATGAATAGAGTTTTGAGACAAGAAAGCATAGATAGCTAGGGAAAGGTGCTTAGGCATTCTTGTCCATCCATTTGGCCAGAAAAAGAAACCAAAACAATCAAAACCACAAATGGATGTCCTTGAATGAATAGAATCATGCATTCAACATGCTCACACAATAAGATAGCAACTGAAATATGTGTCAAACATGCACAACCAATCACTCTTGCTACTAGCACACAATTTGTCGATGACTAGGTCATCTATATATGAGTATATTGACTTAGGAGCCAAATGAGAACATTTGATCATAGGTCATACTCATCGTTTAAGCAAAAGTGGGGTTACCACTTTTACATAAAGCATTTATGTGTTCACATCATTTGAAGATGCTTTAGCTCAATTTTTGAGTAAAGCTCCCCCTAGATGTGAGAACCCCTTTTAAAGGGTCAAACTAACCTTGGGTTGTCGTAGAAGACTTCATGTAGATGTTGAAGATGTGGATGCTCAATGTTGATGTAGATCATCATGAGTTAGGAGCAATCCTTTGGATTAGAGCACTTTCAATACCTACATGGGTTAGTCCCACAAGGAACAAACGAGAATTTCCATAGACATAGAGTGAAGTACACAAAAGATGATGTCCATGAAAGCAATGATTACCTTGTCCCTTGACTTACCAACAAGAGGGTTTGTGACTCCATGAACAAGTGCATGATGTGGAAGTTGATTGCACAAGTTCTTGCCAAAAAAAATATGAGTGAAGTTTGTTGGCGGAGTCACCCTCAAGAACCTACTAGTTCTTCTTCTTTGGGATCCACATCATCTTGATGGGAATCCTTGGTGTCGTAGTTGAGCTTGACGAAGTAGAATTTGATGTGTCCTTGGGAACCCACTTGACCATGGCTTGAGGTGCTTCAATGAATGCATCAATCTCTTCTTGAAGCTTGTCCTTGGCCTTTAGCTTGTGGTCTTGTGGTGGAAGGTCATCTTGAGCTTGTTCCACATTGGAAGAAGTAGGATCATACTTCTCCTTTTGTGAGACAAACTGTGGAGTAGGGTATTGACCTTCTTCCCACTCAACACCTTCGGCGTTGAACTTTCGCTCAAAACCAATCCCTTGATTCTTCCGGTGTCTTCCTTGTTTGCGAACAATCTCCTCAAAGTTCTTGCTTCCGGCAAGACTCTTGTAGACACCTTTCTCTATGATTTCCTTCAATAAGCTATTTTCTTGCTCAAGTGTAACTTGGCTTGAAACATTGTTAGTGGAATCAAGAGAACTACTAGAAGTAACAACATTTGATTTAACATTGTTATTGTTACTACTAGAGGAAGAAGTTTTCTTATGCTTGTCATGCTTAGTATTAATAGGTGGCAAGAAATTAGACAAGAGAAGTCGTTTGGCAAGATATGAAGAACTCTTCTTTCGAAGATCGTCATTGATCGCTTTTAGAAACTCATGTTCTTGCTCTAGAGTGAGCTTCTCGAAGCGTAGCTTCTCATGAGATCTTAGGAGCTCTCTATGATCTTCTTGAGTTGTTTCATGAGCTAACTTAAGAGTGTTTAGTTCTTTAGTTAGACGCTCAATCTCCTTCATAGCATTGTCATTCGACTCTTCTCGACTATAAATACTACTAGCATTTTCATCATTACTAAGCTCACTAGATTTATCATGCAAGAGCTCATCTTCACCAAGCAAGTCATCCTCATCACTATCAAAGTCAATGAATTCAGGGTGTGTTACCTTGGGGCCTTTAGCCATGAAGCATCTTCCAATTCCCTCATTTGGTGAATCAAATAAGTCGTAGGAGTTGGAGTTGGAGGATACTAGTGCAAGTCCGGCAACACCTTCATCTTGACTATAGTCGGAGTCGGAGTGATAGCTTCCATCAGATTGATTGTCAGAGTCGGAGCCGGAGACCCATTCACCAACATGAGCTTGATGTCTTCTTCTTGTGTAGCTCCTTGATGACTTGTCTTTCCTCTCCGAATCCTTGCTTCTCCGAGAGGGTCTTCGTTCATAACGATCATCTCTGCTCCTTCTCTCTCTCCGAGGTGACTCATCTCTTGCTCTTCTTCTTGGAGATTCTTCTCTTCTCTTGTGGGGAGCCGTACACTCATTTGAGAAGTGTCCGGGTCTTCCACAATTGTAGCAGTTTCGATCACGGCTAGAAGATCTCTTTTCATCATAAGATCTAGACTTTGAGCTTCTTTCTTTGCCTCTATTCTTGTAGAACTTGTTGAAGTTCTTGACCATTAGGCTTATCGCTTCATTGGAAATTAGCTTGTCACTTGAGGTAGTAGGAGCATCACTTGTAGCTTTGTAAGCACCACTTGACTTGTTGTGAAGCTCTTCCTTATCCTTAAGTGTCATCTCATGAGCAACAATTCTTCCAATGACTTCAGTTGGCTTGAGAGTCTTGTAGTTTGGCATCATTTGGATCAAAGTGCACACGGTGTCATACTTTCCATCCAAAGCTCTGAGAATCTTCTTAATGATGAATCGGTCGGTCATTTCTTCGCTTCCTAAGCCGGCAATCTCATTTGTGATGAGAGCAAGCCTAGAGTACATTTCAGCGACTCCTTCACCATCCTTCATCTTGAACTTGTCAAGTTGACCTTGAAGAATATCTAGCTTTGATTCCTTCACAGATTCAGTACCTTCGTGCATTTCAACCAAAGTATCCCAAATCTCTTTAGCATTCTCAAGACGGCTGATTTTGTTGAACTCTTAGGGACACAAAGCATTGAAGAGAATGTCACAAGCTTGAGCATTGTTTTGCAACATCCGCAACTCTTCGGGTGTAGCTTCGCGATCCGGAACTTTTCCTTCTTCAAAGAAATCACCTTGCATGCCAACACAAATAATGCCCCATGCGGCTGGGTTATGACCAAGAATATGCATTTTCATTTTATGCTTCCAACTAGCAAAATTTGTACCATCAAAGTAAGGACCTCTACGATAATTACCCTCACTAGACGCCATACTCTCCTAGGTTGTGAAACCAAGCTTATGGAGTCCAATGCAATGGAAACCAAGGCAATGGAGACCAAAGCTCTGATACCACTTGTAGGATCGAAAGTAGGTCTAGAGGGGGGGTGATTAGACTACTTGACAATATAAAAAAATCTGCCTTTAGATCATGCAATGTTTTTGGCAGTTTCACAATTAAGACCAATTCAAGTAACACCCTACACATGCAATTCTAGAGTATATGCAGCGGAAAGTAAATTGCACATGTAAAAAGGAGGTGGAGAAGATCAAACGCAGTTTGGTGACACGGAGATTTTTGTCGTGGTTCCGATAGGTGGTGCTATCGTACATCCACGTTGATGGAGACTTCAACCCACGGAGGGTAACGGCTGCGCGAGTCCACGGAGGGCTCCACCCACGAAGGGTCCACGAAGAAGCAACCTTGTCTATTCCATCATGGCCTACGCCCACGGAGGACTAGCCTTACTCGGGGTAGATCTTCACGAAGTAGGCGATCTCCTTGCCCTGACAAACTTCTTGGTTCAACTCCACATCTCAACGACGGAGGCTCCCAAGCGACACCTAACCAATCTAGGAGGCACCACCCCCCAAAAGGTAATAGACGGTGTTGATGATGATGAACTCCTTGCTCTTGTGCTTCAAGTGATAATCTCCCCAACACTCAACTCTCCTCACTGATATGGCTGTGGTGGAAGAAAGATTTGAGTGGAAAGCAACTTGGGAAGACTAGAAATCAAGTTTCATATGGTAGGAATGGAATGGCTTGATCTCAACACAAGGGTAGGTGGTTCACTTCTCAGAAAGTATATGGTAGAAGTGGTGGTACTTTCTGATGGCTCTCCTCACGAATGAAGAGGGGGTGGAGGGGTATATATAGCCTCCACACAAAATCCAACCGTTACACACACATTTGACCAATCTCGGTGAGACCGAAGTGAAAACTTGGTCAGACCGAAAGTTCAAATATAGTGAACGTTGGGATTTTCGGTGGGACCGAAAATACCATCTCGGTGGGACCGAAAGTGTTTCTGATATGAACGTTGGAGTTTTCGGTGAGACCGAGAATGAAAATTCGGTTGGACCGATTTGAGAGAGAATAGGAACATGCCAGAATCGGTTAGACCGAAAATGAATTATCGGTGAGACCGATTTGAGTCAAGACAGAACCTTGCCCATTTCGGTGAGACCGATAATGCAAACTCGGTTATTCCGAAATGATGTGAAATGGTTACAGAAGGTTGGCAGTTCAGTTTCGGTGAGACCGATCTCAAACTCGGTAAGACCGATTTTTCTAGGGTTTGGAATATGGCAGAAGTGGTTCATCTCGGTGGGACTGAGTTGGAAGAATCGGTTTGTCCGAGATTACTTACGAGTGTGTTTGGTAGTGAAAGGTGCTGATAGTTGAAGGAGCTAAATCACTAAGCACTTGAGCAACCAGATCATCAACACAACCTCATCCCCTTTTAATAGTATTGGCTTTCCTATGGACTCAATGTGATCTTTGATCACTAAACCAAAAATGGAGTCTTGAGCTTTTGCCAATGCTTGCCTTAGCACTTTGAGGGGTCCACTTCTTCAGACATTTCCATACCCATATCATCGAACTTTTCTGAAATGATTCTCAAGAGAATATTATTCAATGATATATATGTTGTTATTAATTACCAAAACCACCCGGGGATTAGTTGCACTTTCATCCTCCTCGTCCTGAATCCAACACCAATCTCCCCTCCACTCATCCCCTCTGTTGCGCTGATTGCCAGAGATGTAATCCCAGTTCTCCCTTGGCACTACCTGCGGCATCCAGCTTATATTGCCATAATGGTGGCTCTTGTTCTCCACCCGCGGGACGAAGTAGTGCTTGAACAGATCAACGTTGGGGGCCACCCCAACAAAGTTCTCGCACAGATGGGTAAATATTGCCATGCAGGACATTGCATTTGGCTTGAAATACAAGAGACGGAATCCATTGACCGCAATCATCGCTTCAAAGGAATCCGAGAAGAGAGGGCCGAGGCCAGAGATGAAATATGCATAGAAAATTCTGTATGAATCTGGTGGGTCCTCTTTCCCCTCCGCCAGAACCTTGGGAGCACCGTGCCCCTACAAGACGGCCCTCCCCCACAAGTATCCGTACCTCACCTGCAGCACGTCACTATCGAGATTCGACAGGAAGAAGACGACATCTCCCCTTCGTTTCTTGTCCAACCCCGTCGCCTTCTTGCTCCCCTCAGCGGCCGCCTCTTTCGTGGCGGCCAGCGGCTTTCCATTGGACGTGGTTTTCTTCCTCATCTCCTCAAGTCCCAGTGGGGGCGCGGGAAGGAGGTCGGAAGGGCATCGACGGCGAATGTGGGTGAAAGGAGTGGGCGGTTGTTTGTCTTGCCGAGGAAGATGGCGTGGAGCCAAGGCATGCGACAAATGTGCAGCACTGTTGCGTGTTTTCCCCTCTTAAGGGATGGTGCAGGGAGATGGTGCGGCTCTTTGGAAAAGTTACTGTTTTTTACATTAACCGCTACAGTACCACGCCCCACGACTCGTGGTAATTACGCAAAGTGGACGTTGGATTGACTGGTCATGATGACGAACAGCCGTGCGCACAACCTTCTCTTGCCACGTGTCCGTGCACTGTTGGGGGCCTAACCCAATGTGCCCAGCGGCACATATGGCTCAGGCCCGAGGGCTTATGTTGGGGTACACAAATAGGGGTGTATGTTTTCCCCTGACCCGTGCACGAACAACAAGTCAACAGGCCCAAGGACAAGGTTGCTGCACCAGGATCATATCAAGGCAGGAAGGGATTAGCTCTATGGGGAATCAGAGAGTTGGTCGAGAATACCAAGTCAACCAAGACTAGCCGAAGAGACAACATATCACTAGAGGAAGAGCCTTCCTTGCCTGGCACGCGAGCCTGGCGAGGTTGGATCGCCACGGAAGCAAGCCTCTAAGATCGTCTCGGCAGGCCTGACGGGGCTCGCGGAGGCAAACCACCCCATTACCTCACAGCGACGCACGTCGTCGATCAGTGCGGTGTCAAGCTCCTAAGTGCCTCAGTGGCAGCCCCCTGCCACATGGTAGCCACTTCCTACGGTAAGAACCTCCAAATGACACCCATCCTGAGACTTGTCAAGCAAGCAGGCGCAAAGATGACAAAATAGCCCGGCAAGGCCTGCCGTGTGAGTCGTGATGTGACCCTAAGTGGTGCATTTAATGCACTCAGTCAATCTGCAGAATTAGGTATGATAGTGCTATTCACTATATAATCAGTCTGGAAAGACTGATTTGCCAACCATAGAAAGGATTCAGTCGATTCGGATCCTCGCACATCCATACATGCATAGCCGCTCTCGCCCCAAGGTAACCCTGCCAGGCAAGAGGGTCGCGCTATTTCCATCTTCCACCATCAATCCACTAAAGCAGGAGTAGGGTTTTATGCCTCACGGCAGCCCGAACCTGGGTAAAAACTGCCCTTGTGATCTCTGTCGTGCTGCATTACCACTGGTACGCGTCGGTGCTATACAAGCGGTTTTTAACCCCTTTCTGCGACGGTGTTTGGAACCATCGCCAAGTGAGTGACTGCGATAGGGGGGTCCTTCCCACATGACCCAGAAACCGTCGGGGATATGCCCTCCTGGCACAGACGTTCGGCAAAATGAGGTCGTGTGCGACCGGCGAGCACTCAAATACGGTTATACGTACAGTAGTGCTAAAAATACAATTATAGAGGCGAAATCATTTCTGGTCATAAGTACATCCCACATAGTCTGTCCCCGCTAAACGTTTCCGTTCGTATGTACATTCCACACAGTCCATCCAAGGAATACATTTCCGTTAGTATGTACATCCCACATAGTTAATCCGAGAAGTACCTATCGCACGCGTTCTTCTGTGACCAAACGTTTGTGATGCGCTCAATATCACAAACAGTACATAATTTCGAAGTGTGTGTGATAAGGTGACTATTGCAAACATTGAATAAGAAAGAACTGTGTGCGATGCTGTTGTTAATCACACACATTTTTTCTTGGCTAGTCGTGTGTGCAGTGGAGATTGATCGCACATGTTTTTTCTTGGATGATCGTGTGTGCAGTGGAGATTGATCGCACACGTAGCGGATCCTAGAAACGTGTCTGATCTCCACGTCTATCGCAGATGTTTCGCTTTCGCCAACCGTGTGCAGTGTAATCCCTAATTAATACCTAATTCAAAAATCATATGTTTTGAGGTCGATAGTAGGCAATCACTTATTTCATATCCAATCATGTTTATTACAAATATAGGTTCAACCACGAATGCATAATTCGATGCACAGGTACATATACTGAAGAACTACAGAAACACCAAGTAAAGAATGATGAACTACAGTTGTACTAAAGATAGTAAAGAGAGAGGCGAAAGACATTCTTGTTGCCGGAGAAGGTGAAGCGGAATGCCCATATTGTGCCCTCCTCCATGCGTAATGCGTGCACGACTCTAGGATAACCCCTTGTTATGCTTCCCCGTCCATCCTACACTGTCTTCATTGCGTATTCTCGATGGTCATTGTAGTCTGGATGAAATACTTTAACCTTCATTGTGTGTCCATCAATCATGTACTTTGTGAGGTAATCTTGAGTGAACTGCTTCGGGAACCACTACGAATGAAAAAGATTCAGATATTGTTGTCTAACAACTCATTATGGGCAGTAAAAAGAGAAGGCTGCAGAGTTTGTAGTTACCATCCTACAACTCACTGTTGTGTTGGATAGAGCATAAACAAATAATTTGCTTGCCACCACTCGTATCTCTTTGCTAATAATCCTTATCAGTTTCCTCACTTTATGCTTGTTCATGAATATCTCATTGTCCCATACACAAAAAGGGTCGATGCGTGGATCCTTGCCAAGGGCATATGTACCTACAACCAACAAGTCAATATTAGAAGCTAAAAAGTGTCCAGGCCTGGATCCATACGCACTACATTATGGAACGACAGGGGGAGTACAAGCCGAGGGATGAAGCTAACCTCAGCGGAAAATGGTGGCCACTCCCATTGTTGTCCTGCATAAGTAGTGGAAAGGCATGATAAGTACAACAACCTTAACATCGAACAAATATAGCGAAGGTAAACAACATCACCTACAAATGATAGCTTGAATGTGTTGGTTTCAACATGCGGAAGCATATATAAAATGGAAGGCAATGTTACCGATAGTAGCCTTAATAGCCATCAAATATTGCAATTCAAACTGGTATTGCTGGAAATGAATAGAATGTAGGTAATGCTTAAAATCACACTGAATAAATGTGTAAAACAGAAATAAAGGGCATGTGTTAACTACACTAGTCATAACTAGAACCAAATATAGCCGTTCAAACTGGTATTAATGCAGTCGAGCGGCATAGTTCAGAGTTGCACATAATGAACAACACATTGGGAATGACTTAAATAAACGAGGCATAAATGATAAGTATAACAACCAAAGATAGTCATTGAAAATTTGACAGAGTCTCAATGCAACCAACCTAACAAGCAAATACAGATAAACAAGGCATATGCCTGAAAACTAGACAAATGCTAACTGCAACCAGCCTAACAAGTAAATACAGATAGACAAGGCGTCTGCTTGAAAACTGAACAAATGCTAAAAAAAAGCAACCTAACAACCAAATACAGATGAATAAGGCATCTGCTTGATAACTGGACAAATGCTCACCACAATCAAACTAAGAACAAAATACATATAAACAAGGCATCGGCTCGATAACTGGAAAAATGCTCACTTCAACCAACCTAACAACCAAACACAGATAAACAAGGCATCTACTCACTATATACAACCAAATATAGCCATTCGTGAAACTGAAGTGGACAACTCATACTTAAACATCACATAGCCCTATTGAACAATACATTTTTGCATAACTGAAATAATTAAACCACGGCGGGGGGAGATCAGCGGCAAGGCCGTCGAAGAGATCGACGGCGGTTGAACCAGAGGGGTTGGCGATGGACCACGTAACCTGTCACATGGCCCGCGTGAAGCCTTCGCTGTCGACGAGCTTGATGTCGTAGCCAGCTTTCCCGAGATACAGTAGTACGCAAGCCCGCTGATATGAAGCCTTCGACATGGCAACATAGTCAACGTCTTCGTCGGCTTCCGCGATGACGTGTTACTCCGGGATCGACAGATCGGGGCGAACAGCGGCCACCTCACCAACGTCCGCCGGAGAGACCATGATAAACCTCTTCTTGGCCGAATGCTCGTCGGGCTCCCTGGTATACGTGGTCGAGCTTAGGCTGCGACATTCTGGAGCAGGGGATGTGGATCTGGCGGGGAGGGACACCGCATGCCTCATCTAAAAACTCAGGGGAGTGGAGCGACGGTATGGGAATCGTTGGGTAACTTGAACTTTATTATCAAAGCTAGGAGGAGCGGGCGGACCAGCATGGGTTGGCGGCAGCGCCAGCGGCAGCTACAAGCTAGGGTTCGAGGTGGGGAGGGGGACCGTTGGGGGACTGTGGAGGGGGGTGGTGGTGTTTGAGGATACGCCGCGGCTACTGACAATTTTAATAATGGTGGGTGGAGATGGTGGTGGACGAGGGAGGGCGATGGTTCAAATGCCTCGGCTACTACAATTTTAATATAAGGTCGATGCTGGATGAGTGTGGGCGACGGTTGAAGTACGACGGCTACTAAAATTTGGGTAATGGAATTGATGCGGGGCGGGAGAGTGCCCAAGATCACGCATGGTCCAATAAGAATATGCGTGTATGATAATAAGGAAAAGTGGAGGAACCTCCTTTTGAGCAATGCTCAAGGCGGGTAGTTTTTTATATATATTTCTAGCTAGCTGGTCTATCACACATGGTTCGTCCTAATTTCTAAATAAACTTACCTGCCTTTAGCTTGCGCAGTCATGGTGATTTTACAACGCACTTGCATCGCACACGGTTAAGCCAATACCTCCACCATTTGCTCGCGCTTGCACAGTCATGGTGATTTTATAGCAAAGAATAACCTATAAAAACATAGTGTACAAATTAGCAAAACAACGATCCAAAGGTTTATATAATCATCATGTCAGGTCATTATAGAGATAAGGTCACTATAGAGATATTTATCACTTTATCTCTATAATGACCGTGGCATGGCGATTAAATGGATCTTGAGATATGTAACTTCCCACCGGGTCACCCATCCTTGGACTACTCCAGCCCGAGTATGCTGAACTTCTACGTTCTATTCGACTAGGCTAGCGGATGGAAAGTGACACCTTGCTGATAGGAATTGCCTCATTTCCTTTAAGGTATTTCATGCTGGTCACCCTATGGGACCTACTCCCTCCTATCATGCACATTTGTGCTTTTAGAAACCATGTGCGATATTTACATGGATGGTGTGCCGCCGTCTAGCCTTCAATGAGCATTGACACTGGTAGCGGGAAAGCGATGGGAGAAGAGGCCGGAAACCAATGCGAGGAGTGGCGGGAAACGGTAGCCTATTTAGAAAACATAGTAGAGAAGGAAGCGTATGTGCCGTCGAAAGGGCTGAGGATTGTCGTTAGATCTGGGAGCATCCAACGGTGCAGACGTACAATCAGTGGGGTTTGGTTTCTGGCCAATCAGAACACACGACTCAGATCACGCGAGCAGTAGGGGGAAAGGGGGGTGTCATTGGCCACGGTTTGGTAGGCACACGGCTTTCGTGATTGAACCATGTGCTATTTGAAAACACTTCGTGAGAAGAATCTCGGTTTTCAAATCCCAGTAAATCCAAAACTCGGCCCGAAAATCATGAAACTTTGCATGGTTGACACGACATGGTACATATATGTCGAGGAATTTTTTCATCCATTTTGGCGCTAGTTTTATTACAAACATCTTAAAAACCGGAGTTTCTCTCAAAGAAGCCTCGTGGTTTCGATAGACAAACGTGTCCCCCGTGTGGGGGAAATGATAATCTCTGCCTCTTTTCGCCTTGTATTTTCTTCTACCGGCAACATAGAACGACAAGATATTCGTGCTAAAATTTAAACCTATTCAAGGTTCGTTTGGACTTTTTATACACAAATTGAGTTTCATAGGCATTTAATGTCCATAATTCAAATCTGAACTACAAATACATGCTCCGGTTCACCAAAATGGCTAGAAAAATTATACATGTGTCCTTGGGTGCATGTTTATCTCCCATGCGAGGAATGGGAATGAATTACAACCGTACCGCTCTCCTGGCTCGTCCTGAAACAGTTGGAATCTTGGTTTTTAAATCCCTGTATATACTAAACTCACAAGAAAGTCATGAAAGTAGGCATGGTGTCACGTCACGGCACATACATGTCGTGGTAAAAACATTGTCCAATTTGTGTCAAGCTCTATTACGAACCTCTTACAAACCGGAGATTCTCTTAAAGAAGCCTCGTGGTTCCGATAGGGAAACATGTTCCCCTTGTTGTCGAAACATAATCACTGCCTCTTTTCGCCTTGTATTTTCATCAACTGGCAACATGGAACGACTAGATATCCGTGCTAAAACTTAAACTTTTTCATGGTTCATTTGGCCTTTTTATACATTACTTGAGTTTCTTAGGCATGTAATGTCCATAATCCAAATCTAAACTACAAATAGATGCTCCAGTTCACCACAATGGCTTGAAAAATTATACATTGGTCCTTGGGTGCATGTTTAGGTCCCATGCTAGGAATGGGAACGAATTACACCGTATCGGCGTCCTGGCTCATCCTCAAACATTTAGAATCTTGGTTTTTAAATCCCCGTAAATCCTAAACTCACAAGAAAGTCATGAAAGTAAGCATGGCGTCACGCCATGCCACATATATGTCATGGTAAAAACATTGTCCAATTTGGGCCAAGCTATATTACAAAAGCTCTTACAAACCGGAGCTTCTCTCAAAGAAGCCTCGTGGTTCCGATATGGAAACGTGTTCCCCTTGTTGTCAAAACATAATCACTGCCTCTTGTTGCCTTGTATTTTCTTCTACGGGCAACATTGAACGACATGATATCCGTACTGAAATTTAAATTAATTCAGGGTACGTTTGGCCTTTTTATACACTAATTGAGTTTCCTAGGCATTTAGTGTCCATAATTCAAATCCGAACTTCAAATATATGCTCCAGTTCACGAAAATGGCTAGAAAAAATATACATGTGTCCTTTGGTGCATGTTTAGGCCCCATGCCAGGAATGGGAACGAATTACAACCGTACCAGCATTATGGTCATCCTCAAACTTTCAGAATCTCGGTTTTTAAATCCCCGTAATTCCTAAACTCACTAGAAAGTCATGAAAGTTGGCATGGTGTCATGTCATGGCGCATATATGTCGTGGCAAAAACATTGTCCAATTTGGTCCAAGCTTTATTACAAACCCTTTACAAACCGGAGCTTCTCTCAAAGAAGCCTCGTGGTTCCGATAAGGAAAAGTGTTCCCCTTGTGGCGAAACATAATCACTGTGTATTTTCGCCTTGTATTTTCTTTGTACGGGCAGCATGGAACGACAGGATATTCGTTCTGAAATTTAAACGAATTCAGGGTTCGTTTGGCCCTTTTATACAATAATTGAGTTTCCTAGGCATTTAATGTCCATAATTCAAATCTGAACTACAAATACATGCTCCAGTTCACCCAAATGGCTAGAAAATTTATACATGTATCCTTGGGTGCATGTTTATATCCCATGGCAGGAATGGGATCGAATTACAACCGTACTGGCGTCCTGGCTCGTCCTCAAACATTTGGAATCTTGGTTTTTTAATCCTCGTAAATCCTAAACTCCAAAGAATGTCATGAAAGTAGGCATGCTATCACGTCATGGGACATATATGTCGTGGTAAAAACATTGTCTTATTTGGGCCAAGCTTAATTATGAACCTCTTACAAACCGGAGCTTCTCTCAAAGAAGCTTCATGGTTTCGATTGGGAAACATGTTCCCCTTGTTGTCAAAACAAAATCACTGCCACTTTTCGCTTTGTATTCTCTTCTACCGACAACATGGAATGACAAGATATCCATTCTAAAATTTAAACTTATTTAGGGTCCGTTTGGCCTTTTTATACACTAATTGAGTTTCCTAGGCATTTAATGTCCATAATTGAAATCAGAACTACAAATACATGCTCCATTTCACAAAATGGCTAGAAATACATGTCCTTGGGTGCATGTTTAGCTCCCATGTCAGGAATGGGAACGAATTACAACCGTATCGGCGTGCTGGCTCATCCTCAAACATTTGGAATCTTGGTTTTTAAATCCCCGTAAATACTAAAGTCATAAGAAAATCATGAAAGTAGGCCTGGTGTCACGTCATGGCACAGATATGTCATGGTGAAAACATTGTCCAATTTGGGCCAAGCTTTATTACCAACCTCTTACAAACCGGAGCTTCTCTCAAAGATGTCGCATGGTTCCGATAGGGAAATGTGTTCCCCTTGTTGTCGAAACATAACCACTGCCTCTTTTCGCCTTGTATTTTTCTATGGACAACATTGAACGACAGGATATCCGTGCTGAAATTAAACCTTATTCAGGGTACGTTTCGTCTTTTTATACACTAATTGAGTTTCCTAGGCATTTAATGTACATAATTAAAATCTAAACTTCAAATACATCCTCCAGTTCACCAAAATGGCTAGAAAAATTATACATGTTTCCTTGGGTGCATGTTTAGGTCCCACGCCAGGAATGGGAACGAATTACAACTGTACCGGCGTTCTGGCCATCCTCAAACATTTAGAATCTCAGTTTTAAAATCCCCATAAATCCTAAACTCACCAGAAAGTCATGAAAGTTGGCATGGTGTCACATCATGGCGCATATATGTCATTGTAAAAACATTGTCCAATTTGGACAAAGCTTTATTACAAACCTCTTACAAACTTAAGCTTCCCTCAAAGAAGCCTCATGGTTCCGATAGGGAAACATGTTCCCCTTGTTGTCAAAACATAATCACTGCCTCTTTTCGCCTTGTATTTTCTTCTGCGGGCAACATTGAAAGACAGGATATCCGTGCTGAAATTTAACCTTATTCAGGGTATGTTTGGCCTTTTTATACACTAATTGAGTTTCCTAGGCATTTAATGTCCATAATTAAAATTGGAACTTCAAATACATGGTCTAGTTCACCAAAATGCCTAGAAAAACTATACATGTGCCCTTGGGTGCATGTTTAGGTCCCATGCCAGGAATGGGAATACAACCGTACCGGCATTTTGGTCATCCTCAAACATTCATAATCTCTGTTTCTAAATCCCCGTAAATCCTAAACTCACTAGAAAGTCATGAAAGTTGGCATGGTATCACGTCATGGGGCATATATGTCGTGGTAAAAACATCGTCCAATTTGGGCCAAGGTTTATTACAAACCTCTTACAAACCAGAACTTCTCTGAAAGAAGCCTCGTGGTTCCGATAGGGAAACGTGTTCCCCTTATGGCAAAACATAATCACTGCCTCTTTTCGCCTTGTAGTTTCTTCTACAGGCAACATTGAATGATACGATATCCGTGCTGAAATTTAAACTTATTTAGGGTTTGTTTGGCCCTTTTATACACTAATTGAGTTTCATAGGCATTTAATGTCCATAATTCAAACTTCAACTACAAATACATGCTTTAGTTCACCAAAATGTCTAGAAAATTTATACATGTGTCCTTGGGTGCATGTTTAGCTCCCATGCTAGGAATGGGAAGAAATTACAACCATACCGGCGTCCTGGTTCGTCCTCAAACATTTGGAATCTTGGTCTTTAAATCCCCGTAAATCCTGAACTCGTAAGAAAATCATAAAAGTAGGCATGGGGACACGTCATGGCACATATATGTCATGGTACAAACATTGTCCAATTTGGGCCAAGCTTTATTGCAAACCTCTTACAAACCGGAGCTTCTCTCAAAGAATCCTCGTGGTTTAGATAGGAAAACATGGTCCCCTTGTTGTCGAAACATAATCACTGCCTCTTTTCGCCTTGTATTTTCTTCTACGGGCAACATTGAACTACAGGATATCCGTGCTGAAATTAAACCTTATTCGAGGTTCGTTTTGCCTTTTTATACACTAATTGAGTTTCCTAGGCATTAAATGTCCATAATTCAAATCTGAATTTCAAATACATGCTCCAGTTCACCAAAATGGCTTGAAAAATTACACATATGTCCTTGGGTGCATGTTTAGGTCCCATGCCAGGAATGGGAACGAATTACAACCGTACCGGTGTTCTGGTCATCCTCAAACATTCAGAATCTCGGTTTTTAAATCCCTGTAAAACCTAAACTCACCAGAAAGTCATGAAACTTGGCATGGTGTCACGCCATGGTGCATATATGTAGTTGTAAAAAACATTATCCAATTTAGGCCAAGCTTTATTACAAACCTCTTACAAACCGGAGCTTCTCTCTAAGATGCCTCATGGTTCAGATAGGGAAACGTATTCCCCTTGTTGTCGAAACATAATCACTGCCTCTTTTCGCCTTGTATTTTCTTCTACGGGCAACAGTTCAAAATTCAAACTTGAACTACAAATACATGCTCCAGTTCACCAAAATGGCTAGAAAATTTATACATGTGTCCTTGGGTGCATGGTTAGCTCCCATGCTAGGAATGAGAATGAATTAGAACCGTACCGGCGTCCTGGTTCGTCCTCAAACATTTGGAATCTTGGTCTTTAAATCCCTGTAAATCCTAAACTCGTAAGAAAATCATAAAAGTAGGCATGGGGTCACGTCATGGCACATATATGTCATGGTAAAAACATTGTCCAATTTGGGCCAAGCTTTATTGCAAACCTCTTACAAACCGAAACTTCTCTCAAAGAATCCTCATGGTTTCGATAGGAAAACACATTCCCCTTGTTGTCGAAACATAATCACTGCCTCTTTTCACCTTGTATTTTCTTCTACGGGCAACATTGAACGACATGATATCCGAGCTGAAATTAAACCTTATTCAAGGTTCGTTTTGCCTTTTTATACACTAATTGAGTTTCCTAGGCATTTAATGTCCATAATTCAAATCTGAATTTCAAATACATGCTCCAGTTCACCAAAATGGCTTGAAAAATTACACATATGTCCTTGGGTGCATGTTTAGGTCCCATGCCAGGAATGGGAACGAATTACAACCGTACCGGCGTTCTGGTCAAACTCAAAAATTCAGAATCTCGGTTTTGAAATCCCTGTAAATCCTAAACTCACCAGAAAGTCATGAAAGTTGGCATGGTGTCACGTCATGGCGCATATATGTTGTTGTAAAAACATTATCCAATTTGGGCCAAGCTTTATTACAAACCTCTTATAAACCGGAGCTTCTCTCAAAGAAGCCTCATGGTTCTGATAGGGAAACGTATTCCCCTTGTTGTCGAAACATAATCACTGCCTCTTTTCACCTTGTCTTTTCTTCTACGGGCAACAGTTCATAATTCAAACTTGAACTACAAATACATGCTCCAGTTCACCAAAATGGCTAGAAAATTTATACATGTGTCCTTCCGTGCATGTTTAGCTCCCATGCTAGGAATGGGAACGAATTACAACCGTACCGGCGTCCTGGTTCGTCCTCAAACATTTGGAATCTTGGTCTTTAAATCCCCGTAAATCCTAAACTCGTAAGAAAATCATAAGAGTAGGCATGGGGTCACGTCATGGCACATATATATCATGGTAAAAACATTGTCCAATTTGGGCCAAGCTTTATTGCAAACCTATTACAAACCGGAGCTTCTCTCAAAGAATCCTCGTGCTTTCGATGGGAAAACATCTTCCCCTTGTTGTCGAAACATAATCACTGCCTCTTTTCGCCTTGTATTTTCTTCGACGGGCAACATTGAACGACATGATAACCGTGCTGAAATTAAACCTTATTCAAGGTTCGTTTTGCCTTTTTATACACTAATTGAGTTTCCTAGGCATTTAATGTCCATAATTCAAATCTTAACTTCAAATACATTCTCCAGTTCACCAAAATGGCTTGAAAAATTACACATGTGTCCTTGGGTGCATGTTTAGGTCCCATGCCAGGAATGGGAACGAATTACAACCGTACCGGCGTTCTGGTCATCCTCAAACATTCAGAATCTCGGTTTTTAAATCCCTGTAAATCCTAAACTCACCAAAAAGTCATGAAAGTTGACATGGTGTCACGTCATGGCGCATGTATGTAGTTGTAAAAACATTATCCAATTTGGGCCAAGCATTATTACAAACATCTTACAAACCGGAGCTTCTCTCAAAGAAGCCTCCTGGTTCCAATAGGGAAACGTATTCCCCTTGTTGTCGAAACATAATCAATGCCTCTTTTCGCATTGTATTTTCTTCTTCGGGCAACATTGAACTACAGGATATCCGTGCTGAAATTTAACATTATTCAGGGTACGTTTGGCCTTTTTATACACCAATTGAGTTTCCTAGGCATTTAATGTCCATAATTCAAATCTAAACTTCAAATACATGATCCAGTTCACCAAAATGACTAGAAAAATTATACATGTGTCCTTGTTTGCATGTTTAGGTCCCTTGCCAGGAATGGGATGTGTCTCCGAGTAATCGTGTGCAATGATTAGTAAGTTACACATAATGAATGACCGCAAGGGTGATATGCTCATCATGGAGTCTCAGAAGACCGTCGTCGGAAGGCCGCCAGATCAGCCCTTTAGCCTTTATTTTATTATAATTGTATGCATAAGTAGGTCGTGAGAGTTTTGTGCCTTGCTGCATGTGGAATTTTAAAGTATCCTGAATATGTAAGACAATTATTAATCGTTGCCATTGTAAACTTTCCTCAACGGCGAGCAGAGCACGTGCAGGGACGCCATGGTGAGCAACTACGTGGTCAACCTTTTGGCACCCTGTGGGAGACGCGACGACGCATCCATAGGACACGATGGTGATATCATGACCATGTGTGATAGTGGGCAGACACATACACGTACATCCAAGAACAAGGGCCCACGGTTTGGGCTTCTGATGCGTGGCATACGGTTGATCCAAAAGAATTGTTTGTGATGAGGCAGAACAATAGAAATGGGGCTTTGTAGCCCCAGAACCATAATTAAATTTTGACTTTGTTTTTTGACACATTGCTGATTACAACGCAATAAGTAATTGCAAATCAATTCGTACAGCTGAAATTAATATGTGTTCACACTGATCAAACTAATATGTGTTCACACTTAACACCGGGCTATACAAACTACCCACTCAAAAATTACTTCACAGTTCCTCTCCTCATCACCCACAAAACTGGTCTTTCCTATCAAGTCGTTCTGCCATGACCGGTAGGAGGAGTTTCGGGTGGACATATAAACAGGCAGCAAACACAAAGGCCGCAGAATCACTAGAGAGGTCCCGCCGCGAAGCGGCAGCCGCATCAGAGATGTCCCAGCGCACCGCGGAGCCCTCGAATGAGCTCTCACGGGAACGCGAGGGCTCTCACAAGCGCACTCGGCGCGTAGGCGATCACGATGAGCTATCGTTGCTGAAGTCCTTGGCCGACGACGATGACATTCTCGCTGGTCTCATTAAGAAGCAGGAGCTTGTCGATGGCTTGATGAAGCTACTCGAGATCAGTAATGCCTTGGTTGACAAGGCGACCGACCTCGTCGAGAAACTCATGGGTGACAATGCGAAGCTCCTTAAGGCGCTAACCGAGAAGTCGGAGGAGGCCGCCGGCTGGAAGATGCTGCATGACCAGAGTAGTGCCTCGGGGATGACGCTGATAACCGTCGTCGAGGAACTGATGGGTGACTTGTGGAAGCTCCGGATCGAGTGCGAGCAAGAGGTGGAGGAATCCGTGGCTGCTTTCAAGCAAAATCATGAGGAATTGAATAAGGAGCTGTAGGATGTCATCGCCCGGTGATCCATCAAAGAGTATATACAGTAGCGATCCAGATCGTTGTCTACGATTTCCTTCTTCTCTTGCCCTCGTGTCTTCCGGGGTTTACCGCATGTGGCATTTTAAATTATCCCGAATATGTAAGACAATTATTATCTACGCCATTGTAAATTTGTCGTCGTACTATCCGTTGCCATTTTATTTGTCATCGTATTATCCGTTTCCCTATGTGGAAATTTAAATTAGGCTGGAATACGAGTTTAAAACACGAACAAAGCAAATGCTGCCATGGGATCACAAGCATACACCCTCCGTCCAGGCGCTTTAATTAACCCATTAATTGAGAAGTTATAAGCAAGGCGGACGGCAGCTGGTGTATGGAGGTCAAAGAGCTCGCTTCCTGGTGAGTATGGGCGGCCTTGCTAAGCCTGCGCAGCGGACTGCTCGCACGCGTCACGTCGAGCCTGCACGGCGGACTTCTCGTGCTCGTCCTGTCTAATCAAACAGCTGCATGCACGCCGCCGAGTATGGTTAAATTTTGACACAGTTCATATAATACAACCGTTTGCAATATTAACGTGTCAGCTTTTTGTTTCAAAAATGACTTTGTTGGCTACTAATGTGTGCACCTCTTCTCAAACTGGACAATATTTTTTACCACGGCATATATGTGCCATGTCATGAAACCATGGTATCATGTTTTTTGGCTGAGTTTTTGATTTACTGGGATTTAAAAACCGATATTCTCAATGTTTGAGGACGACGACAAGTTTGTAATTCATTCCCATTCCTTAAATGAGACCTAAACATGCACCCAATGACACATGTACGATTTGCCACCCATTTTGCTTCACTAGAGCATGTGCTTGTAGTTCAAATTTGAATTATGGACTACATGAAATGCGTAGGGAACTTAATTAGTAATATGTACAATGGCCAAACGAACCCTGAATAGTTTCAAATTTCAGCACGACACTCCTGTTATTCTATGTTGCCTGTAGAAAACAAAGTTCAAGGCGAGAAGAGGCAGCGATTATCGTTTCGCCCATCGAAACCACGAGGGTTGCGAGAAGCTTCGGTTTGTAAGAGACTTGTAATATAGCTTCACACAAATTGGACAATTATATGTACCATGTAGTGACACCCTACCAAGTTTCATGATGTCCTGGTGAGTTTTCGATTTACAGAGATTTAAAAATCGAGATTTGCAATGTTTGTGGCCATGGCAGGATGGCGAGACGGTTGAATTCATTCCCATTCGTTCCATGGGACCTAAACATGCACCCCAAAGACACATGTATGTTTTTTCTAGCCATTTTGGTGCACTGGAGCATGTATTTGTAGTTCGGATTTGAAATATGGACATTAAATGCCTACAAAACTAAATTAATGAATAAAAAGGGTCAAACGGTCCCTGAATAATTTCAAATTTCAGCGCGAATCTGCCGTTGATCCGTGTTGCGTGTAGAAGAAAATACGAGGCAAGAAGATGGAGCGATTACCATTTGGCCCACAAGAGGACACGTTTCCCTATCGAAACCACGAGGGTTCTTGCAACAGGCTCCGGTTTGGAAGAGGTTTGTAATCAAGTTTGGCCCAAATTTGCAATGTTTTTACCACGACATATATGTGCCATGACATGACACCACGTCACCTTTGATGTCTTTCTGGTGAGTTTTGGATTTATGGGGATTTAAAAATCATGATTCCAAATGTTCAAGGACGAACCAGGACACCGGTACGATTGTAATTCATTCCCATTCAAGGCATGGGACCTAAACATGCACCCAAGGACACATGTACAATTTTTCTAGCCATTTTGGTGAACTTGTCACATCCCCAATTTCACCTTGCCCTAAGATAGCATTTTCCTGTTGCATCATGTTTACTTTTACAGAAAATTGAATGGGGATGCTCAAACCCTAGCACTAATTGAATTTAACTAGGGTCAAATTAAAATCTTTTTCAATGAACCCAAAATGCCCTTGGAAAAGTTCATCATTTTTGGATTGATTAAAAACCTCTGCCAAAAATGTTGCACATATTTCTAGGTCCATTTTGGATTTTTGAATTAAATTATATCTTATTTGCATTTGGGCATTTAAATTTTATATATTATTTAAAATGCTCAAATAATCATAAACTAAAATGTTTACTGTTGGATTTATTCTAAACAGTAGCCATGCCTGGTTTCATGATTTATGAATATGTTCTGGTATTTTTATTAAATCAAAACAAAGTCAAAAGAATAGAAAACAGAAACTAAAAGAGAAAAGCAGAGAGAGAGTTTTACCTGTGCAGCCACCTGGCGGCCCAAGTGGCCGGCCCAGCCCACCTCCTCCCTCCTACTGTCTTCAACCTCCTGCCAGTGGGCAGGAGGGCGCGTGGCCGCCGCACGCCGGCACACGCCGGCCACCTCCTACCTCTCTGCCTACCTCCTCGTCGCCCTGAGGTTGCCACGCACCTCCCTGCCTCTCTCTGTCACTCCTCCCCCCCTCTCACTGGATCCCCTTCCCCCTCCCCTACTTCTCCTCGCCATGGCCGAACGCCACCATCGCCGCCGCTCGCCGTAGCCATGGGCACCGGCCACCGCACACCTCGCAACCATGCCCAGAAGAGTCGTCGCAGCTCCGTCTTCCTGTTCCCTCGACGTACTCGAGCTGGGGAGCACCGCAACGCCCTCAACGAGGTCGTCTTCAACCTTCTGCCCCCCAGATCGCCGGAGATACTCCGTCGTTGTCCGTGCCTCCCCACGCTCGCCGTCTGTCCCCCTGGAATCTCTGTGAGCTTCCGTCCTTTTCCCCCGTCTCCATTTGCCTTCTTGTGCACCACATCGACCCCGCCGAGCTCAGCCGCACCCGCCGCCGCCACCGCACGTCGCCGTCGTGGCCACAGCCACGTTGGCTTGATTCCAAGCACGGCATCGTCTTCACCGCAACCGTAGAAGCCCGTAGCACCTCCCCGCTCACCTCCCCGACCCCCGCAGCGCCTAGCTCGACGGAGCCCGAACTCCGGCGCCGTCGCGAGCTCATTTCCGACGAGCTCCGGCCACCCCAGCACACACCGTCGCCTCCATTAGATACGCGAGCTCCCCAGCTACGCGTAGCACCAAGCCGCCGTCCAAATGGTCGCCGGAGGCCGATTTCCGAGCACCGCCGCCACGTTTGGCCTCGCCGGCGTCGAGCCGCCGGTGGTTTTGACCACGTTTGACTCCGGCTG